>JAHREE010000324.1:764555-1039671 GCA_033628505.1 Tringa tobata | reverse complement strand
CCCCCCTGCAATTAGTCTTGCCTTAAAAAAATAGAGAATAAAAACCTCAGACATAAAATTGAAAACCTCATAAAGAAGAAGAAAAATCCCAGAAAATAAATAGACTCAAATGTGGTCTGCTTATAAATATTCATAGGGAAAAATGGGATCACATCACTTAGCCCACTCCTAAGGGAACCCTCAATGCTAACGAACTCTCGCAGCACATGTTAGCAATAATGGGTTTCCTTATTCTGCAAGACAAAAACAGGATCTCGGGCCAACATGGTGGCTCAAGTAACCAGCCTCAGCAGGCTGCCTTGGAGATTCCAGTTTCACTTGAATTCTTGCCACTTCCATCTCGCCTGATGATTTCAACTCTTTTCTTCAACGGGAGAGGTAGTGCCATGAGGTGGTGTGTGGCATTCGGCTGCACGTCTTCTCTTTGTACAAATCAGTGTTGTCCAGCCCCCTGTTTCTGTGCACTTTTAACAGTTCCTCCTTGAAGGGGTTTTGCCCGAGCAAGTGCTTGGAAGGTCTCCCTGTTGAAGACCTCTCCCCAGCTAGTCTCTTTGCTCTGGGGCCTGGTGGTCAGAGATGTCCAAGCATTGCCCATGCTGCCAGTGAAGCTCTGCTCCAGCGCTTTTCTCAAGTCCAGATGTGGCTCACGTCTGTTCACATCCAGTTGCACATTCAAAGACAAGCTTACACTGAACTTCTGTGCCCTGTGGACCATAAGCCCGAGCTCATCACCAAGCTCTTGGTCATGCCATCTGGGTACATCAAGTAGGAGCAGGATGGAGTGCGCTCCACTCCAGCTGGCAGATACCTGGAGTTTATAGGGCAACAGAGATGATGGAGGGATTGGAGCATCTCCCTGATGAGGAAAGGCTGAGAGAGCTGGGGCTGCTTAGCCTGGAGAAGAGAAGGCTGAGGGGAGACCTTATTCGTGCTTCCAAGGATCTAAAGGGTGGGTTGAAGGAGGATGGAGCCAGACTCTTTTCAGGGGTTCCCAGTGACAGGACGAGGGGCAGCAGGCACAAGCTGGACCGTGGGAAGTTCCACTCCAATCTGAGGAGAAACTTCTTCACAGTGAGGGTGGCAGAGCCCTGGAAGAGGCTGCTCAGGGAGGGTGTGGAGTCCTCTTCTCTGGAGATCTTCAAGCCCCGTCTGGATGGAGCCCTGAGTGATGTGCTCTGGGCAACCCTGCTTTGGCCGGGGAGTTGGACTAGATGATCTCTAGAGGTCCCTTCCAACTCTGACAATTCCATGACTCCTTGATTTCTCCCCATGCACATTGTCAAAGCTTGGCAGGGCTGCAGGCAGAAAGCAAGGCAGATGGCAATAGGGCTTGCTTCCCCACTCTCTGCATTGCCCAGCCACCTATTTCTTGTCTGTTTTCATGAGGTTTTCTGCACTGTTGAGTATGTTGAGTGGGCAGAATAGCACAGCTCTGCTTGCTTGCTCTTGCTGGTTGTCTTTTGCTCACCTGCTTGGTGGAGAACAGGAACAGTGGTCCCACAAAGGGGACTTTCTGTTCAATTACTGTTGGAGCAAGTGGTCGGTGCCGGGGAGCAGCACAGCTCCAAATACCTCTTCCCTCCCTGTAGGGGAATGCGGATGAGCTCCAATATCACCATAAGTTCTGTTGTAACCCACGCCAGCTTTTGCTTGGAGAAGCATATCATTCAGTCTGAAATTTTCCAGGCTTATCCTCTAGCTTGACAGTTAGCTTTAGGGAATTTAAGTAAAATCAGATAGAACGTCTTTTAATTTGATGAGGACTGGAAAGGAGAATGAAGGTATGTACACAAAGGCATGCCTCCTACTGCTAGCCAGCCTTGTGTAAGACACCACCAGACAGAAAACTGAACTGGGCAGAGTGGCAAATAAAGACTTGAATATTTGGTCTGTTTTACTATCACTAGACAAATAGTTTGCTTTCAGACATTGTATATCCTTAGATCTGTGACAATTAGCTTCACTGGGGAGACTGATAGTATGATCATAGAATTGTCTGGGTTGGAAGGGACCTTTCAGATCATCGAGTCCAACCATCAACGTAACCCTGATCAAAACCATCACTAAACCATGTCTCTAAGCACTATGGCAACCCGGCTTTTCAATACCTCCAGGGATGGGACCTCAACCACTGCCCTGGGCAGCCCAGTCCAAGGCTTAAGAACCCTTTCTGTGGAAACATTTCTCCCAATCTCCAATCTGAACCTCCCCTGGCACAACTTGAGGCCATTTCCTCTTGTCCCATGGCCTGTTCCTTGGGAGAAGAGACCGATCCCCCGGTTACACCCTCGTTTCAGGGAGTTGGAGAGAGCCAGAAGGTCTCCCCTCAGCCTCCTTTTCTCCAGGATGAACACCCCCAGCTCCTTCAGCCTCTCCTCACAAGACTTGTGCTCCAGACCCCTCACCAGCTCCGTTGACCTTCTCTAGAACCAAATATGATTATGGATATGGATATGCATATGCATATGGTAAGAGATACTACGAGATTTAGCCATGAAAGAAATCTGGACAAACTAGATCTCTACCAGTGCCGTCTTCCTTACTTCATTTTTGTAGGAAAAAGGAATGATTTGGGGGAAGTGTGGGTGTGGAGCCTGTGTGTGGCGACTAAAAGGGTGTGCATAGGAAATGTATTGGATATGTTTTGGGAGATGGGGGAAAAGGTAGCGATCTCGTTAAGCCAATGACTAGTCTGCTTTAGATATCCGTGAATATATGAGTCCAAAATTCTCTCGCACTCTCTCTAAAGAGAAAAGTATTAACAGAGAACCCTTTTAGTATTTCATTTCTTACAAGGCTGCCAGGAAGCCCTTTGAATAGTTCTGTCTGTTTTTAGCACCTGATATTTGAAGCTGTAACAAGGGCATTGAGTTCAAATACAACTTGAACTATTTTCAAAGGCTTATCCAGCCTTACAACATAACACAGTCATTGCTCCAAAAACTCTTTCATTAAATCAGCCTGTCTTTCTCCCAATTAGGGTAAAATCCTGAACAGAAAAGGATGCTGTCCTATTTGCACTGAAAGTAAGTTCTTTCTTCACATTCTTTATATTCTTTTTTGTTCTTTCAGAGAAAATAAATATAGTAGAATTATGTTTGCTTTTCTGTCTTCTTTTTAGAGGTGCCTAAAGGGCAGCTGATTTTTGCCTCCTATAAACCTGTAAATTTAAAAAAAAATGCATGGGTATTTTATTTTTATTTTATTTAATTTTTTCCAAATGACACTATTTTTGTCAAATCTGAGGTGCTGCTGCTTGAAGGATATAGTTGGCCTGTGAAATTTGTAGGTTATAAAATAAGCAAATGAATAGAGTTATAACTTTTAGGACTGTCTACCTTTTATATCTGTAAATAACAGCCCAGCTATGTGTGTATATAATCCAACACCTTTGCAGATGATTTGTGAGAGTTAAAAAAAAAAGGTGTGCAGAAATCTGAAACCCTGTCTGGGGCAGCAGTGGAAAGTACAATAGAAAGCTCTCCTTCTGTCTGTGTGATCAACCATCACCTTTTTATCCCTTTGCTCCTCACTTCAGGAACGATCATCTTAGGATATCACTTGTGTTCTCTCCTATCAGCAAAGCACACATGTACACAAATATTTATCTTTAAGATTGTCAGCTTTAAGTCAACAGCGAGACCAGTCTCCACTGAAGTCAACAGGATACAACTCATTTTCTTCAGGACATGTTTAAGTATTTCACCAAATAGGGAGAGACTGCTTTTAGGGGTTTTTATGATTTCTAGGAAGGTTTCTGAAAGAAGGAGCATGTTTTTAAGGAGAGCGTTTCCTGTTGTTTTGTCTAAAAGCAAATTGGTTTTGCTGATCAACTCAATTCTGTCTGCTCTTGGATTGCACAGATTTCTTATGCTAAATATCTGGTTTTCCACTCTGAAACTCAATTATTTTGGAACATGTAACTTGTGATAAAATAGATCTAGTTTGCAAGTCTTCTGAATTGGAATTAAATACAAGTGACAGCCTCAGAAACACTTGAAATAATACTGAGCAGAGGGAGAAATGGAAGAAGATTCAACTGACCAGCAGTTAATTTCATGTTAGCTCAGTTTCAAGGGAGAAGAAATTTGCATACACCTCTGCTCAAACATGACATCTCATTAGTGTCATGAATTTATTGATCTCTGTCTTGCCTCTGTTCTTATGTTAGAGTCTCATTTAACCTTTCTCATGTGTTCTTTTGTACCGTGAGAGAGGGAGAAAAATTATGGGGCCAGCCATTCCCCCAAAACACCGGAGACCCTCTAGTGTAAGGGGTTAAAAAGAAGACAGTACGTTGACTCCTTCAGAATGCTGCCAGAGAATGATGAGTTGTGATAATTGTTTCATGGGTGAAGGAGGCAAAAAGTAGATTTCTTCAAAGTATGAGTAACTCGCCTAAAAAAAACAGAACTTCTTGATGATACAAGAAGGGAATGGTCATGACTATAAGACATGTGAAATTAAGGGCAGACCGTTGTTACTTGGCCTCCTGCCATGCAGCTCTGTACAGTCTGGCTCCATCTTCCCGGAAACCTTCTTCTAGATACTGGCAGACTGCTCTTAGGTCTCCCCGAAGCTTTCAGCATAAACAACCTTATTCCCATAACCTCTCTGAGCCTGGGAGGCTCGTTGCACTGTCCCACAGTGGCATGCTCCTCTGTAGCACACGAAACAGAGGGGTTCTCTTTTCAGAGAGGTGTCTCACTGGGGACCCATTTAGTATTTGGAGAAGAGACCATACTGAGGTGATCTAGAGCTTTTATGATTAAAGGCCATTCCCAGCTTTTGTCAGGTAATGTAATCAAAGACCTTAAATAGCCACTACTGTTACACAGAAGTGATTGCCATTAGTTTTTTTAGAATTTGCCATCTGCAAGGAACTAATTCCACCTTTGTGCCAGAAGCGCTGCTGTAAATCTCATCATGACATAAGACAGGCAAGAGGCAAAATCCTAAGGATTTCAGTGATGATCACTATCTCAGATAGTAATTAGAAAATTTGCTAATTCAGCCAATTTCTGACGAGATAAGATGTACACGCACAGCCCTTTCCTTCACCCACCCACTCATGTTGATTCTTTCTCCACATATTAACACACCAGAAATTTCTGGCGGTCCGGCAGATATTAATTTTCCAAAGTAAAAACAACATAGGAGGTACAAGAACATACTGTACACAGGAGAGCTTTGACTACAGTGTAAACGCAGCCAATTTCTATGAAGTGGGTCAGAAACAGTCACGTTGTTAAAGGATACACTTTAAACTGAAAAAAAAAAAATCAAAGGAATATTTTTCAAAGCAGTTTGTTGCAGAGAGAAAAAGCACCTCGTCTCCTAAAGTGCTGGAGAGTCTCTTTTGTCTACTCTTGCCGAAGTTAACTGTGGTTAGTTTTGGCATGCTGCTGTTTCAGCTCCATGGCTGGTGTACAATTATCACTAATTAAACACAGTGGTCATACCAGTGGAAAATTCAACAGTTTAGTTTATCCTGCTGTAAAAATGTAATGAAATGTACTCTTTTGGGCTTGATTTAGAAAAATCACCACTGACGTCAGTTCCATAAATTAGTAATCCTATGTTAGACCAAGGTCATTTTCATATTAAAAAAAAGGAAAACACTAAACTTGAGTTCAAGTAACATTAACAGACTGCTCTCGACTCCAGACAAAGATGAGAATTAGCAGTGGAGGTTAAATTGATAGGCCTTGCTGCAATTACAGCATGCGGATGAAAGCTTCCTACTGGAACCGTATTTTCGATAGATGATTTTAATCATGCTCAATAAGCCTAACACAGTCTTACCCAAGTCATTGTGAGGCTTTATGGGTGAAGGTTTTTCAACGTGGACCACAGGAGTCTAGATCTAGCAGGAGACGTGATTAATTTTGCTGTAAGGGCCTCTTTTGGGGCAGAAAATTTCGTTCACCACAAATCATTTTGCGGCTTTTTTTAATTGACAAAATGACCGATGGAGTTAAACCAAACTCAAAGGCGTTTGGACCCAGCCTTAGGAGTAAAAGGTTGGTACTTTCACCCGATCTTGCATCCTTTTAATGTGTTTTTTATAGAAATACTGAAAAAAAGGGCTGACGCTTCAAAGGGGAAAAAAAATAAAGAAGGAAAACCGATGGAGTTATGCATTGTAGGCACCCAGGAGAACAGGGACTGGCACTGAGGGTCCATGGAGACCCTTGCTGGTCCTGTTTCTTGTGTTATTTCCTGCCATGGAGAAATACATCAACAAAAAGTCTGCAACTGTTTATTCATACTGGAGTGTTGTTCACAGTTTACCTCCTCAGCCGTTTCAGCCCCGATGGTCAACTGTAGAAATATGTATTTGGACAAATTGGAATAGCTATTTTCTTTATTAAATAGACCATAAAGACTCCTGTGGAGTTTTTGACACCACACCTTGTAATGTGTATTATATGAAGGTGCACTGTGCAGCAGTTATGAGGAAAGTACTCTATGGCTATGTGTTTTTTACGGAAAAGCTCATGAAATTCTATTATGCGTGTTCTGTAGCTAGTTTTCAAAAGTTAATAATGTGTTCTGTTTGATTTAGGGCTTAATTCAGCATATGGGCTAATTGCATTAAAAAATTCATTTTATTTTTAAAAAGCTGAGATCTTTTTGAATTATAGATGTGCAACCAGAACACCCTTAACTGGTAAACTTGTATTTTTTCCTCTCTCTCCTTACACAGAAAGTGTCCAAACCAATTTTAGTTATAATTTAAAGTATATTTTTCTTGGCCACTCTTAACTAGCTACAAGCCCAGAAGAGTGTGACCAGACATCTGGACATCTTGGACTTCAATTGACTGCTCTGATCTCCTGAAAAAATAAAACAAGCTATTCAATGAGCACCAGAGCTAACAGAGCCTGGTTTCCTATGGATTTGTGTCCCACTTCTTTTATATCCCAACAAATAATAAACCCAGCTAGAGACAATATATCCTGTGGCTGCTTTGGAGCTACAAGTGTGCTTATTGCCCAGCCAGTATGCTCATGCTCTCCGGCTGGTCAGGATGTGTGTGCTGACTCTCTGTCTGGCCTCCACTAAGCAGTATATATATCTCACCTTTCTAGAAAGGCTAAATGCTCTCTGGGGGTTGGGGGCATTGGGTAGAAGGCAGAAAGGTACTTTTTGGCAATCCCTTGTTTCAATAAGTGGTTCTTACCTTTACTCAGCATGCTACTTACTAGAAACGAGTCGTCTTTCAGACTTTTATCCCTCTGTATTGACCAAAACAGGTCATGATTTCATAAACTTTTTTTTTTTTCCTTAAAACTCAGGGAATGCTAAAATGTTCTTTTCCTTGCTGTTGCTTTTTCACCTTCCTTTTTTGTACAGATAAATGTGTTTTCAAGAAAGGTGCTCCTTGCCCACTGTTACCTTCCTCGTTATCTTTTCTAATGAAAGTCAACCTTTCATTTGGATTGGATGCATGATTTGTAAATGCAAGGGAAGTGTGCCAAGAGTTCTGTAGTATTCACTTCAGCACCTAAATACTATTCTTATTAGTTTGCAAGTAAGCTGTAGAGGCTTAGGTGGGTGCTGAGAAAACCTCATGAATCACACATGGAGTTTAAAATTGTCAAACGTAAAAGTGTGAAGCCCATATTTAGTTGCTTGAACAATGAATGTGAAAACTGCTGAGCTCCCAGAAGCTTTTACAAAAGCCAGAAGTTTTGAATACTGATTTGGGAGCCTAACTGAAGGATTTCCAAAAGAGATTTAGAGGTGTTTGCAGCTAGCTCCCAATAATGTTTAATCAGAGTTGAGTGCCTAAGGTGATTTGAAAATCACAGGCTCCTGAACATAGCTCTGGGGCCCTCCTTTGAAAAGCCTATGTTTTCCAGGGACAGAGAGGGAATGGGTATATTTACCTTCATGTGCTTGTGTAGATGAGCAAAAGAAGACATCAAAGATCATGAATACCAAGTTCAAAACAAGCGAGAGGCGGTGGTTCTTCATGCACTTTGCCCAAGGATGTTGTGAATGCTAAAAACATTTTGGGGTTCAAGGGGAGACGGGAAAAATCCACAGAAAAGAAGTCTGTCAAAGGTTACTAAATAAAGAGAAACCACGTCTAGCTCAGAAAGTCCCTAAGCTGAAAATAGTTGGAGGCTGATGGAGTCTTAAGGGAGAAGTATTGTATAGAATCACCTTTTTCTAACCATGCCCCAGATAGCCAATAGAGAAAAGGAGTATCCACAATAAGCTGAGAACAATTTACTGTAGGAAAAAAAAAGGGAAGTATCTTCATCCATGATCCTGTGCCTTGTTAGCACAAGTAGCAAAATTCATAGAATTGGAGAATCCTAGAATCGTCTAGGTTGGAAGGGACCTTTAAGATCACCTAGTCCAACCATCAACCTAACTCTGATAATTGGGGAACGTAGCTTTGGTGGTGCAGCAACACCTTTCCATCTGTTATGTCCCAACAGAGGAGCAAGTCATGCATGATCCTGGCTAGAGAACCAGTGCTTCCAAAAGGTTTCAAAAATAGCCAAGCAGAAAGACTGGTTTATTTCAGAAAGTGGAAAAAAAAGAAAAAAAGAAGAAAAAAAAAAAAAGCAGCAAACCGTAAAACGTGATGTGATTGAAGCTCTCCCAAAAGGAAATAAACAACCCAAAACCTAAAAATGGCAGGAAAGGAACTCTTTTCATGTTGCCTCTCCTTTGCAGTCTTGTTACACCCAGTATTTAAGGTTTATTTCTAGGCCAATCAGTTCTTCTTACTGGCAGTACCTGAGATCACACACGCTCTTGCAGGGTGTAGATATTTATTTTTTTAAAGACACAACTTTAGCAAACTTTTCAAGAATGTTTTACACAGTGATATCAGTGAATCAATTATTCAAGCTAGTTTTAGGTAGACTTTCCCTCCCCCATTTCCTTGGTTATTAAAGTAAACAGTGAAATTTGGATCAGGCACTCAGCTATCCAGTCCAAAATACATTCTTTTTTATTTTAGCTGCACTGCATCAAGTTGGCACATGACATGACACGATGTAACACAACATATAACAACATTACTGCTCAAAACACATTAGAAATTAAAAATAAATATTTCCTTTGGATCCCATTGGTACTATCAATTTTACTTGCACATCTCTAAATTACATTTGTTCCTCTCAGGTCTTGCCTCTTAGCCACTTGCTTAGGTGCAGAACCAGCCTCCCCCTCCTGATACGTTAGGTAATTACACGTAAAACTTCTCCACGTTCTTGGCCTCTAGAAATGCAGACAAAAACCAGTTCTCTGAAATCTTTACTGAGTTTGGACTGTTCTTTTTGTTGATAGTTTCCTTATTTTCATAAAAGTTGTCAGTACCTTGAAAGAAAAATTAAAGCCTGAAAAAATGAAATAGAATCTGAGCAGGTAATAAAATGTATCTTAATATTCATTGTGCAGATAATAACATGAGTGCATAAAGAATTCAGAAACAAGTTTGGTATGATTTAGTAATGGTAAAGTCAGCTGGTCTCCATAGAAAGTCTATGGATTTTTTTCCCATGGGTAAAAATTATGTTGGTGGTTAAAAACTATACGGTTCCTGCACCAGGTTGGTGCTGGTCTCTTCTCACAGGTCATTAATGACAGAACGAGAGGGAATGGCTTCAAGCTGCAACAGGGTAGGTTTAGACTGAACATTAGGAAAGAATTCTTCCCAGAAAGAGTGGTCGGGCATTGGAATAGGCTGCCCAGGGAGGGGGTTGAGTCACCATCCCTGGATGTGTTTAAGAGACGATTAGATGTGGTGCTGAGGGATATGGTGTAGGGGAGGACTTTGTAGAGTAGGGTAGATGGTTGGACTCGATGATCCCAAGGGTCTCTTCCAACCTAGATGATTCTATTATTCTAATTTATTGAGAATCAATTAATCTTATTATGGACTTTGGAAACCAGTTCTTGATATCTCATCAGTATCAACGAGGAAAACGAGACTCACAGAAGTGCACATCTTTGAAAGCAATCTTTTATCTAAGTGTCTTGGTTTTCAGGCCCTCTTAAAGCCCTTTGGGCCTGATTTCCAGAACTGTTGATCAAATGTAGTTCATTTTGACTTCTCATGGAGTGGTCAACGTGATGTCCTTGAGACACTGAAACTTTTGGTCTCTAGTTGCCAGCCAGATTAAGGAGGCTTAATAATGATGCCAAGTCTAGTCACTGGCTTAGAGAAAGCAGCGTGCATGTGGCAAGTTAAGGGTAAGGCACAAGTGTCCCAGCTACCAGTTCTGTGATGGCACTGTGATGAAGACTGAGCTTAGACTTTAGGAAGACCTTCTTTGCAGCAGGGACAGCCAAGCCAAAGACAAAAGGTGGCCGGAGGCAGCCGCGGAGCTCCTGTTACCACTGCTCTTTACGAGCAGGTTAGATAAATGGCTGTCAGGGAGAACAGGCACAGGTTATTCTGTGTTACAGCTGGAGGAGGAAAAGTTAATGGGGGTTCCATTTTCTGGGCTTTTTAACTACAGCTAAAAAAAATACCAGAAAGGTGATAGCTGTTTAGCAGAGCGCTCTGCCTAGGCTGAAAAACCCTGCTGGGAAAGGTGTGTTGCGTAGTCAGAGCTGCATTGCACTCCTCTGGAATAATTCCCCACCTCTTCTCCATGACATCCATAGCTCTTTCTTTTTTGTGTGTGTTTGAATTTGCCTTTTTTTAGCTGCTTTTTCAGGCGAGTCATTGTTAGCTGGACAATTACTATTTATTTTTTTTTAGTGCATAAATTGTATTCCGTTGCTTCTCCACTCCTTTGTTGGTGGGTTTCTATTGGGTTGTGGGGTTTTTTTTGATGGATGCTGTTCACAGCTCTCTGATTCTTGAGTCAAATTTTGTTACGGCACCAAGCCTTCCCTCTAAACCAGGCATCATCTTTCAAAAGATGGCTATCCAGCTGGCAGCGTGCGGTTCCTTGCCTTGAGACTCCTTCTTCCAGGAATAGCAGCAGCGAGCTGTGGTTAGGACCTATTGTTGTACCAGAAGGCTGCAATGCAACTAGATTTGCTGCTCTCTTTGATTGCAAGGCAATGCAATCCCTTGCAGGGGAACGTGGCATCATGGACATGAGCGTGGAAGCATTCTGCCCATGAGACAGACATCAATGAGAACTCTCCTTCTGTTTGTAGTGATTGGTGGAGTTACAATGTGCTTAGACAATCATTGCATTGTGCTCTCCAAGTACTAGTTGGTAGGTTGATACTAGTGACTACTACAAGTCAGTTGTGTATAGACAATGTATATGATAGCTTGTAGCACTAAATAAAGGTGCTGGTCCTACAAATAATTTGGGAAGAAAAACCCCCACAGATATATCTATTGTGTAACTAGATATAAATGTAAAATATTTATAAGTCTACCCATGTAAAACATGGACAGAAGCAGGTCTGGCTGAAGAGGTCTGCTGGCTTTTCATCTCATGGGATCACCCCTGCCTAACTGGGGACATGAAAATTAGCCTCCAGAATAGACATGTGATGGTTTGAATCCTGCTTCTGTTAGTGGATTAGGCTTTGCTCCCACAACTTAAGGGTGGGAGTTTGTCCCAGGGGAATTTAACTGTCTGAGAGGAATATCTCTAGCCTTAGCTATTTGTTTGTGCTCCCAGAGCTGGCAGCAGAGAGACCAGCGCCTCCAGAGGGTAATTCCCCGTGTATTAAACGAGATGTCTAAAACTGATGGGATGAAAGACTTTCTAATCATGTCTGTGTCTCTCTGGCTGCGAGAGGGAGACTGGATGAATTGCTTAGACTAGACATTTCATGTTTGGAAAGCTGAAGCTGGGTGGGAAGGTGCCCGTCACAGATCTCAAGAGACCTGTGTGCTCTACAAGCCCAGGGCTCTGCCTGCTCTGATACCATGAGTGGACCTTGTATTTTCTGGAAACTAATTATTTTGAACAATTTCACAGGCATTGTAATAACCTAAACTGTTCGGGTGGTACATTGTTTAAGAGACAAACACGTACGTTGGGAGATGTGTCTTTGGTTCCTAGCTACAGGTTAGCCTTCCTATGCTGCCCCAAGGATCGATTGGCCTTTAGTTCCCACTCGCTTTTGGAAAGACCTCTACAAAAGCCATAAAGCTTCTGTTTCTGAAAAATATATGCTCCTGGTGGGTGTCAGCCAAATCTGCCCTGTAGGACGAATAGATTAGGTGAGAGCGGCAACCTCTAAGTTCTTATCAATTGCTTTTTTTCAAACTTTGACTGATGGTGATATGGCCCTTTTGTTTCTCACTCACCTGCAGAGCCTGGAGTTTGCACTGTATTCGGAGACCCTCACTACAACACTTTTGATGGACGGACATTTAACTTTCAGGGAACATGTCAGTACGTTTTGACGAAAGACTGCTCCTCCTCTGCCTCGCCCTTCCAGGTGCTGGTAAAAAACGATGCCCGTCGGACCCGTTCTTTCTCCTGGACAAAGTCAGTGGACCTTGTGTTGGGCAGAAGCACTATCAGCCTCCAGCAGCACCTCACGGTGAAGTGGAATGGTACCCGCATCTCACTACCTTGCGAGACACCACAATTTCAGATCGATTTGGATGGCTATTTACTGAAAGTGACAATCAAAGCAGGTAGGGCTAGTGTGTGTGTGTGTGTGTGTCTTCTCCCTGAATTACTTCTCGAATGGAACATGAATGGTAGTTAGTAAAAAAACATGATAGCAGTAATAAATGTAGTTACAACTCTTTAGAGATCTGAGGAACCCCAAGTGCTTTCAAAATCCCTGCATTCCACAAGCAGACAGAGATCCCAGCTATGAGTTTGAAGTCTGCAGAACATTAACCTGGACAGGCTGGAGAACTGGGCAGAGGAACCTCATGAGGTTCAACAAGGGCAAGTGTAGGGTCTTCCACCTGGGGGGGAAGAACCCCAGGCACCAATAGAGGTTAGGGGTGGACCTGCTGGAAAGCAGGTCTGAGGAGAAGAATCTGGGGGTCCTGGTAGGTAATAAATTCTCCATGAGCCAGCAATGTGCCCTTGTGGCCAAGAGGCCAATGGGATCCTGGGCTGTGTAGGGAAGAGTGTGGCCAGTAGGTGGAGGGAGGTCATTCTCCCCCTCTGCTCTGCACTGGGGAGGCCACAACTGGAATATACTGCGTCCAGTTCTGGGCTCCCCAGTTCAAGAGAGACAGGGAACTGCTGGAGAGAGTCCAGCGTAGGGCAACAGAGATGATGGAGGGATTGGAGCATCTCCCTGATGAGGAAAGGCTGAGAGAGCTGGGGCTGCTTAGCCTGGAGAAGAGAAGGCTGAGGGGAGACCTTATTCGTGCTTCCAAGGATCTAAAGGGTGGGTTGAAGGAGGATGGAGCCAGACTCTTTTCAGGGGTTCCCAGTGACAGGACGAGGGGCAGCGGACACAAGCTGGACCATGGGAAGTTCCACTCCAATGTGAGGAAGAACTTCGTTTGGGTGAGGGTGACAGAGCCCTGGAAGAGGCTGCCGAGAGAGGTCGTGGAGTCTCTGTCTCTGGAGATTTTCAAGCCCCGCCTGGATGGAGCCCTGAGTGATGTGCTCTGGGCAACCCTGCTTTGGCCGGGGAGTTGGACTGGATGGTCTCTAGAGGTCCCTTCCAACTCCAACAATTCCAGGATTCTGTGATTCCATGATTTGCTACGGTCTGTTTCCTTCTGCAGCTTTCAATCTACTGCCTCCACAGACAAATGTGCCATGATTTACAATTTCAGTAACTTGAGTGGCTTATGCAGGGTTGTTGTTTGATATCTACAATTAAGAACAGAGAGCTGATCAGTACTTAAACATAACATTCATTTTTTTTCTCGGTTGCAGCAAGAAACCTTACAGCCTAAGTCAGCATTTATATAAAATCATAGTTACTAATGGCCGGAATGAGTTTATTTTGTCAAATTAGGGAAACATTTCACTGGGGCTACCCAGCGACACGGAGGTCCTGGTTTTAAAACCAAAGCCAAATTTGCTGGTCAGTGCCATCTTGGTGGGTTTGCTTTGTGCTCGAGGGAGAGTTTGTCTGCAAGGAACAGTCTGCAGCACCAGAAGCAAAAGGAAACCAGAAACTTCAAAGAACCTGGTACCTCATTTGTAGAAAGAAGGAGGGGAGACAGCAGGCTCTCAGGTCTCTCGAGTTCTGGAAAATACCTTAATTGTCAAAATGCTAAATGAGAGGACTTACAATTGTTTTGATAACCTGTTCTGAAACTATAGTCTCCTTGCATAGGTAAACTTTGAAGGGAAGTTTAAAACTTTCTCATTAGCATGTGTTAGGTACTACTGATGTCCTGGGAGATTTGACTCAGACAGTGAAGCACTGTTTCAGGGAGAATACTGTTTACTGTTAATTCAATTAAATGCCATGTGAAAGCAGTGAAACCAATCTTTCTTACGGAGCGATACGGTCACAGGCGTGACGCATAGTCATACTAGCACCATTATCTAGCATCATTATTTTTTTTTCAAGGGGGACACTAGCAGCCACTGTTGAGCTGAGAATTTAGACACCTGTTCATATAGCCCCTGGAAATGGAAGTCTGCGTGATGTGGATCCCAGCTCTGGGCTCATTCCTCAAAGTGGCAACGCGGATTTTTGTGGCCGTCTGTAAAATGCACACAAGTTGACCATTATTCACAACTTCTAATTAAAAGCATCTTGAGAGTTTCTCTTTGCAGCCAGCTGAACGCTATGAATTCTGGCGATGTGGATTTCATTAGCCAACCACAGGCCAAGGAAAGGTTTTCAATTGACGATGAATGACAGCTAATCCCGCTGCTATTCCATTTGTCTCTGGTGCAAGCCTAATAAATGACTACACACATCCTTGTCCATGTGTTGGCAGAGGGAGTGCAAACATGGCATATGACAACATACCAAGCAGTGTGTAATCACTGCAAATTATAGCCTAAATAATTCCTCCCTTTAACGGAGCAGGATCAGATTTCTCTTGCTGAATGCAGCACGATGGGCCAAGTCCAGCTTTCCTTAGCACGTAGGGCCTGGAAAGCAGGAGAACGGGATGGCTCCATTTTGCTGGGAGAGGACAAGCAGCAGAGAGGCTGTAGAGAGGAGGAATGTGCTGAGTAGAACTGGTTTAAAGATACATTTTTTTGTTCTACGGGAAATTCTGAGTGCCGGAGCAAAAAAAAATGAACGATTTTCTCCGTTTCATAATGAAACATGGATTTTTTATTTTTTTTTAAATACATGCTTTCCCAGTGTAGGGTGAAAAAAGAGGGGGAGGGAGGAAGTAATGAAAAGTAAGCAAACCCACTGCGCTAAAAGCAAAATTCAAAGTAAAATTGGGCTGGGAAGCGCGGGGTCTGGTGCTAACAGCCCAGCCAGCATTCCCATGGCTTTTGGTTTTCCTTTTGCAGAGCTGGGACCTGAGCCCTGGATAAAGCAGGGAGCTCAAAGCTTGAGGAAGCCTCGTGGTCTCTGGTTACAGGGCAATGTGCGTGGCAGGGCTGTCCTGGAGCTGCATACCCTGATAGTCCATGCTTCCAGGCAGCCCACCAGGCGAGCTGGCAGGAAACCAGCTTGGAGCCTTGCCTGTGCTGGGTTGGAAGTTCATTGAATCCGATATGTCTCCCTGAAGAATTTCAGTTCTGATGAATTGGCATTTTGCAGTGAAAACCTGTTTTGTTGCTAAATTCCTTGCCGGCTGTAAGCCCGGATGCCATGCAGCGGCAATACCCTGCACTCGCAGGTACTTTGTCCTGGGTGTGGTTGGGATGGTGTTGAGTCCTGGTCTAAAATTTGTGGGTTAAAAAGGCAAGAGAACAAAGAGTCACAGGGCTGGTGTTACTCATCTGTCCCTCTAGAGCAGGAGCATTTATGGTTGTTGTTGTTTCTGTGCTGATCTTTTGCATGAAGCCGCTTGGCTGAGGCTTTCTGTACCACTTTGGGCACCAAATCTTTAGGGAAGAGTGATCTGCAGTTCTTGAGGATGCCTTTACTGTGAAAAATCATGCAGAACAATTGATAGGGAAATCAGTGTGTGATGTGCATATATCCAGAAGGACTTTTTAAAAATTCAGTAGAACACATAGTGTGCTAAGTTAAGAAATCAACTAACAGGTTGGTTAAGCATCCTTCAAAGAAGGGGGAAAATTGGAAACCCCTAAAAAGTAACTCAGAGAATATTCCTTTTCTGCACATCCCCAGATGGGACAGATACTCCATCCTTTGGCTTCACATCTCTTGGATTCTGATCCTTGTCCAAGTGAACGGGAAACTCATTCATTTTGGGGGGAGGGGAGGAGAAGAGAGGAGGTTAGAGGCAGTAAGAAACTCATCCAAACAATTTCTGTCTGCCAAGGAGACCATTTCAAACACCGCTCCATAGCATAATCCCGCCTGTCACAGCTTTTGTTGGTTTACAGAAACCAACTGAATTTTCTGCTTGTGAACAAATAAAAAGACACACACTGCACAGTACGATCGGACTCCAACAAAATTATCATCTGTAGGAGTAAACACCCTTCCTCATTACCCCAAAAAGGGAATAAGCTCCATTATGGACAGAAACCTTTACACCGTTCATCAAAACCAGAAATTACCCTTCCATTTGAGTGATTACAGCAGAATATGGTGTAGTTAAACAATACCCAGCTAGAGGAAAGTACATCCTTTTGTGGCAGTTAATCTGCGAGTCTCTTGAATCAAATCCAGTAATCAAAGCAGGAATCTCTAGACTTAAAAATGTGCATTTTTATATGCTGAGATGAAAAGTCATAATTTTGTTATTCTTGTCTGCATACCTAGAGTTCACGGAGCAACATGTAACAAGTCGATTAACTTAACTCTCACAAACGACACGCAAATATTCAGGATAATTTAAGAGTTAATCTTTCGTAATGAATGTGAGTGGTTTCACTGAACGTCAGTAAATCTTAGCTTAGGAAAAAAATGTTGTAAAAGGAAAATTAAGATAGAACCATTAGCCAGTCTTTTGTGCTTAAAGTCAGCAGCTTCTGAGGGAGCTCATTTGGGGAAGAAGTTGAACACCCCCTTAAAAACTGGAGTTATTTTCTGAAAAAAAACTGTCTGAGAGTTTGGATCTTGATGCCTCAAGCTTTGAGAAAGTTTATATGCTTCTCAAGCCTGAAGAAATCTTAGTTTATAAGTTAACGACAAGGTTTTTCTAAATGCCAGCACAGCAGTACAAATCTGGTGTCTGCAGATCAAGCTATGTTTTGTTTTGTTCGGCGTTGTCAGAAGCAAAGACAGCTGGAATTTGAATTTGTCCAGCAGTGATAATGTATGAAGCAGCTTAAAAGGCAGCTTTCCTCCTTGCCACTGTGCTGGCCTCCTTAACAATTGTAGTCTTGCACAATGTCTCGGTTGGCTGGGTGTAAAGTGCCTTTGGAGGAGGACACAGTGGCCCTGTCCATGCTGGATTTATTAGATGATTTGAAACTGCTTTCAGGCATAGTCAGCTCAGGTCATATTTGTGCTATCGGTGCTAACCTAGAGTGATAAGAAAAGGTGATGCAATAGATTGTAGTGACTGGGGATGAAGAATTGGCTGCACAACCTTGCTGGGTAAATCCTTCCCCAAACTCTTGGGGACAGGATGGAAACCACACAAGTGCCAGGATGGTATGTACCCATGGCAAAAGACCCCTTCTGCAGGCATTACTGCCCTTGGCTCGAGTAGGAATTGTCATAGGAGACAATGGGATGCCTTGCTAAAGGAAGGGGTTCCAGCTTTGAACTGAGTCACTGGTATGTTAATTACTTGCATGAGAATATGGCAGGATTTGGATCACATAGTCACAAGCACTGATTTAGAAGAGGAAAGGGTGGTGCTAAGCCATCCCTCGCAGCAAATGTAGAAAGTTGGAGCAAAGCCCTGGTTCTGCACTGCGGACTAAAGCTGCTTGGTATTCTTGACCAGGCAGGGAGGAGAAAATCTGGATTATTGTGTTTAAAAACAGAATCCTGTATTTGTCCTTAACTAACTGCTGCACACAGGTACTTTATGGGAATCACAGAATCATAGAGTTGTCTGGGTTGGAAGGGATCTTTCAGATCATCCCGTCCAACCATCAACCTAACTCTGATCAAAACCATCACTAAACCATGTCTCTAAGCAGTATGGCAACCCGGCTTTTAAACACCTCCAGGGATGGGGCCTCAACCACTGCCCTGGGCAGCCCATTCCAGGGCTTAAGAACCTTTTCTGTGGAAAAGTTGTTCCAAATCTCCAATTTGAACCTCCCCTGGGACAACTTGAGGCCATTTCCTCTTCTCCCATGGCCT
Source organism: Tringa tobata (assembly GCA_033628505.1). Taxonomy (NCBI): domain Eukaryota; kingdom Metazoa; phylum Chordata; class Aves; order Charadriiformes; family Scolopacidae; genus Tringa; species Tringa tobata. The sequence continues at coordinate 1,021,416 of JAHREE010000324.1, read as the reverse complement.
GTTCCTTGGGAGAAGAGACCGACCCCCCCCGGCTACACCCTCCTTTCAGGGAGTTGGAGAGAGCCAGAAGGTCTCCCCTCAGCCTCCTTTTCTCCAGGTTGAACACCCCCAGCTCCCTCAGCCTCTCCTCTCAAGACTTGTGCTCCAGACCCCTCACCAGCTCCCTTGCCCTTCTCTGGGCCCTGGAGACTCTGGAACAAATTAACATCAGCAAATTGATTTGTGATCTTCAGATGCAGGGTTACTGCAGAGATGTGAAGTAGTAGCATTCATTAGACATTGGAAATAATTCAAAGAAAGGCAGTTTTTGGGGTAGAAGATAAGCAGCAGTGATTCTTGGTGGTGTTTTTATCCTAATTATGGCATAAAAACCAAAATTGCTTTCCCTTATGAGATACATACTTACTCCTCAAAGGACGGAATTCCTTTAATTTGCAGTCACCCAGGTGAAAACTAGAAGTTTAGTCTCCACTTGATCTGTGGGGCCTGTAGAGTGTCACTGGGAATAGAAAGGCATCCAGAAGGTAGTTTATTCCCTCTGTGTTAAACACCCATGTTGTGACCCAGAGCTGCCTATTTCTCTCCATCAAAGAGAAGGCCCAGATATCTAACTTAGGCTAGACACCTAGCTTTCAGGTGGGTACAGACAGGTAAAATGGAGAAAGCCATTTTGATTTTGGTGTACTAGGAGTGCAAAACCTTACTGTAAAACAGATCATAGCAGAGCACTTGCGTCCCAGGCACTAGATGAAGGTTAGACATTGGCCAGCGTTCTTCAGTGTTGCTGACTCCTGAAGACAATTCAAATGGTTGGTAGCTAACACCTTTTGGATGAACAGTTTGAATCCAGTTCAGAATGGCTCCTTACGACAGTTCCACCTGTCTGACATCTCTTTGTGGTCATCTTTTCAACACTCTTTACCCACACAAAATAAGGTACTTGTATCGGAACAGTTGTATTCACCAAAATGGGCGGTCAGTGTCAGCTTTGCAGGCAAGAAAAGGATGTTTTCCATAAGGTAGTCACTGGTGGGGTCTCGTGGGGCATGGACACCTTTATATGCTCATGACCTGTGTGATGGGTGATGATGGGTGACGATGGGTGACAATGGGTGACAATGGGTGACAATGGCTGACTTTTTGGGCCCCCTGCAAAATCAGCTAGAAAGTTGCCCTAGCAATTTTCATTTTGCAGAATTTTGCAGGAGCTCTCTTTCAGTGTTGAGAGTAGTTCTGCCTTGACTCCACGTTTCTTAGGATAACCCCATTCATTAGCAAGGAGAAATAAAAATAAACGCAGACGGGCATGAGCGTATTGTAATTGACTGTGATTTAAGGAACATTACACCTGCCAGAGGCACTTACTACTAAGAGGTATATAGAAACCTAACAACATTATTAGAAAGAAGCCAATAGCTTTGTTTAGCTTCACATGAACACTGTTTCACAAACATAAGGCACAGTTTGTTATCCTCAATTTCTTCTCTTTTTTTTTTTTCTTTTTTTTTTCTGTGTGCATGTTTTTGTCTCATCTCTTTATTAGGCTTGGAAATCTCATGGGATGGAGACAGTTTTGTGGAAGTTATGGCTGCACCGCATCTGAAGGGCAAACTCTGTGGTCTGTGTGGCAATTACAACGGGCACAAACGTGACGACCTGATTGGGGGGGACGGGAATTTTAAGTTCGACGTGGATGACTTTGCTGAATCCTGGCGGGTGGAGTCCAACGAGTTCTGCAGCCGCCCCCAGCGAAAACCTGTGCCTGAGCTCTGCCACGGGACGGTCCGGGTAAAACTCCGAGCTCACCGGGAATGCCAGAAACTCAAAGCCTGGGAGTTTCAGAGCTGTCATTCAACGGTGGATTATACCACATTTTACCGGTAAGTGTGACTTGCTGCAGAGGGAGATAATAAGTTACTGTGTGAGGAGAAAAACCATCCAGTTTGCCCAATTTCAGTAGCTTTTGTGCACGTGTTTTGAGTTGCTTTTGCTAAGAATTAATACGCGGACTTGGGGTTACATTAGGCTGAGTTTTCCTGAGTCAGGAATCAGAAGGAGTTGGTCCTGAGCTAATAAAGACTCAAGCATCCAGTAGTGAGAAAGGCTTGTGATCACCTAGAGGAAAGGTACCTTTGGAGACTGAGGAGAGATGGGGAAGAGGCTTGAAAACATTTTGGTAAGCTCTTTCTGTTTTCAAAGTCAGCTGTAAAGTTGAGGCTGACTTTAATTGCTCTTACTTGTCACCCAGAGAAGTGTGTCTTCCCAGGAGCATTTTGAGAATGACTTCATTAAAGCAGGGATATTAAATATTACTAGTGCCTCTTGGATGGTGTCGTTTGTGGGTTGTGACCTTGAATGGAGAGAGTTAACAAAAAGTTCAGTGCATGCTCATCCTGCCCCGAGAGCAAAGGAAGACAGATGAGGATCTAGAAGCCTTGTCTGAGTGAATTATTCCAGCATTTTTATCTTTAAAACGCTTCCAGTCTAAACCGCAGAGACATAATTTCTGGTTTTTTAATTGGCATGAGTTTATTTGCCCCTTACTCAGTAAGTAAAATTGGCTTTTCTTTTGATTGCCTGACATAAAAGATGAAAGCAGCCCAAGTCACAGTTGTGTGATGGTGGATGGAGCTGCCTGATCTCTCTGCTCCCAGCCTTCCCCACTCGGGCACATCTGCTGAACTATCGGGCTTATTAGGAAAAGCTTTCTAAAATGACTCCATTTCCCTCGTGAATTGCCTTTCCTCTTCTTTTATAATGAGACAGAAATACTTTTATCTACCCCAGCAGAACATGTCTGGGACCGTGGAGAAGAAGACACAGTTTGGCTTGTGGTCTACGTGCTTCTGCATTTGGTTTGCCATAGTGTATCCCCATGCCAGGAGCCTGGCAAAGAGTGAAGATTGTGTTGTGTGCAGGTTATAGTACTTTATCTTTCCCAATGGCCAGAGGCACAGCAGAGAGTACTAGGGATGCAACACACACAGACACTCTTTATCTATCTCTCTCTCTCTCTGTGTCTCTGTTGAATGCATTTCAGCAACATTCCTGTCTCGCTTCCATCGTCCTCTAAAGGTAAGTGATGACAATACAAATGGAAAACAGGCACAGAGAGATTTGTTTCATTTTGCAGTGGGTTTTTTGTTCCCTTTTTTATAGTAGCTCGGGATTAATTTAGTGCAATACACTTTCTGACACCGCAGCGGAGAATGATTTCTATTTTGTCTACAGCAGCCAGAAAAAAAATCTTTACATGCTTGCCTACAAGAATTACGATAGAGCATTTCTGTTCCTTTAAAATGATGTCTTCTATTTGTCCAGCAAAGACAATGAAATCATGCAAGTATTTAATTTGATTATGTGCTTTTGTAGAAAAATCTGGTTTTCCCCTAAGGAAACTTTATGTTGAAATGACCATCCTATTCTGTCAGAAGAGTTGTTTGTTTGCTTCCTTTTAGATGTTGCCAGCTGCTAGAATGTTAAGCTCCCAATACAGAAATTGAGGTTAATACATAAATTTAAATTAAATAATGATATTTAGTAGAATGCTACTTCTCGTTAGAAAATGACAAAGTTGTAGCAAGCAATTAGTTCAATGACCATGGCCATTTTTCATAGTAGGAAATTCCTGCAAGGAGGTAATGATTATGGGACACACCTTCAAGAAAGTTCCGGGAACCTTTCTAACATTAATCTTCGCATATATAACTATGTCTCTGTGTGTATAAATATGAGTACCTAAGAGATTTGCATTTTTCATTTTTTTTTTTCAAAGAACCCATTGCTGGTAATGTACTTTTGCAGAAAATTTACATTACCATTAAAAGAAATTTAAATTAACATTTACAGCTTTTTTTCTGAGGTCTTTTAGAAAAGCATGTTTTATATTTTCAAGCTAGGTACACCTAAAATTGTTCCAGTTCTGCTTTTTCAGACTATGAACAAGCTCCTAGCAGTAAGTGAAGTGAAGAGTCAGAATGGTAGGGTCAGGCTCTTTCATTTTTCTATTCATCTCCTCTTTGAATTGAATAGCTTCTCGGTTTTTACCCTCCGACACATTACATATTATGATATTTTTTCCATTTGAAATACTGCATTCTCAGGAATTAACCTTTCTTGGTCATTCTTGCCTATATTATCAACATTGCCTCATTTTCAGTATGCTGCTCTGCTAGTGACCTGCTGTTAATAAGAATTCTCAGAAATAGAAATAAACTCAGCAGGAACATTACGAATTAGGGTGTGTTTTCTCCAAATACCAAAAAAGGCAGTGAACAATGCTTTGCAAACATTTGTCTGACATTGTGTTACCGAGGAGATTTCTGTGAAGATGTCTCAAATTAATTTCAAGTCTCATCCTTGTTACAGCTGTAGTTTCTCCTTTTGTTGGCGATCCAAAAAACATATACAGCAAGATTGTCGTGATTGCCTGGTGAAAAGGATACGGTTAAATGGTTTTAAGAGTAGGGATCTAACTGCATAGTTGTGGGGTGAAGAACTTCTGAGCTTGACCTTGATAGATTTGTGAAACCATAGGAGAAGTGGCCATGCACCTTGCACTTAACCCTTTTTTTTTTGATGTCGTGACTTTGGTTGCTCGTGTTTCTGTGCAAAGTGCACGGTAGAAAAAAAGAACAATTATAAGCGCACAAGAAAGGATTCAAACTAACAATTTTACCATCTAATTTTACACCGCTCTTTTAATTCTTTGTTTTGTAACTAGACACGTTTTATGGGCTTTTAATTGCGGTTTGCTTTGTTTAGTTTCAAGTTGGTATTTTTTGTTTGTCTTTAATGCATTGCTAGATGTTCAGTACTCATGAGCAATACTCTAAAAATAACCCTTAGGGTTGAACTTTATGGAGGCAAGCTTATTAAGCGGAGAAACAATTTGGAATTTCCAGGAGATTTTGGTGAAGCCTGGGTGAAGAAGAGATTAGCAGTGACAGTCATTGCCATTGCCACTTGTTTATTTTGCTATTTATTTTGCTATTTTAACATGGCTAAGCATCCTGGATTAGTCCTTGCCAAAAAAAAGAAGTTGTTACTGAGGTTACTCAGTAGCAGGTTTTTAGAGGGGATACTTTGACCATGTATAAAGTAAAGCTTGTACTCAGGCTCCTGAAGCTGCTCTTGAGTATAAGCAGCAGTAAAATTAGGTGATACCATCTGAATTTCTCATGCTGCTGTTACCAGAAGAAGCTCCATCACCTTGTCAAGAAATATTACGGTACTATTTAAGCTCTTGGGTGAGGCTTTGGGCAGCTTAGGGGACTTGAGGAAGAAGAGGACTTCTGGTGTTCAACGACCCTACCCTGCGGCTGATCTCATGGTTTACCTTTGAGCCATGTTGGAACAGGGACCTGGAGGTGACTGCAGCCCTGGTGAGGTCAGGGAGCAATGTGGCGTGGGGAGCAGGTCCTCAGTGTGCCCCCGTGCCTGCTTTGCTTGGCCATGGTTGATGCCTCTCGGGAGCCTCCTTGGGGGGCACAGGAGCAGGCAGCCCCAAAGAGGGGTGCTGGGACCCCAGTGAGAGAGGCACAGCAACGCTGCTTGATACAGGGATGTGTTGGGCTGCAGGAGACACCATAATGGAAGGCTCAGGATTAATACTCCTAGTAACACCTCCCCTCATTAGCATCCAGGGCTTTCTAGTAGTTTTTTTTAATAATAGTTTGCTATCACCAACAGATTTGGACATGGTGAATGTGACATCAACATGATATGGGTATATCACCTCTTTCTAATACACCTGCACAGCAGCTGAGTTCATAAATGATGAGTTAGACATCCCTCAAGACTCTCACTGCTGCCAGAACTTTGGAAAAATATTCGATGTCTTGCTTTTGTCATGCGGTAAATTTTCCCATTTGAGATTCAGAAATTTGTGCTTCTAACTCTTGAGACAAGTCTCTCTTCCTATTATTATAATATGTTTTTTTAATTGTTGCTCTTACTATTAATACATTTTTAACAGACAACAACATATCAAATAATTAGTTACTCTTTTCTCTTTTGTAATTGTCCTAAGAGGTATGTTTTTCTCTCAAAGACTTGAATTTAATCATATCTGGTATCCCATGGCAAGCGGTAATTAACGTAGTAACAGCCTCGTTTGTTTGAATCTGTCAATCAAATACATTCAGGAACTGCAAATCTACCTTATTGCAATTCTTGTCTTAGCTATTCCTTGTGACTGTGCCCACATTATTCCATCTTGGCTTTCAGTTAATGAGCTTCTCTTTCGGTTAACCAATTGACTTTGCGTTAACTATTGCAGCCTTGCAGTTTTTCTGAAAAAAATTTCCACTTAGCCAGAGAAAATGCCGTTGTTTAGAGTTAAACTGCAGTGTTGTGCAGTCCATCAGCTCCCCATTATCAAGTTTGACAGATACGCTGAGGATGGCTGCAGAGAGCATGTGAGCTGTAGCACTGCTCGGTTAATTATGAACTCGATTTAAAAGACGGGCATCAAGGGTTTGTGGCTTTGAAGCAGAAGGTTTGAAGGGTTTTTTTCCCCTTGTTAACAATGATGTCCTACAGCTGTAAAATTCATGTGGTTATGCCCCTATGTTCGCTCAGCAGGGATGGTGCAAAAGAAATGGAGGCTGAAGAATGACTTCAGAAAAGCTCGTTTGGAGTGTTAAAGGGGTGGGTGGAACTGGGATCTCTGGAGCCCTCTGTGTGCTGCCAAGGATGCGTATTGCAAAATTCTCCCCGCGACGTTTTCTGCTCCTGGCTGTGCATATGGGCACAGCAGTCGCCTGCGCTGCTCCAGCTGAGGCCGGGATGCTCCAGGACTCGCCTGTGGTGTAACCAAAGGGCGGCTGGAGCTCTGACTGCTCACCAGGGTGGCTCCTGCCCCTGCCGTGGCTCCTGCACCACCCTCCACATCTGTCTCTCCAGCTGTCCCAGGCGAGAGCTGGCCCGTCCCCACCTTCAAGATGGGACTTGAAGTGATGTTGGCTCAGAAAAAGGACTGATGGCAGGAAGCCGTGGCTGGTCTCACACACACACAGAATCACACAGAACCACATGGGGTTGGAAGGGACCTCTGGAGATCATCTAGTCCAACCCCCCTGCCAAAGCATGTCCACCCAGAGCAGGTCCCACAGGAACGTGTCCAGGAGGGTTTGGAATGTCTCCAGAGAAGGAGACTCCACCACCTCTCTGGGCAGCCTCTTCCAGGGCTTTGCCACTCTCACAGGAAAGAAGTTCCTCCTCAGGTTCAGGTGGAACTTCTTATATTCAAGTTTGTACCCATTTCTTCTTGTCCTGTCCCCGGGCACCACTGAAAAAAGACTGGCCCCATCCTCCTGACACCCACCCTTGAAGTATTTATAGGCGTTGATCAGATCCCCCCTCAGTCTTCTCCAAACTCAAAAGCCCCAAGTCCCTCAGCCTTTCCTCATAAGAGAGGTGCTCCAGGCCTCTCATCATCTTTGTAGCCCTCTGCTGTGCTCTCTCCAGCAGTTCCCTGTCCTTCTTGAACTGGGGAGCCCAGAACTGGACCCAGTGCTCCAGATGGGGCCTCCCCAGAGCAGAGCAGAGAGGCAGGATGACCTCCCTCCACCTGCTGGTCACACTCTTCCTGAGTGTGACCTCATCCCCCCAGGATGCCATTGGTCTTCTCGGCCACAAGGGCACATTGCTGGCTTGTGGTCATCCTATTGTCCACCAGGACTCCTAGGTCTTTCTCCCCAGAGGTGCTCTCTAGCAAGTCACCTTGCAGGCCTGACACAGAGTGGGGGCTGTTGCTCCCACTGCCCCCGTGCTAAGGCAGGGAGGTTCCTGCCCTGTCAGCCTGCCTGCCCGAGGCTGGCCCCGAGTCCGGGTACCAGCAGCACCGTGACCACAGCAGAGAGGAGCTCAGGATGAAACAATTTACTGCCCTTCTTGGGCAAACTGTCACTGAGCAGCTGTACGACCCAGGGAGCTTCTGGTTAGAAAGGATTTTTAAAATAGTTGAAATAATAATTGTTTTTTTTTCTTTAAAGCAAATATGCACCAGGAGTTTCCTCCAAGCTCGATGCACCCCTTTCCAGACTGCTCTGTTGAGTATCTTTGAGTCTTCCATCCATTTGAAGTTACCAGTGGCACTTCAGCTGCTTGCATTAGGAAGTACCTAATAATTCAGGCTTTCTGTACTGCTTTATATCGTTCTACTTATATAAGGTGATCCTTTGCAGATCTGCATTGGAGGTCCCTTCCAACTCCAAAAAAATTCAGGGAAAAATTCAGTGAAGTGCACAAAGGTCTAAGCCTAAATGCCTTGGCACTGGGAGAGCCGGTGTTCCCAATCCTTAGAAGAGCACTGGTGCTTGGGAACACGTTCTCCACACGTAACTGGGTGAGCTGCCTGCTGCCTTTACTTTATGCCCCTACACAAATCGACATTTTTCCCTAAACAGCTCTTAAATGTGCCTTGTGTACAGGCACAGGTAGGAGGCACCGTGACACACACTGCTGGTGGCTGATGGTCCTAACAAACGGGGGGAAATGGACTTTCTGGTGGCCGATGCACTTTGGGATTTCTAGCAGCAAGCACCAACCTTTGCTACCTCGCTGCTGATGGTGAGGAGCCCTGCAAAAGCACCACACGTGCAGAGGTCTGTAGATCACCGCTGCTTTAAGCCTCCTCCCTGTAGTATCCTTCATCGGATGTAGCCAGGAGTGAGCGCAGGCTGACAGAAAATTGCTGTTTAGATTTAAGGATTAGAAGTTTGGAGTTGGACAACTAGGTTGAGCGGTCAGAAAAGATAAATCTGAAGCCAAGCTGAGCTCAATTATCCGCAGATCATAATTCCTCTGCATCTTTCCCCCACGCCCCTGCCCCTGCCGGGGTATTTTTCATGTAACCAAGCCCCATCCACTTGTGTCTGTTTAGAAAAGTACCTCAGGAATTTGGGGCTAGGAAGCATTCTTCTCTTCATATCGGTGGTTATTACAGCTGTAAAACATCGAAGCAGTGCCAGAGGATTCACAGATGTCTCCTTTCCTGTTGAGGTATTGCGTATGGGGGGGGGTGAGGGTGGAGAGGGCTCCAAAATCTGACAAGACCGTGGTGTTGGACAGACACCATTCACCTGGGATCGTCCGTGGCTTGCTTCCAGCTGAGAAGCTCATGCTTCCCTGATGACCCACTTTGTGCTTCCCTATTTGGAAAGTTAATGATTTTTTAATTATTTTTTTTTTTAACAAAGAAAGATTTTTTTTTATGAAGAAAACCAGATGAAGCAGCGTACTGCTCTGTGATTAAAACCCGGGGAAGTTTCCTTTCCTTCAAAGGGTGGCGTGTCTGGAATGTGTTTGTTTTGCTTACCTAATTACACGATCACAGCCCTACCTGACGCTGTCCTTTTACGCTGAATGAGATGTTATTTCCTACTGGTTGCAAGTGCAATATGAGGCTTCTTTTCTCTCATTTCCAGGAAAGAACTAGATTTATGATTAATCATGCGTGCAGGTATATACAGGCTTATTACAAAAACCTGCTTCTGCACAGTAAAACTTCATCTCTTTCTGGTTTATTACCTGGCCCGATGAAATTCAAGTCAGGTGTTTCATAACCAAATGCTGTCTTCCTCCTTGCCCAGAGTCTGACAGATGTGAGACTCAGTGTGAAAATGTAAGGTCAGTTTTGACTGAGATAAAAACGATCCCGAAGGATGGTAGGAACTACAGGGAAGGAAGATCAGGGGAGACATCTAACGGAAAGGCACGGTACCATAAACGCCCTTCTCATTTGTCAATATGGACTGCATTCTCAGAACTCGTTGTTCTGAGGCTTGAGAGGCTGGTTTGGTTTGTTTTTCTACAGTGCCTTGGAGTCATGGGGTAAAATCCCGATTCGTTGAAGCCAATGGGAATTTAGCTATATGTGGCCAACGGGTTTTTATCATTGGGACTGTTCCTCTACCGTTCAGGTTTATTACAGTAATCTCTTGCATCAATTTGTAATCTTTGGTTAACCTTCCCAGCGTTTGCTGTACCACAGACAGGTTCAGCTGGTTCAGAGACAGGGGGTCCATTCCTTACTGGGGCAGACAAAATGAAACACATTCAGATGGGAGCTCCCAGATCCTGTCTGCTTGCTGCTTTTTTCCTAGGGGAAATCTAAGACGTGGCTTTGCAAGGCGGAAGACCTACTTTGTCTGGTCACAGGAAACCAAGAGATCCTTTCTGTGTTTCAATAACTTCAATAAGTTCACTCATGGTTCTTTCTTCTTGGCTTTTAAGTTGGTAGAAAAGCCTGCCATGATAAGTCTGCTGTCCCTCACATTTTTCAAGGCTTATCTGACAGGCTTTTAGACATGCCCTAGGAATAACAGAGTTCCCCATCTCAAATACCCTTATTAAAGCTGCAATCTTAAAATGCTGCTATTTCACAGTAAGAATTAATGTGCCCTAGGACAGGCACATCCCTCTTGCATACACTAATAAGTATTTTTGGAACGGGCCCTTTCACATTCTGGAAAACACCCCTGATGTTTCAGTAACATAATACAATGCATGATTTTTGAAAAGAAGAGGGGAGCAGGTGTGGGGAGGAACTGATGGAAAAGCAGAGTGATATCCTCCCTTGGGGAAATGTTTTAAACGAAAACCTGCCATTTGGTGCAACTTGATCCATTCCCAAAGCAAAAACACTTGCTACACTGAAGTATTCTTTTTAGATGTGAAAGTAAATCCCATTTTTTGGAGAGATGCTGTTCAGAAAAGTCATCAGCATCATCAGAGGAAACCACCCTATGTCCCTCTCAGGTGCCACAGAATTTTAACCACAGCTGCTACAAAACCCAAGACCTCTGTTTCATCTCATTTTAATCAACCTCTAAGACATGTTCACAGCAGGGCTTTCTCTGCTAGTTTGTTTAAATTTAGTTTTAGCTTTTTATGTTTTTAACTTTATTGCAGTAATTGATTTTAAATAAAATCCAGAGATACTTAGCTGATGGTAATATGTCTATTTCCACGAATAAATAATTCAAGAAACCAAACCATCGGATCTCATATTCTGCCTTGGGCAGAGGCTAATAAGTGTTGCAAGGAGGAGGAAACCTAGCCATACTGTAGCTGGCCAACTGTGCCATGTCATGTATGGTGGAGAAATCCCTTTCAGGCCCCTGAGATGATCAGTTTACATCTCATAGCATGAAATTTTAATTACCTTTCCTTTAACATGCATAGCTGCAAAGCTACTATATTTCAGCTCCCATTTTAAACCACCTGCAGTATATCCTGCCTAATTAGACACACAGCAGAGATGAACGAGGGTGTTTATAAGCAGGCAAATGAGACTAATTTGTGGGAAACGTTTTAAAAATAAGCTTAACCTAATCCTCCTGTTATTCTTATGAGTTCATTTATGCTTCTGGCAGGATAACCAGACAAAGTAGGACATGAGCTGTGACCAGCACAAAAACCTTTTCTGTAGAAAGTTTGCCTTGGGAAGGTTTTGACAGCTCTAAGGAGTTTATTGAGCTTGCTCTTGCTGTTGTGTGGAGAGTTGACTTGCTGCATGTCAGGGTTCCATTCTGGAGACTTTATGTGGGCTAGATTTAACTGAAAGCTTTCTTATGGGTGTTTTTAATAGCTGAAGTTTTTTTTTTTTTTTTTCCCCTTCAGTTTTGCTGTTGTTTCCGAAATCTCGCAGGGCATCCAAAAAATCTGGGTTGTTCCCAGTCCTGGAGATCTCTGGGGACCTTTGCATTCTGTCAGCTTTTTAGTAGCCGTCTGTGGTGTAACGGGCCGGTCTGGGCTACAGGCAAATCTGCTCCTCTCCTGCCCGTCCCCACAGGGACTCACTGGACCCATAGCCATACTCCACACCTGCCCTCTCGAGTGTGCAAAGTGCTAGTGTGTAAAGTCTTCTTCCTTCAGTCTTCACAGCAGATGAAGGAATCAACACCTCACGTTGTCAGTGGTTCATGCAGCGAATCTTGGTACCCGAGGATTATTGTGCCCCAGGGCGTTGCAACAGCAGGGCAAAGAGCAGGCTCTCGTGGGAAGGCAGGCAAGACTGGGTGGAGGTACTCGTGCTAATACAGGAATATGTATTTATCCATCTCAAATATTTACCATCACAATACCTAATCTTGGGTAAGGTGCATGAGTATCTGTGTCACATTCTCCCACCCTTTGAAACGCCACTTAGAAACCCATGTGTACGGCTTTGCTCTTGTAACTAATTGGTGAGGTCTCAAGATGAGATTGCCAGTGCCATTCTGCAGCAGGAGTAGAACTAAAATGGATCCAAAATACAACATAAATTGTCCCTTCCTCACCCGAAGGGAGCAGTAGGGTTATATTTCCACCCAAAGGGAGCAGTAGGGTTATATTTTCACCCAAATGGAGGGCTCTGCACATGTGAAAGCAGGTGCTGTGATTTCACCTCTTCATCATGATATGCAGGGGATGAGAGCATTTCAGTCTTTCCCTGACTCCCCCACTTAAGCCAGTTGAAATTAAAATTGGTGGGGAATGTACTGGGAATACTGAAGGGAGTTGAAGCCATATGTTTTCTTGCATTCCTGGGTACTCCTACAACTAACATTCTGTTTATATAATATTCCTGAAACATAAAAGCTAAAATAAATCCAGCATGTGAAAATTAATAACAAGTCATTTCTCTTATGATCAGTCCAGAGGAAGCTGTCGTAAGTGTTAAGGTATTCAGACAGCTGATTTTTGTACATCAGCTCTCAAGTGGGGTATGTAGTTTACAGTGAGTGAGTGCTTAAGGTTATGTAGTCTATGAGTACATGAAGTAAGAGGCTGTTGAGGATGGTCGATACCATGGCAGCAATGAAAAAGTTTACAAAGTTCATTTCCTAAGTGCTCCTTCTTAGCACTTTACATTTTCAAATTGCAGTGTAAACATTTAATTCTCACTGCACCCTGGTTTGAAGTTGTTGAAATGAAGAAAGAGTTCTTTGCTGTGCAGGAAGCAGATTTGAGATTAAAATGTGAAAGTGCCTGGTTCCTGGCCTGGAGCTCAAATCCTTCTGGTGTGATTTAAGAGGTTTCACATGTACAAGAAGTGTATTGTCTTATTTTTGCCAAAGCACAAATTTTTCTCAAACTTTCAGAAGAAAGCGTTGCTAATCTTTTTAGGAAGGTACTAAATCTTCTCTGCTCCTGTAAGGACAACCTCATAATACTCCATGCAGCAATGTGTCTGCTGGATGCAGGTAAGTACCTTAAAACAAGTCTCAACCTAGAATGGATTGAAGCATGGACTATAAAGGACTTACTTTTGGAACAGGAGGAGTCGATAGGCAAGAAAGAACCCTCCTCTCTTTTCAGTTATCAAGGATTTGGCTGATGTTTGAAAGCCCATTTTTGTCATTCTGCTCATCTGTCTGCCTACATGGTTCTTCTCCATTAGACTGATTTCTCAGCCCATTGTTAATGAAAAAAAATTTCCATACTCTCTGGAGGGATATTTTGCATCATGGGAAGGTGATGATATAGATCATAGGTGTCCTAGATGTCCTCAAAGGGTGACAACAACTTTCAATGATTTCAAGACTTCATGAAAAATGGCTTATAGACTGTGTGGCAGGAGGGATTCTTGAAGGCAAATATGGTATGTTAACAATTTAGAGAATGATCACCAAAGTATCACTTGAAGGGGTTGAAGATTGTTCTGTAATCAGAGAGAACTGCATAGATCCCACAAACAAGTGGCCGTTGAAGTTGTGAACATGCCCTAAGATTCTCTACCTGAATTAGGCTATGTCTTGTTAGCGTCTGAAATATGTAGTTCCCACTACTGGCATCAAGATTCCTTGGTTTACAGAAGGCCCAGATCTTCACTACAACCATTAGCAGTGAAAATCTGATTTCAAAAATATCCACAAGCACAGCTGCGTGCAAACCGTGTGCTGTCTTGTAGCCCCAGGGTTTCCTTCACCTGTCTCTTTTATTTCTCTTTGTCTCTTGGTGCTGTTCATATTTCTTTCCAAATGATAAAGTACTTGGCCAGGAATGCTTTCTAGCTATGGAATTTCACAGGGATTTTTGTCAACATTCCCCATGTATGGAAGTTAATGGTTTTATACGGGCAGAGGAAATTTAACTGTGGCACTGGAAAGAATAACTCTTGTGACATCAAAAGATGCTATTTATTATCTTCACCGTCCTTGCAGCAGATGCAGTCGCTGGGTTCAAAATCATGCCAAAGTTAAAGATCCTGTGTATAGAGGTGGTGGAGGAATACAGTTTAGTTCCATCACCGTGATGGGCCTGATCCACAGTGGTCTATGCAGAATGTTTAAAAGCTTTTCCATATGACTAGGAAGTCAGGAATTGTCAAATTTCCTCAGTGTTTATAATTAAAACCCAGATGAAGATACTAAACAGTTACTGGTTTCTATGTTGTGGTCAATATTAAGATTTATTGAATTGAGAACCGATATTGACTGAGAGGAAACTAAGCTTGATTTTTCTTCCCTTAAGGCCTACCAAGTCTGGATGTTGACTGGAAACAGAAGGTTGCATGGTATAGACATCAAACCTTTTACAAGGATAGGAACTTGTTTCTTCATCTTTCAGAACGACTCTCAAGTGTGTTACAATGCATTGCAGAAAATAGCACCGAGCCTTTTAATTGTGTGTATGCCCCTTGGGCATCCAGTTAAGCACAGAATCACATGGGGTTGGAAGGGACCTCTGGAGATCATCTAGTTCAACCCCCCTGGGGGGGGCCCAAGCAGGTCCACCCAGAGCAGGTTGCACAGGAACGTGTCCAGGTGGGGTTTGAATGTCTCCAGAGAAGGAGACAGTTGTTTGGGTTGTGTTGAGCGCGTGCAAATGCTGGATGGGTAGCCCAAGGGAGGGTGTGTTGTGGGTTGAGCAGTACTAGGAGCTTCTTGCGGTGTCCCACTGTTACGTTTCGACCTCGGGCTGTGACAGCACAGTTTGCTGAAGTCCACGGGTTGGTATCACCCCTCTATCTATCCAGTTGTTAGCTACGTCTCAGAATTACTGCAAGGAAAGCGGTGACTTCTGTGACATGGATGACTCTTTGCTGGGGAGCAAGAAAACACAGCTGAACTCATTGCAGGTCACCACTGCTGTTGCTTTTGTGTTAGAAGTTTTATCATTTCTAAACATCAGGTGCCTGAAGAGAAGAGAGTTTGAGCCAGGAAAGTCAGAGATCAGAGCCTGATCTCATAAACCAACATATTACATGACTATCACTCCTACATAGACAGCATATGTATTTTTGCCTGCTTCTGACTGTGGCCTGAATTATACGCGTTGCTAAAGATCTGAACACTGCTGCTTTTTTAACAGTCTCTATGAAATTAATCTCTTGCAGATGCTGTCTCAAGGCTGGCAGCATCCTTCATTTTCAAGCTTAAGGTACTAATAAAATTCCTAAGTCTGCTTTCCATTCAGATGTGAGAAAGCCTTACAGTTTGATATGAAGGAACTCTTTGATTCATCTTTCGTCGAGTGGCGAGAGCGGGGCTAGTTCAGCGCTCAGGGCTCCAGACAGGATTGTGTTGCACAAAGTAGCCCAATAACCCAGTCAACAGTTAGACCCAGAGAAGAAGTTCAGCCAGGAGTTTTTGATGCCTCC
Organism: Tringa tobata; assembly: GCA_033628505.1. Taxonomy (NCBI): domain Eukaryota; kingdom Metazoa; phylum Chordata; class Aves; order Charadriiformes; family Scolopacidae; genus Tringa; species Tringa tobata. Next base: position 1,005,824 of record JAHREE010000324.1, on the reverse strand, counting down.
CTTGGCAGCTCGGAGCCTGTCAAATTACATGGCCAGACCAAATTTGGGCTTCTTGGTGGTTCAGTTGTGAGATGAATGTGGAATGACCAAGTGAGGTTTGCGTGGTTTGGCCTCAGGTGGCAACAAAAAAACAGGAGGCCCCTGGGCATAGCTCCCATGGAATGGAATACGTGTGTCCCTGCTAGATCCTGGGGAGAATTAGCCCTATCCCTGCCAGAACCAGGACAGAGGATTACTTTGTACAATGCAACAGAAACACGTCTTGTGATATTGAGTGTCAACTGCAAGAAAACTAGCTTTATCTTAAAATTAATGGTGTTTCTGAAAGCTGGCAAAGAGACATGTGGTTTAGTTTTCAAGGCTTCTATAAGTTTTGTCCTCCTCTCTTGCAGCATCCGCTGCCCTCTTTGAATGGGAATGTTCTGCAAGCGCAGTGACACCTTACTTGTCCTTTTGGCTCAGGAAAATGCATCATGCCCTGGCCATACTGTTTCCAGAAAACAGCAATAACTTTGTGCAGAGTCTACCAGAAGCCACTTGCCTCCACATTAAAAATTTTTAGTTTTCCCTTATATATCTTGTAAACATGTCTTTCTGTGCAGTAATCCAAATGAAAGTGTGAAATAATACATTTTTTTTTGTTGTTTTTCTTTGGTTGACCCTTTGTCTTCCCCTTTTGCAGTGCAGGTGTGACAGTGATGGAGGAACACATTTACAGGGCTGTGGGGCTGCTGGAAAAAAAAAAAAAAAAAAAAAAAACCTAACCATCCCTCCCAGGGCTGTTCACAAAGTGAATCATTAGCCTGGCTGTAACAATAAATACCACCACAGAGAACATGCAAAGATTTATCCAAAGGTCACATTCACCCAGAAGGTTTCTGTGCTGAAAGAAGCTCGCAGCTGTGTTAAGATTAAAGAGTGTCAGGGAACCAGTCTGTGCGATTTTTTCACTCTGGGTAAAATATGAGCTGTTTGTCTAACAGTCCCAGCTGAGGGATGCTGGTGTCAGGCTGCCTTGGGGCTGTCATATGGATTTCCAGTGGGTTTTTAGTGTTCAGGAATAATCTCCTCTTTGATGCATTTATCTGACACATCCTAAGCTGCTGCAATGCCCAGGAGGAAATCTTCCTCCCTCTATTCTGAGAACTTTGATCGTTGCTCAGAAAAGGGAAGTGTGATGGGAACAACCCAAGCAAATGACTGAGGTCAAAGTCAAGTCCCAAAAATGGAAGGAGCCTGAATGAGCTGCTTACCTTCTCACTTGAATGTGCTTAACATGCGGTGGGCCAGACTGTGATGTGAGAAGCATTTTATCTGCAGCAACAGGCAGCTGCTTGGGTGAGTAGCTGCTGATGGGCTTCAGTGAAAACCCTTGTGTGGGTTTTTATGTGTGCATATAAGGACATAGTCATGTATTTCAGCGTATGGAAACATCTCTATGGCTAATCTTGTGTCCTGGGTTAAGAGACACAGGACTAACTTTTATTCTAATACTGGGGAAAATTGTACTTCTAGAAGATTCTAGTGTCTCAATTTGTGAAAATATTTACTTTATAGCCAGCCAGGCTCTGTGGGATTCAAGGTCTTGGTGTTTTCGAGCCTTGCCAGGTGCAGGGACAAGGAGGAGCAAGGCCTGGGCATTTGACCCAGGCTGGCCAACAGGATTATTTCATACCATGAACGTCACATTCAATATAAATTAGCAAAGTTTGCTGCGTAGCTCTCTCTCCCTTGATGGTGGCGGGTCCAGACAACTCCTTGCCCCGGTGCCGGACCCCTGAGGCCTTCCCTTCCTCCTGAAGCCATTGCGCTGGCAGTGTCCGCCATTTGCTGTCCCTGCTGGGAGTGCACAGCTTCCTGCTGAGAGAATTGGCCGAGTATAATTCCTGTATCTTATATCAGTATCGGGATTAATACTGGTTCTTTAGTATTATTGTTAATTATTTAGTCTTAGTCTATTAAATCTATTTATATTTCAACCCTTGTGTTTCCTTCTGTTTCCCAATTCCCCTTTCTGGGTGGGGAGGGGTCATCAGGTAATAGAATAATTGTCTAAATGACAATAGATTGTTATGGGTTTTTCTCAAACCATAACATCTTGTTAATCTGCTTCTCCTTCCACTGGTAATATTTTAAAGTCAGGAAGAGCACCGTGCGTTTACTACTGATGTAAATGGAGTAGTAAGAGTTCTGCCCTTAGCAGTGTGCTGTAGCCCATGGTTGTATGATGTCTCCCTTAGTCTCCTTCTAGCAGATGGCACAGGTTTTCTCCTCCCCTGCTGGAAGCGGGCATGGCCCTTTGAGCTCAGGCAGGTTGCCTCGTGGTGGTCTCAGTGGTGGCAGTCCCCAGCAGATGCTGTGGAAAAATGCTGTGGTTGCAGAGAGGGACCTGCAGTGTTGCTGTACTGAGTTATCCTCGGGAAGCAATTGTGGTTGTTGTTGCATCCATGGACTGTAAACAAATAAATCTTCTGACATTTGTGTTGCAGAAAACACCAGAGAAAAGCCATGAGAAAGTTTAATATGATTTTAATTGCCCTTTGTCATTTCCTACCCACAAATCATTTAATTCTTTATCAGAGGACTCCACATTGGAGGTGCACATGTGATGGGCATGAGGGAGAGAAGGTCTGCTGGTCTGTCCTCCTGGTTTTCCATTGTGAGTTGAGCTTTCTGAGAAAGCTCAGTGGCATGTTTTCGCTCTGTATTTTAGAGAAGCTTCAAGTGATCACCTCATGAGAAGCGATCCCTACCAGGGACTACACAACAGATTATAGACAAATATTTTGACAGCCCAGCAAGAGCTCTTTAGCAGCCAGTTAGCAGATTATGTATTTACAGTTGTGGGATTAGAAGTGACCTTCAGACTGACAGCTCTCTCAGCAGTGTAGCCGTGCTGGTTGTTTGAATCATCTCTGAACCTGCCTTCTGTTGTCATGATTCCACATGGTTCTTATGTGGGCTTGATCTGGAGAGTCGCATAAATGATTGTGGGATGTAACGAGAGATGGGTTTCCATGTGTAATAGCCTTCAAATGAGGAAAGCTGCCATGGAACGCAACGTGAGGAGTGAGGAAAACACCTGGGGCTGAACTGGCGTCATGTTTCTATCTTACTTCTGAAAAAAACTAAGTCTATTTCTAAATTGCACAAGACAAAATACCTTCAATTTGTTGTCTTAGCTTGTGCAGAGCTCCTAGAAGACCTTAGTCAAAGTGGAGAACACTGCTTTTGGCAGGGAACCCAGAGGTTTTTTTCCCCTTGGTTAATACAAAGGTGATCCAGTCTTAATGAAGAAGAACAGTACCCACTTTAACATAATATTTCTCTATGTTATTATGACACTAAACAGAATACCTACAAGCAGTGATATACTCAGCTGTACCCCAGTTAGATGTGGGAGAAGACTAGAGTTGCATTGCAAGGAAGTAATCCCTTTTCTTCAGGTTGCCGAGGACTTTCCTTTTGAATCTCCAAAGTTTTTTAGAAAATTCAAAATTTTTTTGACACCTTCAGGAGCTGGTTGGTGATTTGGAGCTGGGTGAATGGGAGGTGGTCCCAGCTCTGCCCTGTGTCATATATGAACCAGCCCGAGGATACCTCAGTTTAAGTCTTAATATGTGAGTATGCAAGATAAAGTCTCCAAATTCAGAGTGAACTCAATAAATGGTGGTCAGGTGCTACTGTAGAGTCTGTCCAGCTCCACCGACCATATGGTGCAGGTGGGCCATCAGCTGTGCAGAACATGGGCGGCCATTTAAACCACGTCCATGCCCATCAGTGCAGAGTTTTGCAGATGCAGACATTGTACCAAAGGCTGAAAACATGCGCCTGAACCACCCAGTCAAAAACTACTTTAAAATGTTTTTGGATCTCTTTTATACATCCACCCTTCTTCTCTGTGTTTCTCTGGTACTCTAGCTCTATCGATGCATGCTTCCAAAAGAAAAACCGTAACAGAATCTCTCTTTAGAAGGACAGCAGCGACCTTCTTCTGAACTTTACATCATGGTTTCCATTGGCTGTCGTGCTTGGAGTACTTTGAAATTTCCTGGCGGCTTATCCATTGGCTCAGCATTGGGGTTTTCACTTTGTCCTCATTGCCCAATTAGTGGGCACAGAGCAGAAGTGCGCTTGTGGAGAGGCTGGCTCTACTGGGTTGAGGTCTTCAATGAACCCAACAGCTTTGCCAACATTGATGGTCTCTGTTGAGCTTATGACAGCATTGCTGGGAACTGTGTTTTATGGAAGACAAGTTGGAGAGGTGGGATGTAAAGGTTAAATTTGGCACCTTTTTCAGTTTGATGACCGGAGTGGTGAGGTTAGCACCGGATTTCAGAGTCTGGTGAAGTTCAGAGCCTGGAGAGTCCAGTGCTGCAGGGAGCAGCTGGATGCTTGATCTGCAACTCACAAGTGAAAGGTATTTCTCACTTAGCTGATCTCTGGTCTCTCTGTTTTCTGACTCGCATGCTGTGTGATTCCCATGATGGTTGGAAACAGCAATAAAAGTGGATTTAGAACGGAAAGTTTCAGTTCTGCCATGTGGGCTTTCAGAGTGCCATGGGTTTTCCTATGTAGGTTTCTGGGAAAAGGGCTGCTCCAGGGGCCAGAGGTGCTTGCTTCATGTTGTAGGAATTTGCACTCCAACCAGAATATGAAACAGTTGGAAGTTCCTTGGAGATAAGACCGTGAGTATGACTGACAGTGCCAATGGGATATCTAAACGGAGAACTTTATTTTGACTGTTGCTGTGTAAATGGATGTCTTCACAGGGACCGTCCCTTTGCGGTACAGCCCATGCAGAGAACTGGGACCACATATTGCTGGTAGTCACTGACTCCGGGGGATGCTCTCGGTCCAAGCCTGTGGCATGGCAATTTCTATAGCTCTCCTCCACACCAGCTCGGGGTCAGACCTTAATGGCACACTTTTCATCTCTCTCACTAAGGTGAGATGATTTGCGCGAGGCCACCCAAGGAAATTGTATGTGCAGGTTCACAGGTCTGTTCAGGATTAATAGAGAAGTGTGTTTTAAGCCTCCCCTGGAGTGCTCTGCAACTGTGACTTCTGCTGTGTAAAACAATGGAGCTATTTCGTTTAGGGGTACGATAGCATTAACAACAATTATAAATAATTGTAACAGTAAAGAAGCGTTGCTCCTAGCCAAGTTCTTCTTTTCAGCCTTTAACCTGACATTTCCCTATTTGTTTCATGAATGGAAAAACATCTCTGGGACACTTTACTGCACAGAAAACAGGAAAAAAAAAAAAAAAAAGAAAATATGTGCTGGGATTGTCATCATGACTGATGGAGTCTAGTCAGTTTAACAGATTTTTCACAACGTTGCTGGAAAACTGCTGTCGTTTTATTTCAGATTAGAATATGGGACAGCACTTGTTTCTTCTGTTGTCAAGACAAACTCTCCATTTTGAATGTCACCCCCCGTGACCCTGTTTTTGACGTGGATAACTCAGGCCTGATTAATCTAAGATGACACAGCTGAGATCTTGGGCCAGGAGAGCGTACATCTAGAAAATCTGGTAAATACTGGGACAAGTAATACGATAATAGCAGTGAGGCAGGGGCATCTTCCACCTCTGCACATATTCCCCACAGCTTTTGGAAGTCAGATGCAGCAGAGGGTTGGGATTTGGAAAGGCCAGATAGCACATGTCTGCGGTGCTCCAGGCAGCAGCAGAGGAAGCCCCAGGAAGCACGTGTATCCCAGAAACACCATCCATATATCACTCTGTGGTCACGGGGTGTGATCTGTACATTTTGTTCATCCTCAGGAACGTGCTGGAAGTAAAAATAAAAAATGAGAGGGAGGCTCTGCCTACCACACAGAGCTGGTCTGAGGCGGAGGCTCGAGAGCGATGAAGTGCCTGGTGAGGAAGAGCGACAGGCGGGATGGCAGATGGGATCGGAGCCAGCTCGGCCATTCTGCCTCTGCTGAAGCCCTGACCTGTGTGTTATGTGGGACAAATCACTTTCCAAATCGTCACCATTCCCATGCCTCCCCACAACTGGATCCCTAAGGGGAAGGTAGGTCTTCCTTCATTGGATCTGCCCGTTGCCTTCAACTTGCAAAGAACAAGCTTAAGACTTGGCATCCTTTCTCTCTGCCGTCCCCACAGATGTGAGATCTGACCTTCAATACAAATAATTTTGCAACTCCCTCTGGTTTGAGTCGATCCCGGGGCTGAAAGCTGTTTGCATTCAGTGAGCAGTACACATGTTGCATTAAATCAGATGGTGACTTCCCTCTGTTATTAGACATTTACATAAATAATTAGCAGCAAAGCGGTATCCTCAGCAGAAGTTAGGTAAAGATGCTGGAGTCTTTCCCCACCATTGTCAATACTCTGTGGAAATACATTGCTTCACTTCATTTATTGTTAAATAGGAGATCTTACTGCCAGGGCTCTCACCCTGCCAGTGTTTTGTAAATACAAAATTTAGGATTTTTCACAAGTCAAAAAGCACACAAGCTGCATAAGCTTAGCAGGAAACATACAGGGAGAAATGGTATTTCAAGCTACTTTGATTTTAAAAGTATTTACAGTTTTAGCACATGAATGTAGTTATGCTTTGGGGCTGTAAATATTTTTTACAGCGCATTGACTTGTGCTATCCATTCACTTTTGAGGCTCCAAATTGCCCACGTATTTGTGTGTGAAATGAAGCGTGAAAACAGACCATGGGAAAATGAAATGCTTCTGGGGCTTACCTGCTGATCTCGGGCGTTCAGGGCTGGCTGCTTGCTGGCATTGCAACTTCTGATGGGCATAGAAACCACCAAGAGGTAGACTGGCTGCTACCCGCGTGGAGTTCACGGTGCAAACCAGCAATGGGTTTGTGAGCGACCAGCCTTGCAGTTTTGCAATCCTCAGAGCACGTCAGCAATGTATTTCTGATTTCCTCGGCTTTTGAATTCTATTTGAATGTCAAGAGAAGGGACAAGAGCACTTTGTGAGGTAGGAAGGGGCAGCTGAGGCAAGAAGGGGCCGGGTGACTCCTTTATCTGGCACCACCACAAAAAGAGTCAAGGTCTGAGGTTAGTTAACTATGAGACCAGCACGGCTCCCTAACGAGCCTCCCAAACCAACGGAGGGGCTGTCCAGCTGCAAGATGCTTTGATTGCATCTCCAAGGTGCTCCACAGCTGGGCTGCATGGGACTGAGTCTGGCCACGCGATCAGGTAGCCTTATGGGCTCCAGTGTCTCCAGAACAAAGGTTCCACCCTGCTGTCCTTCACGGTTTCTTCTTGTTCTTCTAGCTTCCCTGTTTCATTTTCTACTTTAAATGTCAGGGGTTCAAAGCAGACTTGGGAAAAGAAATGGTTTTCATGTGATTTCTGAAGATAGGTATAAGCTCTGTGAAGGGCCAGATGTAGAAGGGTTAGGGGGAACAATCTCATAAATTGTCACTGGTGAGACTATGATCATATGTGATGTTATTCCACTGCTGAAAACAAATATAATGTATTACTGCAGAGCCAGATTTGGGGCTAGGAAAGTTGGGTAGAGATCCTTGCCTGAGGCTCTCCGTGAATCTCCGCTCTCTCTAGCAAAACTGGACTGATTTATGGTCGTGTCTGGAAACTAGAAGTGGCCCAACGTGGATCCAGATCCAGAGGCAAATGTCCTTAAAAATGAGTGTTCCATTGTGCGTATGTGCGGCTATGTGTATGGGGAACGGAGAATGAGTTTGGTTTGTTACTAAATTGCAACAGATGTCGGATCTGTAATTGGTGATTTCGGTTCTTGTCCTTGTCCTGTGGAAACAATGCAATGCTATCATTTCAAAGTGGCAAGTTGGGGCTGGTGGGCGGCTTAGGTCTCGGCTTTGTTACCCCCCAAGCTCTGAGGTTTCTCCCAACTGAAGCACAAAATACAATTCAAATGTTACGGTACTGGAAAACGAAAATGGAAGTAGATGTTGGTAACAAATGTTGATACTCCTACGGACAGAAACCTTTCAAAGTCCCTCACACTTGACTCCTGATGTTCTAAATGGGTCAGACTGCGTGGGCAGCTCAAGATCTTATGTCAAAAAGCAGCTGAACTGCTTATCCTATGTGTGATAGGACAGCAAATTGTATCTTTTTGTTTATGAGACTTAATCCTCTATTTCACTATTTTGAAATATGGCTAAGGACAATCCTATATGAAACAAATGGACAAAACCAGCGTACAAGAGAAAAAAAGAATGAACTTACATACTGAAAAGGGAACATTTTATCCTCCCCAAGTAGTTCATGACATTTTATGGTTTATTTGAGATGAAGTAGTCAGTCCTGGCGGGATAGTGAGTAACTTGGCACATGTGTTTGGTTGCATCCATGGAGAAAAGAAACAGCTCTTTCTGGGGAAAAGTCAGTATGTGAATATGAGAGGACTTTTTCAGAGCTGGTCGTGTAGGATGAGACGTCAAAAGCAGCTGGTGCTGGCCAACCATACCTGGCATTACAGACAAACAGAATTTCACCCTGGGCTTCGACAGGGACGGAGTTATACCAACACCAAGTGTTTCTGGAAAATCTTAACTATGAAAGAGTCTTCTTTTCTCAAGCCAGGCCGTGTCCTCCTGGAACCAGCTTTTCAGGGGAAGGGAGAAGTTGGCCTGAGGTTAACCACTGCATGCCCAGCTGGGACCAGCTCAGAGATCCTGAATGTAAAAATGCTTAAAATATACTCCTTAGCCAAGGCTAGAACTATTTGCTTCATATCCAAACACGCTTAACAATTTCTTAGAAATGCAATTAGTCATTCCCAAATCCTACCTACTATTTTTATTTAACCATAACACAAAAAAACCCTTATTCATAGGCTTAAGATCCTGGGGTGCTAGTGTCAAGCACAGATCAGAATCTCATTGCTGCCCTCAAAAATTCTAATTTTTAAAGATGTGTTTGTCTAGCTGTGTAGAGTTCAGGATGGTCTGTCCCATCCAGTATTATACATTGCTCTGCCAGTCCTCAGCTTTGTTTGATGAAGAACCAGCCCTGCTTGGCTGACACAGCTTCCTCATCGAACTGCTCCCCCCACTAACGTTTCAGTGGGGCTGAAAAGTGGACATATGGAGAAGCGGAGAGAGGAAACCGTAATGGGGTGCCTTAACTTTACTAGGGGCAGGTCCTGCCTGACTAACCTAGTGGCCTTCTATGATAAAGTGACCAGGTCTGTAGATAAGGGGCAGCCTATGGATGTGATCTATCTGGACTTCTGTAAGGCCTTTGACACGGTCCCCCACAACATCCTGATTGCCAAATTGGAGGGGTACGGATTTGATGGGTGGACTGTACAGTGGATAAGGAACTGGCTGGACGGTCGCATCCAGAGGGTGGTACTCAATGGCTCAAAGTCCAGATGGAGAGCAGTCACAAGTGGTGTTCCTCAAGGGTCCGTGCTGGGGCCAATACTGTTTAACATTTTTATCAATGATATAGACAGGGGGATTAAAGGCACCATCAGCAAGTTTGCGGTCGACACCAAGCTGTGTGGTGCTGTCGATACACCAGAGGGACGGGATGTCATCCAAAAGGACCTGGACAGGCTGGAGAGGTGGGCCCAGGTGAACCTCATGAGGTTCAACAAGGGCAAATGCAAGGTTCTGCCCCTGGGCCGGAACAATCCTCGCCATCAGTACAGACTGGGGGGCTGAGGTACTAGAAAGCAGCCCTGAGGAAAGGGACTTGGGGGTGCTGGTGGACGAGAAGCTGGACATGAGCAGGCAGTGGGCACTTGCAGCCCAGAAGGCCCATCGCATCCTGGGCTGCATCAAAAGATGCGTTGCCAGCAGGTCCAGAGAGGTGATTCTGCCACTTTACTCTGCTCTGGTGAGACCTCACCTGGAGTATTGTGTGCAGGTGTGGAGCCCTCAATATAAGAAGGACATGGACCTGATGGAGAGGGTCCAGAGGAGGGCCACGAGGATGATCAGGGGGATGGAGCACCTCTGCTACAAGGACAGGCTGAGGGAGCTGGGGTTGTTCAGCCTGGAGAAGAGGAGGCTCCGGCGAGACCTAATAGCGGCCTTCCAGTACCTGAAGGGAGCTACAGGAAGGCTGGGGAGAGTCTGTTTACAAAGGCCTGCAATGACAGGACGAGGGGCAATGGCTTTAAGCTGAAGGGGAACGGATTTAGACTGGAGATTAGGAGAGGGTTCTTCACTGTGAGGGTGGTGGAGCACTGGAACAGGTTGCCCAGGGAGGTGGTTGAGGCCCCTTCCCTGGAGATATTCAAGGTGAGGCTCGACGAGGCCCTGGGCAACCTGGTCTAGTTGGGGGTGTCCCTGCTGACTGCGGGGAGGTCGGACTAGATGACCTTTGGAGGTCCCTTCCGGCCTGGACAACACTATGACTATGACACTATGACTATAACTATGACAAGCGTCACGTTCTCCAGCGTTTCTCCTTGCTCTTGAGAAGCGTACGGTCAGGTCTCAGGAGCTCAGCAGAGTCAGGTCAGAGGGCTGCTTACACGGGGTACCCCGTGGGGCTGAAAGCGCGCACAGCGAGAAGTTTGTCTCAGGCCAATTACTGGATGGCACACTGCCTCGGAAGGCAGGGCTGTCGTGTGATCGTCGGGATGCCTTAGGAAAACAGAGCTGGAGGAGTACAAAGGGAAGCTATTTGCAACGCACAGCAACCCGTTCTATTGAGTGTACACAACCAAGAAAGGTATTTTTCTGTACTTCTGCGCACATCTGTGGACACCCCGACAAGCATTTATCCGAGGAGGCTCTCTCTTCCCAATGTGAAATAAAGACCAAAGAGTAACAGCATGGGGGGCATAAAAAATAATGCGACAGTTTACATAAAAAGTCGAGGGAGGGGTAATACTCTGTTTTTCTGAGTTTCCATTTCTAAACATTTCACTCTGGCCACCTCAATTCTTCCTGCACTTTAATTTAACTACCGCCTTTTTTGTCGCTTCCTGTCATGAAAATTGTAGGACGTTTCTGTGAGATGATAAACAGGTGTTGCTTTTCATTCTTGCAGCCACGGCGTTTTGGTGCAGGATGAAATAATCCTACCATTAAATAAGAAGCTCGCAGTGGTGTTGTGAAGCTTAATTTGTTTGGAAAATGCTTTGCAGTATTCAGATGAAAGGCACTCTGGATATTCAAAGTATTATTACTGCACAGCTGGTGGTCTACGCGCTGCAGATGTTTCTTCCATGCTGTTGCGTGGTTACTTAAGTGGCTTCTTAGTGCAGATGTTCACGAGTGAGCATGCACAACCTCCTCCGCCTATGTTTTTTGACACCGATTTTATTGCTGCTTGACTTTTGATCTTGAAAAGAATATTCCTCCACCGGTGAGGAGGGGGAATATTCCCTCTTTTTTTCGTTGGTGTTTTTTTTTTTTTTTTCTTTAGGGCTAGTAGGTGCTATGTGAGTGTGTGACTACTCTTTCTTGGTTCAGCCCCCATTGCAAACGACAGCATCTGCAGATATTTACTGTGGGCCTTTCTCTTTAGCCTCCATTTCCTTCTGTGGCTTTTACTCGTTCCCACAGTGTTTGACTCTAGGGATTCTGCCTCTTCTGTTAATACTCCATCACCATCGCTCTCTTCATGCAGACGTGATGATTCCCTTTGTACTCTTTGCCCAGATGGGATCAAGAACTTCATTGCCTTTCGGTTCTTTCTTTCCATGGCTGCTGCTACTGTTACATAAAAGGGATCTCTAAGAACCGCTGGGCTTGCCCTTTGCAATAATGTAATCTCTCTGAGAAGATTTCAAGATAAGATGAAACTCTATAACTTCTGGGTTTATGGTGCTATTCTAGGGGGGAGAGGTGAGGTCTGGCCGCAGCTGACATCCGTGCAGAGTGTGACGAACACGCACAGATGCCCATGGATGTGCTAAGTCATTTCATAAAACTATTTGGCGAGAGAAAAAGAAAAAATGTTAAAAATTACGTTCCTCTTATTTTGCTGTAATAGCAGCAAATGGTAAGGTATCCAGTGGAGTAGAAGGACAATGGAGTGAACAAGACTTGCCTAGCTGGCTGAAGTGCAGCACGTAGCCTATCGCATTGCTGAGCTGGGGGTAGAAAAGGAGCAAACCTGTATGCACACACAAAGTACAGGAGAGCAGTACCGGTTCTGGTTAACGTAGATCTTATTTACTAGATTCACGTGGAAGACAGAGAGCATTTGGTACAATATACCAGAGTGTTTCTTCTGAAGGATTTTCGAGGTTAGATCTCTCTCGACAGCATGTTCAAGAGCCACCATCCTGCAACTCAGATATGGCCACGTATCTCTGGGACAGACTGTGAGAAAGCAGCGGCTCAAAGCTCACAAGAGTCCAGAGAAATAGCTTCAGAATCCAAGGAGAAATCACATCACTTTCTGTAGCACTTCCTGCAGAATTCACCACAAATCAAAGCAGAAGGCTCCGTCTTTACCTAGGAAAGTTGGACCTGAATGGAGACACCTTGAGAAGACTAGACCCTGGCTACATTGTGAGGTAAATTGCATCTTAAAGACTTGGTCATTTACCCTGATGTTTAAGTGTGTAATGATTTGCCAGAGCTTATGAAATCTTCTAAATAGGATCCCTGGAGACCGTAGCTACTATTTATACATGGAACTGATATGGTTTATGCAGATACATCCAAAGTTCTTTATGCTCCTGTGATCCTACTGAAGTGTCTCATCCTTTCTCTGGGTTCACCTTGGTCACATAGCTTTCATACGGCCTCCCTAAGGTCTCTGAACTGTAAGAATTGCTACAGATATGTGTAACAGGATTTACTCCACCTTACTTCCCTACCATTGCCTGTGCCAAGGGAACAGACCTACAATTCTGCCTCTTGTCCAGATCCCCATCTCTTCTTCTCCTGGGCTTCTATTCCTCTTCTTTCAGTGCAGCTATTTCTAATATTCGTGCACCCTGCATGGGAAAGGGAGCAGGGAGAGAAGGAAGGAAAAGCTTCTGATGTTCATCTCCCCTAATTCATGACCAATACCTCCTTCCCTCTTCTGATATATTCCTTTCCTCATTCTGGTTAGGTATCTCAGCTGAAATCTAGTCGTCACATGGGTAACATTTGGATACATATCATCTCATTTATTATGAGGTGATCGTTTCTGATTTACTATTGCTTGGTAGCAGAAGTTTCTTTTGCACATGATAAAAATTGCATTAAATCACCGGCCCCAGAATGGTGGCTGAAAATCAGTCAGGAGGGGCTTTTACTTCTGCCACTTTGGCTTGAGCTTGAAAAGTTTTATACAGTAGCTTAGCTAGGAATAAGCTGGGCTTCCTTACTAATGTAATAAAATGCAGACCATCCTAAGGGGATGAGGGAATTGCATTCCAAAACTTGCTCTGCAAGCGACCAAAGTTTAATGGAAAACTTTGAAAAGATTCTATTAAAAACCAATCTTCCTTCTATATATCATACGCTCTATTTCATGCTTCCCCTGCTTTCTCCTTTTTTTCCTTACTGGCACGAAAATGAGATCTTTGTTTTGACAGAGCTAATCTGCTCATAGTTTCATACGGGCCCTCAGGCTCGCCACCTGTGGAAAGATCCATGGAAGAAGAAAAACTATGGAGCAGGTGCCACACGGTTCACCACGAAGGGAAGAAATCAGTGGCCTCCCAGAGGTGTGGACTGTAAACATTATGGTTCCCAAGGACCCACGGAGAACTTAAAGTGGGGATCCTGCGTAACCTTCAGCAGCAGTTTTTTCCTTCCATATTGCCTCCTGGGATTTCCCCCTCTCCTGTCAGCTGGGCTTCTTCAGGAGACGTGTTGTAGGGGCTGCTTTGCCGCAGCTGTGCCACCTCCCTCTTCCTGAAGACTGAAAGGCACACTCAGTGCTGACAATTCCTGACAGCAAGCTTCATCACAAACTGGTATACAGCTCTCAGATCTCTCTGCACTGCTCCTGTGGGGAGACCAGAGAAGATTTTATGGAGTGAAAAGTGACGGAGAGAGAAGGAATCACTTTGTGGCTCTGTCAGGCAGCGCGCTCAAGGTGGCTGACATCGGGCACTGATCTGCTCCGTAGTGTCCCTGCCTAGACAACAAAAAGAGGCAAAGTCAGATTCAGGTGTGTAGGACTTTGTAGACAAGACAAAGCCCAGAATTTATCTTAGCATCCTTCCCACCGGGCATCACCCCGCAGATGAGCAGGGAAATAACCCATGATGGTGATCATTCTGTGATCGGGAGGGTTTGCTCATGAGCATTTCTCTTCAAAGACTTAATTCACATCAGAGCTGTCTTTGTATTTAGCCAAGTAAACAGCCATGCCCAAAACAACATACTGAAAGGTAAGTTTGTCATGAAGGAGAACAAACCTTGGCTCCGTCTGCTCGTATAATCTCATCCTACCTCAGCCAGAATTAGGTCATTCTGTCTGTAACATCCATGTGAGTTCCTGTGGCTCCCAGGCCGGGCTGATGGGTTGTGGAGTTACTTACGTTCAGTACAGGAAATATTAATTCACAGTATTTTAATTCAGGAAGTTTGAATTTAATGTTCGGTGGTGTCCTGAAAGTGCCTGGGTCCTTCAAAGCCTTGAAGTACAGAACTGGAAAAAAAAAAAAAAAAAGGCTGATGACAGTTCAGTCTTGACTGCTGTGTTCTCAGTAGGAAAATCCCCACCAGTTTCAGTGGAGACAGCGTTTCATCCACTGTATTTTCAGGCTCTCTACGGTGCTTTGTGATTGACAACTTGCACTCAGGAAGGAAAGTCAAAGTGACCAGAGACCAGAAACAAGGTCTCTGCCTCCTGGCTGAGCCCTGTATCGTCATCAAACCATTACGCTCGTCTTCTCCCTCTGGTCTCTTGGATCTTGAATGGGAGGGACCAAAGCAGCACCGCTGCTGTTTTGAGATGGACCTCCTTGGTGGGCAGGAGGACTTCACGGTCAGGATGCATGTGCCCACGCCAATGCCCAGGGTGTCTGGAAAACATGCAGAGCAAAAGCAGTGGTTCCTGAGGAAATGTAAAGGCAGGAACTAAGTATCTGGCAAGAAAAGGTCAGCCTTGCTGGGGTCAGGGCAACCAAGCCGAGACCGTACGGGGGTTTGAATCCTACCTAAATCATACTTTATGTGCCTATGTCTTTGTGTGGGTCTGGGCCAGGACCACACAGGAAGCCATAAAAGCAGGAACAAAGTGGGGTTTTTTCCGAATGTTTCAATTCAGGTAAGCTGGCTCTTGCCACTTCTTGCAAGTTCCTATTTTTTAGCAGTTATCTTTGATTAAGGGCCAACAGGGAGACCTCTGGGATAAATTGCACTGGGGGCGTGCGAGAGGCTGGAGGGGCTCAGGGAGCCGGACTTCGCTGAAAGGAGAGTTTGACTCTGGTTCTGGGAGCAAGATGAGAGTTTGACTCTGGTAAAGGGAGCAAGATGAGGAGGAAGGCTGTTTTATAAGTAGCGGTCTCCTATCTGCTCTTTCCCTTGCTCTCTTTCTTGCATATTCTGTCTGGAGCTAGCAACTTCTTAAATGCTCTGCAGCCACCTAGAGGAAATATATGCTTGATTGAAGTTAATTATGTACGGGTTAAGCCAGGGAGTGGGCTCTGCAGAGTTTAAGAATGTGAGTTTCTAAACTAGCCAGCCTGTTTATTATTATATCACAAGACCTCCTTGGAAATATATACAGTGAATCATCATCAAAAACCCAAGATAACTTCTGTTTATGTTTACACTTCAGAAATATTTCCTGCTTCGTGTTCTGATTGTGCTTATTACTGGATATGACATATTTTTATGACAGATAGCATAGCAGGGCCACAGTATATTTTGTCAGTAGAGAGGAGGTGATCTGTTTTGAATTTTTATTTTAGAAGATTTAAGTCTTGTGCTATTTTATATGTCTATCTCATGGCTACGGCAATATGCTGTTGGTGTATCTACATGGTTTATGTTTCTCTAGGGCCATGACTTCAAAACCTCTCAATAAGTTTTGAAGTTCCATCTAGGATGTTTATAAGCTCCTGAAAAATCCCTGGCTTTTCTCAGACGAGGACTGTCACGAAGAATACACTAATGGGCTCTCTGTCTACCAGAGTGAAAGTTGATGCAGACCTATTAGATCCATGTAGTCTATGCCATGTTCGTTTGCACTGTAGGAAACATAATAATAACAATGTTTAACTGTTGATTGAAAGTACCACTTGAAGGCTATAAAGTTAGATATTAAAACGTGTCTGTCTTTTTGAAATTGAATTGAAATGACTGGCTTTTCCCCGGTCTAGATAAGATATGAAAGTTCAGTCTCCACTTGTGCATAAAGAACTGGAGCCTGGGTGGACTCTTCTTTAAAAATCAAGTCTAGACATGGAGAAAAAGATAAAATTTTACGTTAATTACATAATGCATAAGCTCAAAATGATAATGGCTATGCCGTGGTAGCTATGCCAGAGGACACTGAAAATTCCATTACAATAGAGTGGCTCTGTCATAAGGCAAATTCACATTAGCAGAGTAAGTGCCGAGCTAAGTGTGTGCACACAGTGAGCTGAATGGAAACGTAGAAGTCCTGGTATGGATACAGAGAAGGTCCACTAAGACATCCTCAATTTCTTTCCCTCTTATAAGAAAGACTTGATACACACATCTGAAATACCGGTACGATGCGGTCGGTTAAAGTAGCTTGAATACTGCTGCATTGTGTCAGAACAAGATAAGCAATAAGGAATCTTCTTGACTTAAGAAATTCAAAGCAAGAAATGATGAAATTTAGGAATGTGTGGCTTCTTAGAGGAAATGACGGGCTTCTGGAAACACAAAGTAGATCAATTTGGTCAAAGCACTCTGCCACAGGGAAACAGTAGGTTGGACATAGGCTGTACACCTTATGCTACTGGGCCTGTGAAAGATGGGATTTTTGGTAGAAAACCCCATGGGAGGTGACTTACTTTCTGAACACTCTCTGTTCTGAATCTCACCAGGAGATTTTTTGCCGGAAAGCTTTGTACAAATGCATGATAAGCCATATCAGGTAGCATTAGACATACAGCTACTTTCTTTACTAATTAGGTGATGCATATTTGCAAATGGATGATTGTGGATATTAATTAACCGAAGAAATACATGCCTTCAGATACGAGGTTCCAGCTTTTGAACCTTCTGTGTCAGGTTCCAGGTGATACTCCTAAATTTGCCTCTGTATCTTTTTGTTGTTCCAAACTTTTTATTGCAAGTGACCTCTTTATAATGAGTTTGGAAACTCCTGTCTGTTCTAGAGCGCAGTTACTATGGGCCTTGTATTTTCCAGCCAGATATACAAACCACAGATCATACATACAGGCAGCCAAATACTTTTTGCAGTGATCTCACCAAAGAAAGTAGAAAAAATTGTATGGATACTGCTCAAGTAAGCAAGTAAAAGAGAACATTTTTTTGATGGGCATATTTCAGTGTGATATTTGGAACTTGTTTGAAATGGGTTAAGAAACTTATGCTGTCTATCCTCTTTGTTCCAATAATTCTGGATATGAAGTTGCATGTAATGTGCACAGAGAAGTGGTTTTTAAATGTTTTGTTTCAAGCTGTATGCTACGTATGAACTCAAACTCAAACCACTTGAGTTCTCATGCATATAGATATTTATTTCAAATGCCAGGACTGTAAATGTCCCAACACAACTGAAAGTGAGGAAGAGGAGCTGAAAACTCTCTCCCATGTTCTGAAAGTGAGTGGGAGTGCAAGAGGTCAGCTCTTCCAAGGTCATGGATGGCGTTTCTGTATTCTGTTGGAGTTTCTGGAGCAAAAATCCACTCTCTCTAAAGGTGGCAAGTCAGCTGCCCAACTGTACTGTAACCTTCAGCTCTAGGAAATATTCTGAGTCATACCAGATGCTTCTTGGAGCCCAGTGTGGGACTTCATTGTCTTCCTCAGTCATGGTTCAGCTATTTCCCCACGGAGGGATTTTAGCCAACCTTTCCATTCTCAGGACCAGAAAGAACATTTAAAGCCACAGATGTCTGTAAGGATCCGAGCACAAGATAGAAAAAGCCTACTCAACATGTTAGTAGGAGAGTTATTGTGAAGAAAGAAGTAGGGAAAGTTGCTATTTGGATCTTCCTCCTTCCCTCCTTTTAATTGCCTCTACTACTGCTACTGCATATTCAGGATTATTATAAATGTGATGTCAGGGTAGTGATGTCCTGAGAACTTTTATTTTATGCAGTTTTAGAAAATGTTTCAGAATGTTTCATTTTTCATTTTAACATATTCATGTGGGTAGTGTTGCTTAAAGCAATAAAATGCAATTCTGGCACAGCATGTCCTTTATTTAAAGGTTAAAAATACACATAGAACACTCTTTTTCAAAAGCTGTTGGATAATACTTTTAGCAGCACATAGTATAGGCTTGGGTGATACTGTGCAGCACAATGTGCTTTTTCAGAGGTCTGCATGGACCTTCATTTATTCAGTGTCTGGAAAACAACATTTTTGCTTACCCTTTGTGAGGAAAGTATGGGTTCTGACGTTATTTTAAGGGAGTTGTATATGCAGTGAAATCAAAATTGAATTGCTGCCTGTCTCTACTATGTTGGAAATTACCAACAAGAATTACCACTTGCACTTAAAGCATCCTTTCTCCGAGTTGACTGAGCTCCTCTAAATAACTGCTTGGGAAGGGTGCCTTGGCAAGGCAGAGATGGACGTGGATATCTTGTGCCATTCTGTTTAATTATCTCCGAGTGCCAAGTCTATATCTGGAGCAGGCACAATGGCACTCTGAGTTAAATTAGGCTCTTCGACGTGACTGCTGTGCCCTATAAAGCTTTGATCACTTGCAGCCCTTGTCCTTTGGTGGAGTTGTGTATTTTATCATTTCTTTCTGCTTGGCTCTGTGGGGTAATACAGTCCAGGGCTGACTCAAATTTGCACAAAAAGCAGGGATCAGTATGAAATTTGAATGCATGATTCAAATGCCTACTGCTGCAAACTCCTCTGCAATCTGCCAAAAATAACTGGGATATTGTCAAACATCGTGGCCAATGCTCTCTTTATAGGAATGAGATTTCTCCACGGAAAGCGTATGCTTGCCGTAGATTTGCCGTGCGCCGCTCACCAAAGATGAGCGGTTTCCTTTTCCATGTTTTTAGGGCTTTTTGGAGCCAGTTCAGCAGTGGGGGGGTTCCTGTACCACGGGGGAGTCTCCAGTGCAAAGTGCATCCATGCTGCCTGCCACTTTTTCTGGGCACTTTCCCACTTACTGGAAAAACATGTCAGGGCATTGATGCTTTAACTTTTTTATAGATGCTTTTATCAGATCCCCAATTTAAGGCAACATTGTTATGATGTGTGGGAAAAGCACAGAGGGAGTGCAGATGTAGTTACCTGCTCTTGGAAGAAATGATCCTTGAAAATGACTGTCTTTGCTGCATGAAACAGTCTGTTCCCCAGGAAAGTCCTTTGAATGAATACTCAATAGATGTAAGGGCTTCTGTGTTTTCAGCGGCCTCCAAAATTACCTTCCTCATGAGTTATTTGCTGCTTTCGCACTAATGTTAGTAAATTCTGGAGAAAGAGAGAATGATCTCAAGCCTCAAAGCCATAAAAAGTCTCCAGCTCCACAAACGGTGCTTCATTACTCCAGTAAGATTAAATGTTCACATACAGACAAGAGAGAGCTTGCAGTAGCAACAGCGTGAGCCTTTCCTTTAAACGTCAGAATATGGCTCATCTTCTCATCTTCCTAACTTGCGAAATGACTTCTCTAGCTGGGATCATAAATAGTGGCAACTCACTGGAACTTGGTAGGAAAAACAGCCCAAACTGTCTTGTAACGACATAACTAGTGACAGAAGCCATTGGCTTTTGTTTTTCCTGTAAAGTAAGAGAAAAGAGGTCTAATTTTGCACCAGGAATAATAAATCCTGAGTGTTCCTGCTGAATTGTGAGCACTCTGGTGTGATTATGGGAATCCAAACTGGCTGTTGTGTAGAGTGTGGCTATTTTCATAACCAGTGCTAAATTAAGCAAAGCTTGTACCAAAACTCTGATTTGGCGTACCCGATAAGAAGTTATCCCAAGAAGTCTGTCTCACAGGATGGTGAGGCTGGAAATTATTCCTCCTCTGTAGGCAGATGGCCCTTCAGGCACTGGAGTTTGCAAGGGTACAGCTTATCCCAGGGACAGAGGACAAACCTTTTCACCTCCTGATGCCTCTTCCCCTACATAAAATGATGTGGTCACTCACTATCTCTAATTGCTTTTGTAAAGTCTGTTGAGACCTAGTGGGGGAAAGAAGAAGATGTTCATGTTTTCCGCTCCTTAAAGGTACCAAAAGATTTGGAAAATGCACTGCATCACCCTCCTGTTGTGAGATGTGGGAAAAAAAAAAAAAAAAAAAAAAAAAAAAAAAACCAAAACCAAACCAAAAGAAGTTGTCCCTCCTAAAATAGCTGGTTCTGGTTTTGGATTTGTGCGTACTGCAAAGGAAAAGGAACAAACTGCTGATGTTCAGCAAGAGAACATCTGCAATTTCAGTCCGGTGTGGCACAGACTAAGGCTGTAGGCTTCGTTGCTGTGATGTCTTCTTCTCCCCCTTCTTCTTTTCAATAGTGTGTGTAACACAGGACCTGTTTCTTAGAATCATAGAATCACAGAATGGTTAGAGTTGGAAGGGACCTTAAAGATCATTGAGTTCCAACCCCCCTGCCCTGGGCAGGCACACCTCCCACCAGACCAGGTTGCTCCAAGCCCCATCCAGCCTGGTCTTCAACACCTCCAGGGATGGGGCAGCCACAGCTTCTCTGGGCAACCTGGGCCAGGGTCTCACCACCCTCACAGCAAAGAATTTCTTTCTGGTATCTCATCTAAATCTCCCCTATTTCAATTAAAAACCATTACCCCTTGTCCTGTCCCTACACTCCCTGATAAGGAGTCCCTCCCCATCTCTCCTGTAGCCCCTTCAGGTACTGGAAAGGGCTTTAAGGTCTCCCCAGAGCCTCCTCTTCTCCAGGCTGAACAACCCCAGCTCTCTCAGCCTGTCAAGAGAGTTTTGTTTCGAGAGAGACAAAAAACTCGAGAGAGTTTTTTTCTGTTTCCTTGCCCTTTGTGGGACTCGGAGACTTTCCACAGCCTGAAGTGAGAAAGGGCTGTTTGTTGCTGCAGGACCGTGCTCGTCCCCTTGGCTTTGAAGATGCGGCAGCAGAGCCTGTGTGCATGCTCGTCTCCTTCAAGGCTGTGTCCCGCAGCTGCCGGATGCCTTCACTTTCATGGGTTTCCCCTTGCACCAGTTTGTGATTATACACACCCAATTAGCACCATCTCTGACACGCAGCCTGCAGGCAGCCCGGGCAGCATCAAAAGGAGGCGCTGGGTACCGGCGGAGGGCCGAGAGGTTGGCTGTGCTCCAGCAGTTATTCAGAGCAGGGCCTCGAGACAAAGTGCACCGTCGCAGCCAAATATTTTTTTAGAAATGTAAATACGTCCTTAAAGGAAACGTCATTTTCTTTTGGACCACAACACCGTTGGTTCTCTACGATTTCACCGGGGGCAGAGCTAAGGCTGCCTGAAGTATCTCGTGTGTATTTCCATAGCTGGTAGAATGGCTTCTTTTTATACGTACCTTGCACTGCAGTCATCCCATAGAATTATTTCTAATGACTGTAATATTTGCTTTCCATATGGCTGTAATAATAGATGTTTAGGCTTCTGATATATATTTGCAATTTTCCTTCATTTAAGCAAATGTTTTGGTTTTGGTAAAGAGTCTCAACACCTTGAGATTGGTCTCAACACCGATCTTAACAACTCAACGCTCAACGAAGACCCAAAGTCTCCATTAGCATGCAGTATGGTAACTCGTCAGTACCATTTAATTATCAGCATAATTCCAAAGTTTCACTAAAAGTGTATTTTTCTGTTGTTTGAACAGCCCCATCAGATTACCAAGAACCCTCTGCATAGGCGGCTAGCACAGAAACAGAAAGATGAAGTGTTATCTTGACAGTAGACTCTACCTGTGGAGATGACCACAGGCTCTCTTTGTGATAAGGCTTTGCTGCAGCAGCCAACAAGCATCTACCTCTCTGTGAAATGAGAGGTGCACCTCCAAAATGGCAGAGCCTGCTGTGGGGACGCTGGCAAGTGATCACAGACGTGGTGTGGCCAAAGGAAACTATGTAAAGTTGCTCAGCGTGCCACATGAAAAGGTGAACCCTTTGTCCTTACGCAAGGCCTTTTCATCACCTCCCAATGTCCAGCCATGCCGAGGATGTTGTCCTGATCTGTTCCTTGCATCTGTGATACCCATACAGCAACATCTGCTGCTGGAAAGATGCAAAGGGACCTAGTGCAGAACTAGGCAGTGTGCCCAGGTGGCCAAGAAAGCCAACGGCATTATGGCTTGTATCAGAAATAGTGTGACCAGCAGAAGTAGGGAGGTGATTGTGCCCCTGTACTCAGCACTGGGGAGGCCACACCTGGAGTGTTGTGTCCAGTTTTGGGCACCTCAACACAAGAGAGATCTGGAGGTGCTGGAGCGAGTGCAGAGGAGGCAACGAAACTGGTGAAGGGCCTGGAAAATAAATCATATGAAGAGAGGCTGCAGGAGCTGGGACTGTTTAGTATGAGGAAGAGGAGGCTGAGGGGAGACCCCATCACTCTCTACAACTACTTGAAAGGACACTGTAGAGAGGTTGGTGCTGGTCTCTTCTCACAGGTAATTAATGACAGAACGAGAGGGAATGGCTTCAAGCTGCAACAGGGTAGGTTTAGACTGAACATTAGGAAAGAATTCTTCCCAGAAAGAGTGGTCGGGCATTGGAATAGGCTGCCCAGGGAGGGGGTTGAGTCACCATCCCTGGATGTGTTTAAGAGACGATTAGATGTGGTGTTGGGGGATATGGTGTAGGGGAGGACTTTGTAGAGTAGGGTAGATGGTTGGACTCGATGATGCCAAGGGTCTCTTCCAACCTAGACGATTCTATGATTCTAAAGTGAAATAAAACTACATTGTGTGAAAGTGAAGTTATTTCAAATGAAAACCACTGGTCTGTAGATATGAACATGTTATATATTTGATCCAAAGCAATTCTGTTTATCTAGGGTACGTATAGATCAGTGAATGCAGGACAGGTAACCTTCTTACATTAGCGCTTATGTTGCTTATTTGTCACAGTAAGTTTTTAGGTAGTTTCATGTTGGGGGTCCACTGAGAGTAAAATGATCAAAAGCTCATGGAAATGCCAAGCAGGACTCTCAGATTTAACCATATCCGTGGTCACAGAAATAGCCAGCAACTTTGGCAAGGGGAAATGCTGCTCTTTAAGGGGTGGTGTTGGATATGCAGAAACAAGCTTGTCTGTTTGAAGTGGCCAGCAGGTCTCGGGAGGTGGTTCTGCCCCTCTACTCTGCACTTGTGAGACCCCACCTGGAGCACTGTGTCCAGCTTTGGAGTCCTCAACACAGAAAGGACATGGACCGTCTGGAACAGGTGCAGCGGAGGGCCACAAAGATGATCAGAGGGCTGGAGCACCTCTCCTATGAAGACAGGCTGAGAGAGCTGGGATTGTTCAGCCTGGAGAAGAGAAGGCTCCGGGGAGACCTTAGAGCAGCCTTTCAATACCTGAAGGGAGCCTATAGAGGAACCGGAGAAGGACTCTTTGACAGGAAGTGCAGTGATAGGACAAGGGGAAATGGTTTAAAACTGGAAGAAAAAAGATTCAGATTGGATATAAGGAAGAAATTTTTTACTATGAGGGTGGTGAGGCACTGGAACAGGTTGCCCAGGGAAGCTGTGGCTGCCCCATCCCTGGAGGGGTTCAAGGCCAGGCTGGATGGGGCCTTGAGTAACCTGCTCTAGTGGGAGGTGTCCCTGCCCATGGCAGGAGGGTTGGAACTTGATGATCCTTGAGGTCCCTTCCAACCCTAACCATTCTATGATTCTATGATTCTGTGATTCTAAGTATCACTAATCCTCTCTCCTACTTTTGAATAAGGGGTTCTCAATGACTCTAAAGGGCATTAGGGCTCCTGATTACTTTGACTGAGGTGCTTGCACCTTTTTCCAAGCTATTACCTATTCAGTTTCTGGAAAATTAAGCCTATATCCATCCTTTTCCTATAGATAGTTGCATTTCTGGTCCACAGCAAGAGCAATTAATGCGGAGAGCTTGTTTCTTACATCAGCCCTTGGTCTTTCTGGAGGATTTGTGCCTCTCAACAAGTGTCACAGGAATGGAGACATCCCCAAATGTGCACGGAGCAGGGGGCTCTTGCCCACTGACACCCAAGTTGCATGCACAGAGCCCCCTCAGTGGAAAGCACAGGAACCGTGGGCAGTATGTCTTCCATTCCCACATCTTGTCCCTGCCTTTTATTGATTCCACTCGGAGCGGTCGATGCTCGGCATTTCGGAATTTGCAGAAGCATCTAAACACTTTGCATATGCTGACTGCAAACCCGCCAGTTATATTTTAGGTCTGTGCCAAATGGGCACACGTTTTGGATGAGCTCACTTGAAATGTAGTGGTGACACACGCAGTAGCAGCTTCACTTGGGGCCACGTTAGCAGCTTTGCTCCCTGCCGAGTTCTGTAGCGATCCTGTCTTATGCAGTGGGAGAAGATGGTGGTGGTAACAAAGCGTCTGGGGGATTTCCTGACGTGAGGACTGCTCAGTTATGCTGCATCATCCCTGCTCCTTTGGAGTCTCCTAAAGTCTGGCATTCAGTAGTGATGCTGCTGAGGAAACGGGCATAGAGCTATTTGGGGGCCTTCAAAGCAGGGAGAGGCTGGAGGTAACCTGGAGAAAAGGCACCATGTCTCATCCCTTGCATGCAAGGGCATGGGCTCGTTAACTGCAGAAGTCATCCACTTCACGCTGCTGCTATTATTATTGGTAAAAATATGAAATTATTACTTTCCAGGAAATAAGAGAGAAGTCTTTACCTTGGGTTGACACAAAATCGTAGCAAAAATGGAGTTTTCCTTCTCCCATCGTGATCTCGGTCCTCTCTGGCTGGCATTTCTTGGGCCTTCTGAAGACAGGCTGAGAGAGCTGGGGTTGTTCAGCCTGGAGAAGAGAAGGCTCTGGGAAGGGGCTACAGGAGACCCAGAGAGAGAACCTTTGCCAGGAAGAGCAGTGACAGGACAAGGGGCAACGGTTTTAAATTGGAAGAGAAGAGATTTAGATGAGATACCAGAAAGAAATTCTTTGCTGTGAGGGTGGTGAGACACTGGAACAGGTTGCCCAGGGAAGTCATGGCTGCCCCATCCCTGGAGAGGTTCAAGGCCAGGCTGGATGGGGCTTGGAGCAACCAGGTCTGGTGGGAGGTGTCCCTGCCCAGGGCAGGGGGGTTGGAACTGGATGATCTTTAAGTTCCCTTCCAACTCTAACCATTCTACGATTCTATTCTTCTCACCTCCCTGTTTCTGCCTGCTCATCTCCCTGCTGCTCTTGAGCCTTCTCTGCATCGGAGCAGCACATCAAAAAAGAGCGATGAGCCCTTGAGACACCACAGCAGCGATGCGTTTAACTTTCTTGCCATTTAGCAGGAGTTGCCGTGGCATTAGACTCCACGTGGCCGGAAAGCAAAGAGCTCCGAACCCTGGGCAGATACCTGCCAAAGCTTTCCTCTGCTTATTCTTTTTGGGGCTTTGTTCCACAGGTCCTGCGTGACGGACATGTGCGAGTGCCCGCTCCACAAAAACTGCTACTGCGAGTCGTTCCTGGCGTATGCCCGAGCCTGCCAGAGGGAAGGGCTCAAGGTCCAGTGGGTGCCGGAGCAGAACTGCGCAGGTAAGGGATTGGAGTTGCTCCTTCCTAACAGGCTGCTGTCCTTTTTACTAGTGGAGGAAGGTCGAAAAATGAATCCGCTGGGATCGCCCCGGCAGGGAAGTTGCGAGAAGAAACTCGCCAGGAAAAGATTTCTTTAACCATCAGGTATTAAAAAAGTTTATTTTGCGGCAAAAATTATTCACCTCTAATGCCACCTATCTTAATTTTGTGTACTTCCAGCAAGAAGTACATAATTCTTATTTTTATTATGATTTCAGGATATGTAAATAGTTGATTACAGATAATGTTTAAACTCCTTTGACCTCCTGTTAAATCCTGCGTCCAGGGACAAGACACATACACGATTGCAGTGCGTTCAGCAAGGGAAGAAGAAAGAATACATTTAATGGGAATATTAGAATGCAAACCTCTGTTAATTTTGGTACTTGAACCAGACTTCCCATGTGATTAGGACTGTATTAATTGCAAGTAATTGTGAGTAATTGTTACTATGAGAAGTAGTGGCCTGCGGTCATGGGCACTTGAAGTAAAATGCAATACTGCAGATGAGTATTTCCCCTGACGATGGCCTCATTAATTTAGGACATTCTATAATGGCATTGGTTTGCCTGGAAATGTATTCAGATTTATGTAAAACAATTGACAGTAGCTGGGGAAAAAAAGATATGGGAGAAGAGCTGGTCGAAGAGCTATTACTCTGTGGTCCATTTTGGTGATTATGTGTGGCTCAGGGTCTACTCTCTCCACTTCAATTTCCTTTTGTGTTGAAGGCACGGCAGCAGGGATGGGTGAGTGACAGAGCAAATTACCTTTGACTGACTGTTCCCAAAAGGCTTGGGTTTTTTTCTTACAAAGGAATAGAACAATCCAAACAGGGTGTCACTAAGTGAAAGCCCTATTCAAGGATGTGGTCTCAGCACTAATAACGTGGGCAATTTTAATCTATTGATCTGGTAGTAGATCCGCGCAGAACCTGAAACAAGCATCCTGACTTCTGGGGGTTTTTTTAACCAAAGCACTTCAGACTGAGACCTCACTGTGGCAGATGCTGTAAAGGGAATAAAAACTCCAGTCCCCACCTTAAGGAGTTTATACAAATGTTGGCATATCACGACTTAACTAATTGAAGCTTCTTTTCACAATTTTTTCTGGCATTTTACCAAAGACAAGAAAAGTTTCAAAGGCAAAAGCAGTCCTTGAGAGAACGTTATGAAGAAATTTAAACACACATCTTCCATTAAAGCTAATCCAAGAAGTGTTTAAATCCACCCGAGTTTTTTAATCTCTGTGCAGGCTTCTAGGGGAAAAGGGGAAATCTTGTTAAGCAGAAAATATAGAGAAGCTGTACATGGTCAAGTGCTCTCAAAACACTTGAGCATCCAGTGTCAAACAAGTAGCACCATTTTCTACAGTAAAGGTAGTATTAAATTAAAGTATATCCACTGCGCTCCGTATGTTACCAGTGGCCAGCATCAAGATTTTAATCTTTAGCTTTTCTCTCCCCAAAACTTGTAGTTACAATTATTGTGTCCTAATTGCGGATAAAAGTTCCTGGATGGGAAACAATATATCCGTAATAAAACTTTAGCGTTCTGTGACTTTCATTTCCTGCTTGACATTTCATAGCTGGTGGGATACTTGGAAGAGCTGCGTTCTGATGAAAATGGAGTATACTTATTAGTAAAGTCGGGTTTTAATTATTCTGTTGTGTGTTATAAAACCAGATTTTGTGTGGTTGCCAGTTCCTCTACCCGGACTGCTGTATGCTTAGCTCATTTTTAGAATCTTTAGAAAGCTTGTGTTGTCTGGAGGGCCAGCCAAACAGGATGCTCAGGAGGCTGAATTATGGGACCTGTTCCCTACATGATCTTCCTCCTCCCCCAGTATCCACCACGAAATGGTGCTGCTCGAGGTTTGCTGTCCTTTGAGGTTGGCTCCATAAGGGGAATGTCAGCTGTCATTTAATTGGAGGGCTGAAGAGAAGAAGCTAACGAGTAAGGAAAATGGTTAGGGTAGGAAAAGGTTGGTGAGATCCGCACAGCACCTGAGAGGGTTTGGAAAGGAATATGGGTTTCCATGGGAAAGTAGTGGAGCCAGTGTGAGGGAAAGAAGAAATAAAAGAAAGTGATACAGGTGAAAGGGAAAAGAAAGGATACAAATGGAAGGAAGAGGTTTGAAAAGGAAAGGAGACGGAAAAAGGTTTTGGTTTTTTTTTTTAGCCCAAGAAAGGCTAAGCAAGCAGTTTATAAAGTGCACTTAAATAAAATGAAGCGGTCAAAGGCCTTGGGCCATAGTAATTTAACATCGAATTTCTGAGGGCACCGAGAGAGAGAAGACTCCAGGATGACAGATGGCAATAACTCCCTGCCATAGGCATGACTATACAATCAAGAAGAAAAAGCAGACGTGGACTTTATTAAAATGCAAAGTGCACATGGTGCGCTGATGTGCTGACATGCTCCAACAGCCTCATAAAAATGGAACAATTTTCTATTTTTCCTATGTGACCAGTTGAACTAGAGGAGGATGAGTGTACATCTGATCTTCACTCTTCTCTCCTGGGTCCTTTCTTCTCTGCTGTGGAATTTGCTGGCCAAAGTCACTCTTTCTCCTTGTTATATGTTGCTTTCCTTTAATAGCTTTGTTCTATGTGAATATGAGTCAGAAGGCTACTGTGACTTTTCAGTGGAAACTCATTAAAAACTGAAAGTTGACAAGATTAACACAAGCGTATCATTAGAAGGTCAGCACCTAGATCTATTGCGTTCTCCTATGTTAGAGGGAGATGTTGTGAATTGCAAGCCCCATGAGTGACATTCAGTTCCAAAGTCCTACGGAGCACCTCGAAAGCCCAAGCTGTGCGACGCTGACAGAAGCAGCAGGATGATTCATTGATGCACAAATATTAGCTCAGAAGTTTCTGTGGAATCGGATTCACCAGCTATCATCCACCAAGGGAATCCGCCAGCGGTTCCATGTTAGGTATTTTGCCTTTTGTTTTGGGGAACAAGAATTCTTCCTAAATAACTACGGCCGTGTCTACAAAGACAAGGCGCAGACAGATAGAAGCCATCTCTGTGAAACTGCCAAACTGGCTGGAATAAACCAGCTCCGGGCTGAAAAACTGTACGGCCTTATTAGGCAGGGTTTATTAGCTCAGGCACAGTGCTGTATTTATGTGACTATATGGCTTCTGGACTGGAGCTGGCTATCGTCCCACCAGCTCAGAAAGCAGCCTGAGGAAGCTCACATCTCTCATGCCAAACACATGTTCTAGAAGAAGAGTGGAAAAATCCTGTTGGGACTGGTAACGTTGCAAAATGCAGTATTATTAGTAACTTTTGTATTTTGGGGTTGGGTTTTTGATTTTTTTTTTTTTGGTAGTGCACTAAGGAAGTTATTACTAACAGAACTCAGTTCTTTAAGAGAGGAATTTGCCTTAAAAACGGGTGCAAAGGCATCCTTTCTGTTTTCCATGTTTACATGGTACTGATTCATTTCAGCAGTCCCTGGGAAGCCTACTGTAGAACGGCTTTATTTTTATTTTTTAAACTGTTGATGAAGTGGAATGTTCTGGATCAATCACACCACATGTTAACAACTGAAACACTCAACAATAAAAGTCATCCAGGGAACTTAAACAGCAGCCATTGAACTTCTCTGATTTTTCCCTTGACAGCCAGTTAATAACGCCATTATAGACTGCCTACAGCAGCAAATAAAGTCGTCATATCTTCTAGATGGCATCATCTGAAGGAGAAGGAGGTGTTTTGACATACCACATCCATGTGTGGTAGAGCAGAGCTGGGGAGTACTTGCAGATGCCATGGCTGCTGAGGCCAGCCTGTAATATATTCTGATTTGCTCCAGGGCAGAGATGAGGAAGTGGAAAGGAGACCTCAGCCAAGTTTCCTCAAACCCACCGGTGGACGCGTGCAACAGAGCCCAGATGGAATGAGCAGGCCTACTGATACTGCAGTAAAGCTTTGTGGCATGAAACCCGTGCAGCCTAAAAACTGAAGCTCACAGGCCTTTCTGTGTGAAAACTGCATGTACTGAAGCCTGAAGTTTCAGTTTGTGGTGGGTCAGTGAGAGGTTCTTTGGAGGGAAAACTCATTTTCAGAGTGGAGAGATAAAAGCTTCTAGCAAACAGCCCTCTTAGGATAATTCATGTTGCGTGTGGACAAACACTATCAGTCTTATAACATCTTGGTCTACTTTTCTAGACAGTTAACGTATTGTTTGCAAAGCTCCTGGGAGCTCCACACATTTTTGTTTCCCCTCTTCCAGAGATTGAATCTCTATTATTAACACGTTATGTAAAAGTGCAGCGTTTGTAGTGAATGCAATGTTTTGCTCTATGCCCAGTATTTCTTGCATGTTTTTCCCACCTGCTACATTTCCTGTTTCATTTAAATTTCACTTTAGTTATTCCTTTTGTTTGGTCCCTTCTTCAATGTGCGTGAAAGTTACCATGCAGAGAAAAACAGAAATGCCAAGTTGGAAAGAAGTTCTCAAAAGATCTGTGCCCATGAACAAAACAGGCCTATCTTGAGCATTGCTGAAAGATATTTATTCCAACCTGTTCTAAAATGATGTTCAATAAAAGATGTCTCACAGAGTTTTTAGGTAGCTTGCCCCAGTGCTTTCTCATGCTTTAAGCTAGAAAACTGGTTTTTTCCCCCTAATACCTATCTAATATCCAGCTGTTGATTCTCTGTTACTTCAGGGTAATTTTCTGCTGTACTATCCATTTTTTTTCCAATTTTTTGTTTGTTTAGTCAATATCTGTGTCCTGAGAACTTTGTATACAATCTTGCCAGAATTCCTTCTTCAGGGCTGCTTTTCACATATGTATAAATGCCATAAAATGCTTAAGAAGTAAAACTTGCAAGAAGCTGATGCTGTTTCGAAGATCACTTTGTTACGGGTGAAGAGGAACCCCTTAAATTTATAATGACGTAGCACTAAGACTTCCATCCTCTATGATGCACTCTTATACATATTTAATCAATTTATTTCTGCATATTTTCTCTTTATGAATAAGAACAGCACTGTAATGGTACTCTAAGGCCAAGCCTCACAACAAAACAGCATTTTTCTGTCTCTAACGGAACTGTTCTTCAAAAAAATTGGACCTTCAATCTTTTTTAAAAATGGAAGAAATCTCTTTAATGCAACCACCTCTCTGTAAATAGCAAGAGATGATTCTGGATGCTTGAGAGTCCCTTACCATCTATAAGCTATTTTATCAGTACTTGGTTTTGCCATCAGCACAGCCATTAGAAAGAATAACGGGCTTTTATTGCTATTGGACCATGTATTATTCTCCATACTAAAAAGGCAGGATATAAAATATTAAGAGTTTAAATATTGATCTGGAGGGGGGGTATAGTGCTTTTAGCTCAGCCCTCAGTGGTCTCTTATGTTAGGAATGCATTGAATTGTCAACTACATAAATCAGTGAATAACTACTGGAATCATTAAGTACAAGAATACTCATTCTCGGTGATCCCTTTGTAAAATAGCATAAAGCATGGAAATAATTGATTATTTGAAAAAAAAGGTGTTTTAGAAACGGTGCTGCTGAATTGGCAGCATTGTTTTCATTTTCTGCAATGCACAATATTGAAAGTATAATCTCAGGAACAGAAAGGCTGAATGGGGAATGAGTCTCCTTTCTCTTCTTTCTGTAGGAGCGGGGCTAATAATAACTGTCTGTCATTGTAAATGTTTCAGGAATCTTTGGTAAAAGGCATTATAACAAATACATAAACAATGTTAAGCCTTAAATATAAAGCATAGATCTGCTTATAGACAGAAACCTTGCCAAAGCTTTATACACCATAATCTGTATTAAAATTCTCAAGAAGTTCAAGGCTGCTAGAAACTTGACACCTTTGTAATGGGAATTTTGCTACCTCTATATTTGTGATGTAAAGTAGCGTTGCATTCCATATAGTGGAATTTCTTTACAAATAGTTTTTTCCTCTGGATGAACGTTACACTAAATGCACAGAATCACAAAATCACATGGGGTTGGAAGGGACCTCTGGAGATCATCTAGTCCAACCCACTGCCAGAGCAGGTCCACCCAGAGCAGGTTGCACAGGAACGTTTCCAGGTGGGGTTTGAATGTCTCCAGAGAAGGAGACTCCACCACCTCTCTGGGCAGCCTCTTCCAGGGCTCTGCCACCCTCAAAGTGAAGAAATTTGCTGATGATACCAAACTGGGAGGGGTGGCTGACACCCCAGAGAGCCGTGCTGCCATCCAGCGAGATCTGGACAGGCTGGAGAACTGGGCAAGGAAGAACCTCATGAGGTTCAACAGGGAAAAGTGTAGGGTCCTGCACCTGGGGAAGAAGAATGTTAGGCATCAATACAGGTTAGGCATGGACCTGCTGGGGACAAGCTCCGAAGAAAAGGATCTGGGGGTCCTGGTGGACAACAAAATGACAATGAGCAAACAGTGTGCTCTTGTAGCCAGGAGGGCCAACGGAATCCTGGGCTGCATAGGGAAGAGTGTGGCCAGCAGGTCAAGGGAGGTCATTCTCCCCCTCTACTCTGCACTGGGGAGGCCACAACTGGAATACTGTGTCCAGTTCTGGGCTCCCCAGTTCAAGAGGGACAGGGAACTGCTGGAGAGAGTCCAGCGAAGGGCTACAAAGATGATTTGAGGACTGGAGCATCTCCCTTATGAGGAGAGGCTGAGAGAGCTGGGACTCTTTAGTCTGGAGAAGAGAAGGCTGAGGGGAGACCTTATCAATGCCTACAAGTATCTCAAGGGCGGACTGAAGGAGGAGGGAACCAGACTCTTTTCAGTAGTTGCCAGTGAGAGGACAAGGGGCAATGGGCACAAGTTGGAACATAAGGGGTTCCACTTGAATATGAGGAAAAACTTTTTCACAGTGAGGGTGACGGAGCCCTGGAACAGGCTGCCCAGGGAGGGTGTGGAGTCCCCTTCTTTGGAGATTTTCAAGACCCGCTGCGACGAGCGAGGGAAGCAAGCGGTCGACTCAATATGAGTGGTAAAGCAAGCTTCAACTTTATTACAACGCAATCACACTTTTATACTGTTACAGCTAATTGTGTCTGCTAGTTACTTGTTTATTTGCTAAATTCTAAGGATTACATTATCATACTCCTCCTACTTGCAGTTTGAGGCACAGGGTTCCTCCTTGTTCTCAGACCAGGTGTTTTTCCCTCAAAGTCATTTATTTCTTATCTTCAAGGACAGGACGTCCTTGCCAGCCTTGCAGAACTTCTTTGTCAGGATGTTTTGCCATGTCTCTGAGGCCTACTCTGGCTAACTCATGACAACTGAGCCTCACATAAGTTTTCCAGTGAACTGTGCCCAGATCTTGTAAGCATTCTGCAACAACCCGCCTGGATGCCGTCCTGAGTGGCATGATCTGACATGATCTGGGTGGTCCTGCTTTAGCAGGGGAGTTGGACTAGATGATCTCTATGGTCCCTTCCAACTCTAAAAATTCAGTGAAATTCAGTGAAGTTCCTCCTCATGTTTAGGTGGAACTTCTTGTGGTCAAGTTTGTGCCCATTTCCTCTTGTCCTGTCCTACACCCAAAAAAAAAAGTGCTTTTTGCTATTTGCAGCAGGAACCAACCCAACATATAGGTACCTTTCCTCACGTGACTCCGTGTAACGTGCATGTTTTCTTCCTTCAACTGCCTTCCAGCAACCCAGTGTAAACACGGGGCCGTTTACGATACCTGTGGCCCGGGATGTGTCAAAACGTGCGACAACTGGAACGAGATCGGTCCTTGCCACAAGCCCTGCGTTGCTGGGTGCCACTGCCCGGCCAATTTAGTCCTTCACAGAGGAAGGTGCATCAAGCCAGTCCTGTGCCCACAGCGGTGATACCGGTCCTCTCCCTGCGGAGGTTGACGCGGGCGGTGCTGACTCCCCCCCTCGACGAAGCCAGTGAAGGACTCCAAGCTCTTCGTGTGCAGGTTCTGCAGCCCACACGTCTACTCACAGAGTGTAAATATGCTCCCGTGTGTATGTATTTATGTGTGTTTAGGTATACACACTTGAAAGAAATATATAAATGTATACTGTGTGTATTTAGATGCACATATCTATACACAAGTGCCCTAAACGTAAGTACAACCCATAGATTTATATATATGTTCACCCAGACGAATATGCATCATTTCTACATATCACAGAAGGATGAATTATTATATGTATATTTTTTGCTATAAAGTTTATGTATTATTATTTCTAGGACCCTGATCTGTAAGTCATTGTATAAATAAACCAGGTGTTTTTAATATAATATAGTGGCATGAAAAGATTGGATGACTTTGCCATTGCATAAGTTTGTTGTTTCCAAGGAAACTTTTCTAGGGCCACAGGGCTGCCAGCCCGGATTAGTTTCAACACAGAACCTGGATTTACAGTTGTACAGGAAACCCATTTCTCCGCAGATGGAGGATTTATCTAGGAATATTTCATGCCTACCTTACAGCTGCGCGGTGATTGGCGACAGCGCTTAATCAGGCAGAGAAAGCCGGGGATGGGCTTTTATGCTTTTTTTTTTTTTTTTTCCTGAAATCACGGCGCAGGAGGATTTCCAAAGCTGGCTGGCCAGCTGCCAGCCCAGAGACGTTTCTTTCTGGAATGGCACCAAAATGTCAGGGGCCAGATTTTTCGAGCGCGTTGGGCGCCCGGCAGCTCCCTTTGAAAACCTGACCCCTTCCCATTTCGTATCTTAATGTCCCCCCTCGCCCCGTCCCTGGCGCTGTGCTCGGCCGTAGCTGGGAACACACAGTAAGGAGTCCCAAGAAAATACTCGTGGACACATCGACGTGTTTGAAACTGCTGGGTTTGCTTCCTTTTTCCCCCAAATATCACGCCGAAAGCAAATCCCGCTGTGAGTTGGAGTGTTGGAGTTCGGCGTGCCTTAAAACATGAAATAATGCTGGATTTAGTAACTCGTTTCATTTATCAGCATGGGTTAGAAGAAAGACAAATTCACCACACCAAAAAAAAAAAAAAAAAACAGTAGAGAATGTCAAATGCTAATTGGAGGACTGCAATTTATTTCCTCACTGGTCTATTGCTTGAGGTTTATGAACATGTGGGCTCTGTGAAGTTTTCATGACTTTTGAAGTCTCCCAGGGGAGAAGAAATAATACGGGATTTCATTAGAAACTGTTAAAAAAGCCATACAACTTTCTCAGGCCTGAAGGGACGGGGGGCTATTTTTCTTCCACTGGAAAAGCTCTTGTAGAGCCTGATGGAACGGTCTCTGGAGATGACAGAAATCTTTGGGCATCTGATTTAGGTTTATAATGAAGTAATATCCTCCCACACAGCTACTTCCATCATGCCTCACATTGAAATCGCACGTTGTCACGCTTTGAACAATTTTCTCCTTTCATTTTTCACTCTCCAGGAAGTTTTGCAGGGTCTGGGTTTCCACTGAGTGAGTGGGTGCCACACGCTTGGGTTTCTCTGCTGGTGGAAGATGCTGAGGGAACCTCAGGCACCACGCTATCCAAAATGCTGCACCACCACCCAGCTGGGCAAAGAACACCAGGAACCTTCCACGGACAGTTGTCCAAATCTTAAATAAACTCAGCTTGATCTTTTTATGTCCCCTTTGTGTTCGTTTTCTCGGAACAATCAAATAACTTGGTTTTCCTGGCAAGAGAGGGTTTTGAAGCCACAAGTGCACTGGGAAGCAGCATTGCAAATGTGCAGATCCCATCAGAGCAGGAAACCAGAAGAGTTTTATGTGGCTCATGTGATAACTGAAAGGAGAAGCTGAAATTTAGAACAATTGCAATTGGTCCAAGGAGTTAAAACAGAAAATGGCAGTCATTAAAATAATTTAAAGCATCAGTTAGACCAAAGAGCATTTCAGCTCGTGAGCTTTCAGTGCTTGGGTATGGGATCTAAACCATTAAAAAGGTTATTTGCAGCTCTAGTTCAGGATAGATTTTCATTAGTGATAGATTTTCATTACTTACTGCTCAGCGTTTCCAAAATAAAAATACAGGCAAAGTAAATTGCATACGGGAACGGTGTGCGGAACCCTCCTTCCCTTTTCTTCTTCTGACTGAAGAAGGTGAGGAGAAGGTGAAGGGAGAGCCCTCCAGCTCTCTCAGTTCACCGACCGCGTTCAAGCGATGCCTAATGGATGCCAGGTGAAGAGGTGACTCCGTCTATCTGTAGGTCGAACTCTCATTTTTAAATCTTAAAATGGTTCAGTTTTAAACCTGACCTATGGGTCATCTCAAAATGAGGACACGTTGCTCGATTTAGCCCTTCCACATCTGTCCCACTAAGGGTAGCCCCCTGCTTTTGGCTGTACTGATATATACTGGGGAGGAGAGGAATGTGGTTTTACCTCCAAGCTGTCTGATTGTGCCTGTATGGTGATGTAGAGCTTTTTCCTCCAAATTCTCCGGTTTTCAAGGCAACAGTAAGGTCTGTCTTCTGCTCGTGTGCACTTCACATGTACAGCCTAAGGTGAAGGAGTTCAGCTTTTCTAGAAATTGCCCCTAAGTTTCAACTTGGCAGAGGTTTTATACCCATATGTGTAGTTACCCTGTGCCCAACCGAGCTATTCCCACCAGACCAGTCCTAGCTGGGTCTCCTTCTGCACTCTGCTCTTTGCCTCTCCCAGGCTTTTTCCAAAGTTTAAAGTCTAGAGCAGTAATACCAACAGCAGCGTTACCCCTGGCCTCACGGAGTTTGGGTTTCAGCCCTTCTTCCTCCGTCGTGCAGCCTTCTTTCTAATTCTGCTCTCTGGGCTCAGGAGATATTACCCCTAGGATGCTACAGCTGGAAACTTCCTGCATATCGCTGGGGATTTATTTTTGACACAATTCACCTCTAATCCAATTGTAGTGTGTTAAAAGTGTTTAGTGTGTGTTTTTAGTATGTGTTTTTAATAAGGTTGATAATCCATAGGGTTTATTCACCATGCAAAACTGATGGGTCTGTAAGTTGTGGCCTCGATTATGCGTATAATTTTGTGCCAGTTTGTAAGGTGAAATATATCTGAAGGAGCAGAGGTTTCAACCAAAGAAGGATGCAAAAGGAAAGTCGGAGGAACAGCTCTGTAATCCAGTGGATAGAATGAAGGAAAGACTTGGATCGATAGCTTCGCCATTAACCTGCTATGTGTTCCCTGGCAAGTCATTTAATATTCTGTACTTCACTGCGGAAACGAGGGTCTGGGTTTATGCATCTTTTTTACATTTATGGATAGAAAATGTTCTAAAATGCCATACGTCACCAGGGGAATGTCAGCTGGTATTTTACCAATCTGCTCAGGTCTGCTTTCCATCAGGTTGTCCCATATCTCCCATGTCATCATTGCTTCAAAGTCAGTTTTTACTTCCTCCTCATTTAATTTAAACGGTGTCTTTTTTTTTTTTTTTGGTCATATATATTGAGTTTTATAAGCCATTGAGACAAGCCATAGCCAAGCAGAGCAATTTGAGTAGTAGCCCAAGACTCTGTAGGTACTCCCATGTCTTCCAAGAACACCTTTCTTCTATAGGGTAAGGTATGGAGCTGGAGCACAAAATGAAAAGATTCTTAATAACCTACCCAATCCTTGCATTGCCTTTCCAGTAGATAACCTAAAAGTAGTTCATTCTTCTCACCAGAGGCTCTTCTTCTATTTTTGAACACAGGATTAACACAGTTTGACACTGCTTGACTTCCCACTGGCAGAACCTGACAGTTGCAATAGCTGGACTGATCTTGAGTGACTGACTGTGTAGGGGTATTTTTATTTATTTATTTTATTTTTTGGCCTTCATCAAAAGTGGACAAGGTTATACCGGAGCTAATGGATATTAGAATAACAGCCCATGCATTTGCAGCTGAACAGGCTGGAAAGAGAGGCAGCCAACAGCATTTAGCACTGAAGTGGTGAGATGTTCCAGGTATTTCAGGAACAGTCCCAGCAAGGGGACATTATGCCAAGGTCTCAGTATTTGACAGACAGGAACTTTACACAGCACTGATCTGCTCGTTCTCCTATCCCTAATTTTACCATTTTAGAAAGCCCTGTGGTGAGAGAGAAGTTTCTGCTTCCTTACAGAAACATTTCTACGACTGCAGATGTTCCAAGACAATGGTCTGTCTCTGCTGCCGTTACACAGCTCCTCGTCTCTCCGTGTAAAGGTTGTTGCACAGGTTAGTGCTTTTAGTGCAACGATCACTGTGGCACCCGAGCACCAGAGTCTACAACAACAAAATAGATTCTCCTGTCAACACGAGGTAGCTCTTCATCCCTCAGATGGCCATGGCACTGTATTTGAATGAAGGTGGTAAAATCACGTGAGGAAGCAAAGAGGCAGGATGGCAGAAGGAGGGTAAGAGGCAAATGAGAATGGAGGAATAGGATATTATTATATTTTTTTTGGTATGTGGATATTTTTCCTCTAAATGGTAAGAACTAAACTGAAAGTGTTCTCTGACAAAGGCAAAGTATGTCCCGAGCAAAGAAACCCCAGCAACCACCCAAAAAAACCCAAACCAACTACAGCGTATGTTGAGATCTGAATAGAACAGCTGTATTTTGGTGGGTATAGAAACCCGTAATTACAATAAGGTTATGAGCCTCTATTCCTACTTTTCTCACAACCCTTACATCGCGTAGAAGAAGCCACCAAAGTTAAGGAAAGGGATCTTGTTTCCTGGGCTGAGATGAGGCAAACATCTGCAGAACTCAGTTCCCGTGCTTCCCAGGAGCGCAACAAACCCGGTTTCGTTTCCTCCGGGATACGAGTTTTGGTGGGCAGGCATCATTCCCTAGTCTGCAACTGTCAGAAGGAAGGCTACAAATGCACTTTTATAACTAGTCTTGTTCCTGGCTTTGAGAAAAAATTGCAAGTTCTGCTTCCTTCGAAGGGGGCACGTGTTTTCTTTGTGACGGCACCGCTTTTACCAGGCAGGAGCGTTGCCCAGCGTCAGGCTCTAAGCGCTGGTCAATGTGACGTGCTGTGGCATTTGCTTATCCTTGGGCATCAATTTCATTTGATTTTGCACATGCAAATGAAGCGATGGGAATGTAGGAATTTCCTGCCCTACGTTATTTTTTTTTTTTTTCTTATCCAGTGGTGAAGAAATGCTTCAAAGGGTCCTTCAAAGAGCAGTGTGTAAGCCTGGTCACGGCCAGCCAGGCAGCAACCTGTTCGTAGCGGTGATTTAAGCTCATACCCTGGCAGTTAAGTGGTTGGTACTTTAATGACCCCATCCCTCAAAGCACTTAACTATGTGCTCAAACTTTGAATAACCTCCTTTGTTTCGCCGGGGACACGCGGGTGCTGACTTCTAACCGTGTGCTTAAAGGGTTTGCTGGGTCAAGGCCAGAGGGTTCCGCGTCTGGAAGGATCAAGTATTAAACGTCATAGCATGTTATTTCTTATTTCTTCGTGATTTCTATACATAGATCTATCTCGTGATCATGCTGCTATCTACTGCTTGAGCGTGGTAGAAGTCAAAGCTTTTTGAAGCCCTTTGTTTTAAGACTTTAAGAGATTGGAGATTTTTTTTTTTGCTATTGATTTCTGAAGTCAACACAATGATTTCTTACATTACATTGTAATTTCCTACCCTGTTTTATTTCTTGTTACTGTTAAAAGAAAGGGACATGCTGGACTTGATTTTTTTTTTTCTTTTGCACTGTAAAAGTAGGGGACAATTTCAATGAGTTAAATGTTGTTAGCTCCACTATTTTTAAACTGGTTTGAGATCATTCTAGCACAATCCTGGCTTTATAGTTGTTTTGCCCTTGATTATTATACTTCTAATTGCTTCTAGTGATAGTACAGTATAAAACTCTGATAACATTGTAGGAGAATAAAAGCCCAAATCAGTATAAATAGTTTTATAAATGAAAGGGAAGAAAAGTCATTTGTTTTACTTAATTTATTTTGATGATAATTTTTATAAATGGTACTAATAAGGAAAAAGGAAGAGTGAATACAGAACTGACGAAGAAAAGAGAATTTAGAAGGTAAAGATTTTTTTTTTTTTACTACTTAGTTCAAGTATTCAACTTCTTTAATAAATATCACTGAGTGGCACTCAAAACCCATATAAAAAACTTGATTGGGTTCTACAGAATAGGGATCAGCCCCCAGAAGTGGATACATGCTGATGCCGTTCTGACAGTTAAAATTTCACCCGTGTCTTGCAGGGAGTGAAAAAAATGAGTAGAGTTCAGAGAAATTTTTTTTCCTCCCATCTCAGGCACCTGAGTGTTTGTTTGCTGGCGTGGGGGTGTAAATATGGAGGTGTTTGAACCCCATCTGATATACAGCCCTGGCTTTCTTCATATTCGTGCGCATCAAGAATAACTCTAGATGAAGCCATAAAATAATACTTATTTCAAAAGACAAGATGTGCTCCCCCCCCCATTTCTTCTTCATTATAATTAACTGTTACCCTGCAAATGATCAGGGGGAAGAGAGGCTGCTGGGAAAATGACAGTGCGTGTCACATATATTAAGTGTTTGAAGCCATTAATGTATGGATGGGTTACTTGAAATATTTTATATGCAATTTGTGAAGAATGCTCTGTAGTGCCAAGAGCATCACTGCAGAATGTTTACATTTTAATGTGTAGAATTGCTTTGCTTACTCATGCTAATTTTTTTAACAGATTTCACCTGCGGTGCGTTCATGTAAATATGAAATCTATTTAAAATTTTACTAAATTTCTGTCTTCAGTATGTCTCAGTTTATACATTTGTTAAATTTAAAACAATTATGTAGTTTAATGTATCGCACAGAACTGCAAAACCACACAGTAACTTTGACATGGCTTGTCTTTGAGGGTCTATACTGTTTTTGCAAGAATATTGTACTAATATAATTTTGTAAAAGTAGGATTGTGATGAGTATGTTTGTAAAAACATTATTTATTCCCTTATAAACTTAATATTTATTATCTTTACGCAGTTAAATATTGATGCCTGATTATTTCATAGTTGTCAGGGAAAACTGCTCTTCTGATTGGCAAGGTCTGACTCAGAAAAGCAACGTCTCCCACACAGTGGTTGATACCATGTTCTCCTGAGAACTGATGTTAAATACTGTTATTTCTTGGGAGGGGAGGGAGGAGCCACACAGACTGGTTTTCTTTACTTTTACCTGTAATTTGGAAGCTGGGATTTTGGGATGCCTCGCAGCTGGTGACTTGTTTATGTGGATCACCTGGCTGAGTTACTTCACTGCTATTTCCCTTAGTTTTCCCAGGGGTGGAATAGAAATGGTAATGCTCTACAAAAATCACAGAAACTTTAGGGACAATGGGTTTGATAGAAATCTACTGACCTGTGTTTGGGTGAGGTTCCTGTTAATGTCTGTTGGGCTCCAGATCAGGTCTCACAATTGCCGAGTATTTTTAAAATTATTTTGCATTTGCAAAAAAGAACCTTCCCTTCTTCTGAAAGGGTAAGTAGATCACGAACCGAAAAGGCTAGGGCTGGGACCTTGCTCTGACTGAGCAAGAAGAACACCTTCTTGAGTGGATTTCTCCCTCCTGCACCAAGGTGAGGAGAGCATAGAAGGTAAGAGATTCAGGACTTTACTTTAAATTCAGACAAAAACTCTGCTGGCTGTTCTTCATTCAAATAGTCTCTAGGTTTACTTATGCTTTTCAGGCTATTCACTTAATCCATGCTAATAATTGGAGTACTTTTCTTCATGACCTGCAGTTCACCCTCAATAGAGCTGTGATGTTTGGGAGTGCTGGTAATAATTGTTCTGCTATTTAAACCATACTGAAAAGCTAATAATCTCCATTTAGAACTCTTCTTAACTGATGCACAGCTTCTGGTTTTATCATGGTGTCCTGCAGTTACCACCCGTTAAATTTGCCCTTGAAAGGCAGTGCTTTGTCTCCAGTTGTACTCATCCTGTTTTATTTAGTAAATCTGGAAATCAGGCTCAATGTTGCTGTTATTTCCCCACCTCCTTCCACTGCCCCATGGAAGGACGGGGTGTTCTGTAACGCGGTTCCTCCCCTGAGTGTCTGTCTCAGTCTGTGGTCTGGGTGTAACTCTGTGTTGATAGATGATGGAATTGGAGGCCTACGTAAGCACAGCTTTAGCATTCCGGAGCTGAAATAATGTATTTGATTGTAGACAGAATTTAAATAATTTTAATCAGATTTAAAAGCTGGAAAGAGAATAGTGATTTTTTGGTTGCCGTTTTCTGAATGTACAGCAGATGGTGCTTAACAAATACACTTTACAACCAGCGTCTGACAACAGCAAAGCCTGGCGATTGGAATTTTAATCATGCTTCCTGGTCTTTTCTAAATGGAAAAAAAAAAAAAAAAAAAAAAAAAAACAGCAATTTGAATAGAAATCTCCCAAGAAGATTGACTTCTACATGCACAATATTTGAAGGATGGAGATACAACCCCAGCTCTTCCAAAGCAGCCTCTCGTGTGCCGTAAGGAACTATACGTTTGGAAAGGAATTAGACCTTTCCAATTCAAATCCAAATCAGCAGGATTGT
Source organism: Tringa tobata (assembly GCA_033628505.1). NCBI lineage: Eukaryota > Metazoa > Chordata > Aves > Charadriiformes > Scolopacidae > Tringa > Tringa tobata. Next base: position 963,558 of record JAHREE010000324.1, on the reverse strand, counting down.
TTCTTTCCTGATTGTTGCCCCTTCCCTCCAGCCTCATCATGGTTTACTTAACTCATGGGAAAGATCCAGGCTCCCGAGTACTGCTTTCCACATAGGCAGAAGAATAGGAAGAAAATGATGTGATGAGACCTAGTCTGATGTTCCTGAGCTCTCATTTGTACCATTCTTGGTGCAAGAAGATTATTTTTCTCTGCTGGCACCAACAGGGGAGACTCTGCTGTGGCTCTGGGTTGCCCTTTCCCAGCACGGGTGGGAACTGTCTCAGCCCTACACCAGAAATTCCATCACTGTTTCCCCTCTTGGTATCTTATGAGTGAGATAAGAATGTTGCTGTGACTCCAACCTGCTGTTTACATCCTGCAGCATCAAAACCTCCAGATTTACCTCCAATAAGGCAGCTGCCATTATATAGAACCGTAAGCTACTTTCAGCCAAGGGAAGGATATGAAGGGGATCAATGAGTCAGAAAGCTAAAACGAATTTACTGTCATGCTTAGTAAAGATTTAACTAAGCTTTACTCTTTTTGAGACCTGTTTTGGTTGGGTTTTTTTCCCAAAAAGTGTAATTCCTTTTTACATAAAAATGCATTATTTTTTTTCATTACTGATGAAAGAGCTCACAGTGAATGTCTCAGAGAGGGAAATTCCTCCTGCACAAACACTGATAAGGTACGAACAGCAGGAATACAAACATCTACAGCTTTGGATCTCTTTTGGATCCTTTTTGGATCTCTTCTTAACCCAGAAGGGTACTTGGGTGCAGATTGTAAGCTGTGGCAACGGCCGTGCAAAACCCATTGAGAAGACCTGTGTTCACATCTTTAGCCTAAAAACTCTGGAGCTGTGATGCAGAATCAACAGAATTAAAGCATTGGTCAATAAAATTAGTAGAGCAAGACAGGAACTTAGAAATGGGAGCTTAGGAACGGGAACCAAAACATATTGCAAGGCAAAGAAGAACCATGCATGGGTAGACAGGCTGAGTTCACCGGGCGCTCGCCACAGGTTTTGGGGTCTAAGGCCACTGAAGACCACCAGAGGGACCACCAAGACTCGACCACGCGTGCGTCCTGTAGGAGGAGACTGTGTAAATGAATTCTGAGAATTTAAGTGAATGTGTATAACTATTCCAGGAAATCAAAATGCGTGTGTATGTGATAACACACAGGTTTTCTTAGGTTTTGTTTAACATAGGGTATGCACGCCAGGAGTAGCAACCCCCCGAGCATCCTGCTGTGTGAGAAAGAATGCCTGCTTTCTGAAACTTCAAGCAAGTCTTAGGGGGTTTTCTTCTAAGCGGATTTTACGGTACCAGTTGCACAGATGTAAAAGAATGGAGCATTCTTACACGGTCTGATTGCCTGCTAAATAGACAGTCATACAACAGTGCTAGCCCAATTCTCTAGGGTCAAAACTCGATCCCCTGTTAGAACGGAGACAATCAATGACCTGTATGAGGGCATGGAGTGTATCCTCAGCAAGTTCACTGATGATACCAAACTGGGAGGGGTGGCTGACACTCCAGAGGGCTGTGTCACCATCCAGTGTGACCTGGACAGGCTGGAGAGCTGCGCAGAGAAGAACCTCATGAGGTTCAACAAGGGCAAGTGTAGGGTCCTGTATCTGGGGAGGATGAACCCCAGGCACTAATATAGGTTAGGGGTGGGCCCGCTGGAAAGCAGGTCTGAGGAGAAGGATCTGGGGGTCCTGGTGGACAGTAAACTCTCCATGAGCCAGCAATGTGCCCTTGTGGCCAAGAAGGCCAATGGGATCCTGGGCTGCATAGGGAAGAGCGTGGCCAGGAGGTGGAGGGAGGTCATTTTCCCCCTCTGCTCTGCACTGGTGAGGCCACAACTGGAATCCTGCGTCCAGTTCTGGGCTCCCCAGTTCAAGAGAGACAGGGAACTGCTGGAGAGAGTCCAGCGTAGGGCAACAGAGATGATGGAGGGATTGGAGCATCTCCCTGATGAAGAAAGGCTGAGAGAGCTGGGGCTCTTTAGCCTGGAGAAGAGAAGGCTGAGGGGAGACCTTATTCATGCTTCCAAGGATCTAAAGGGTGTGTTGAAGGAGGATGGAGCCAGACTCTTTCCAGTGGTTCCCAGTGACACGACGAGGGGCAACGGGCACAAGCTGGACCATGGGAAGTTCCACTCCAATCTGAGGAAGAGCTTCTTTGGGGTGAGGGTGGCAGAGCCCTGGAAGAGGCTGCCCAGGGAGGGTGTGGAGTCCCCTTCTCTGGAGATCTTCAAGCCCCCCCTGGATGGAACCCTGAGTGATGTGCTCCGGGCAACCCTGCTTTGGCCGGGGAGTTGGACTAGATGGTCTCTGGAGGTCCCTTCCAACTCTGACAATTCCACGATTCCATAATTCGCCATGCATGGGATGGGATAGGGAAGCCATACATCTCATGGGCAGCTGTGGGTGATGCAGTCCTTATCCTTGCCTGCAGTGGTTTTAATAGCCAAGCCAAAGTCAAGTTAATGCAGCTGCAGGCCTAGTGCTGGTGTTGAGACTCCTTTAAGAGCCCGAACACACGAATTGGATGCTTTTCCACTGCATCTGCATGGGGATGCACGTGATGACCTGCCAGTTGGACTTGGATATGGAAGTCTCACATCTGCAGTAGATTTACTAGGATTCAGAAAACAGAGTGATTTCAAATACAGGCCCGATCACATTAACTTTCAAAATACATGGTGCCATGAGATGTTATGAATCATACCTACTAGTCCAGATGAGGGGGGGAAAAACCCATCAGCTTTGCTGATTAAACCAAGCCCAGAGTCCAGGTTTTAGAGCAAAGGTGAGCTGCTCGTTAGTGACTCAGAGCCCCCGAGACCTGAGTGGAAAAGCTGCCACCAATTCAGCAAAGAAGATCTACCAGGAGCTCACCCTTGCAAGCTGCGTGATGAGGCCCTTGTTCCTTGCTCTGGAGCTGAAGAGGGGAAGGAGAACGTGTCTCTCTGGCATATGACAACACAGGCAATGGGAAATGATGTGAATTTATCTGAGGTGTAGCCAAACGGAACTGGCCCAATTCCCTCTGAAATGATTGTAACAACAGACAATTAAAGGAGCCTCTGTTTAATGATCCTAAGGACGTTTTGAGGAGGAGGAGGCGATTACAGCCAAGATCGTTGTGTGCAACCCAGCCTCTGCCTGACCACCAGCTGCAGCCGCTGACCTACCTTCTCCCTTTGTTTAAATTTCTCTTCTCCACAGGCTGTTGCGAGCAGATCACAGCACGGCTGAGGCAATAATCAATACTGCTCTCGTTTTAACTCGCTCGCAACCGAGAAAGTCAAGTTTAGACTTCAAGTTTTTCGCAACAAATGCGGGCAGTGGACCGTGTTGTTTAAGTGCAAGTTCATGACAATTATAAAGCTGTAGGAAAAAGCTTCCCTGGCGTGTTAGTGTCACAAACATACAGCATCTACTTTCCTCTCATCGGGCCCATTTTTGGAGAGTACTGGGCAAATGCCTAAAGCAGACTGCAAAAAAAAAAAAAATCTTTTATGGGCCGCAGTGAGAAAGCGTGATTTACCCAGTCTTGAAAAGGGTGTGCTATTGGGGAGGGGGTCAGGTCACCCCAAGGGTGTGCACATGTGCAGGTGAGCTGGTGGGAGGTCACATGGGAAGTAGGATCACTATGGCTGTATCATAGAATCATCTAGGTTGGAAGAGACCCTTGGGATCATTGAGTCCAACCATCTACCCTACTCTAAAAAGTCCTCCCCTACACCATATCCCTCAGCACCACATCTAATCGTCTCTTAAACACATCCAGGGATGGTGACTCAACCCCCTCCCTGGGCAGCCTATTCCAATGCCCGACCACTCTTTCTGGGAAGAATTCTTTCCTAATGTTCAGTCTAAACCTACCCTGTTGGAGCTTGAAGCCATTATTTTTTTTATTTTTTTCTTTCCCTCACCATGCAGAATGCATTGTCCATTTTAATGGTGGAAGGCAATTTCCTCTTTTCCTCCCCAAATCAGAACGCCCCTTTCTGGTATTGAAAAGGACAGCCTTCCTCTACCTTGAGCCTTCTCAAGGTATTCAGGAGAGAGGTTTTAATGTAAGCCAAAGCCCTCCTGCCTGGTTCTGTCCCTGCCACAGCCAGTAATGTCCTACTGCAAGCTGAACAGAAAGGTAGGTCTGGCCCTTCACAGACCTGCTTCAAGGGATGGCAGGAGTAAAGCAGCGCGAGAAGACTCGCTGAGCAAATCCCTGACGAGTCTGAAAGGAGCAAGTTTTACTGCTGGGTCTATCAGCAGCCGATTGGAACTCGTGCTCTAAAATTTTCATATTAAGGAAATTTCAAAGCTGCCATCCATCTAAAGGGAGGGATATTCGGTGTCTCAGTTTCCAGCTGAAAAAAAAAAAATAAAAGAAAAACTGAAAATAGAACTAGGGTAGGCTGCAGCAACGTTTCCAGTCTAAAACACGTCTCCTTACAAGGGTATGTTTAGATACTGTGAGATGGGAAACTGCTCGGCTGCAGGTGAAATTTAGAAAGGAGATGTTAGAAGGAGCGTTGTTCTTTAGAAGGGAGGTCTCTGTTACATTTACGTAAATGCAGCTAGATTTCACAAGCTCGCCCTGTTTTCTCCAAAGTGAGAATGGTAACTTGGAGCTGGGTAGAATAAGGGTGTCCCCGAGATCAGGAGGTATGCTATAGCATTTCAGGACTTAAAAGTTGCTGTTTCTTATCTCTGGGCTTACCTCTGCCACTGTGAAGTGCCTCAATCAAACTGAGAGAAAGCAACTGGGAGAAAGTCAAGTAATATCGAAATAAATTCTTACATCTACCACTTTGAACACTGAGCTGACTCCCGAGGTGTCCTCTGAGGCTGCGGGTGGCTGCCACTCGGTCTGTCTCCAAGCTTGGCTCTCACTGACACTGACAGGTACGCCACGTACTTAGTCAGAGAAAACAGAAAAGCAATTACACGTCTTTGTTTAATGCCAGTTGGATCAATGGAAATCAGCCTCCCCGGGCAGGGAGCAGCGTGATTAAGGTCTGAGGAGGAACTCTGCTGTGGGTCCTTGCAAACCAGCAGCAAGGCCAGGGGCTGGGCCACGGGTCCCATGGTGGTTGTGTGTGACAGGAATCCAAAACTGAGTCAACAGCAAGAGAAGGCAGCGCGAGAGTGAGACCCCAAGAACGGGTGAGAAAAGCTTGTGATGCCCATGGGAGTTTGTTACTAGCAACGACTGAAAACTAAGACCACGCTCGATGTTGATCTCCGCAGGGAAATGAATAATGACCACGTTATCAGTGATGTGGGCTATTGACTACGACTGCCTGATAAAATGCTTTTTGTGGTTGTATCAGCAAGTTTAACTGAAATTCTACACAGCAGCTACAATTTTTCCAAGAATTTGTATCTATACTCTATGGAACACTTAATAAATCACCTATACTAGTAGGATTTTTATTTGGACTGTTAGACGCCGATAGTGCATTTCTAAAAAGCTATATACGTTGTTTACGGTATTTAAAACCAAAGCAAAAATATTAAAGATTTTTTTGCTTATTTTTAAGACAAGTAACAACTTTGCAAATTATTCTTTGCAAATGGTTTCCATTAGCTGTAAACAAGTAACATAGAATTTCATAACCATGAATTTAACTGTGAAGAAAGTGTGACTAGAGCGTTTTTAGAACACAGTTACTCCATGAATTTGGTTTTAAAGATTCCTCTATTCATTAGCTAGAAAGAACAATAGAAAATAAAACTTTAGATGAGTAACTTTGAAGACTGTATCTACGTAAACTGCCTTTATTAGCTGTAAACAATTGTTTTTGGCAGTGTTGGGTTGATGGTTGGACTCGATGATCTGAAAGGTCCCTTCCAACCTGGGCAATTCTATGATTTTTCTCTGAATAGTGAAAGGCAATTTGAATTATTCCTAAACCAATTAGTTCTCAACAAGTGGTAACAGTCAAGGGGGTAATACTGTAGGTACTAACAGATTAAGGTCTAACTTTTGGGGGGGTGTGTGTGTGTGAATGTCTTCATTCACAAGACATTAATAAATAAAAGGATTTTGCTTTGAAGGTTGTAAACTTGGGAAATCCATTTTGATGTTGGTACCCATGGCAACACATCAAGTGTATAAGGTTTTTTTTCCCTCTGAGGTCTGTCTGGCATAGGTGTCCACATCCCAAGAAGCAACAGCTCTCAGTTTGGCAAGCATTTCATTTCAGGGTTTTCTTCCAGGCGAAGGGATGCTACAGGCAGTTCGGTACGTCTGCTGAAGGAATGCCACGTGTAGGATGGTAACCCAAAACCCATCCTTCTCATCAGCGCTCTTAGAGTAGTGGTCACAGAATCATAGACTGGTTAAGAGTTGGAAGGGACCTTAGAGATCATAAGACATTGTCCAATCTAGCCCTGAATACTGCCAACAACCTCCTCCTAGGTACATGAATTGGGTTTTGCAGCCAAGTTACCAATCAGACACTAAACCTATGAGCTAGGGACGGTGTCCTACGGCACAACGCAACTCTGCTTTCCTATGCTCCCAGAGCTAATTACACCACAAGTCCTTGCAAGCAGGGAGCTTGAGCGAGGCGTGCCGGTGCGATGGACAAACCCTTCCCAAGTGCAGTGCAGAAAGCCAGACGGTCTGCTCCCACTTAATGCCATTTGCATTATGTTACTACCTCCTAGAAACCCTTGAGCAAGAGCTACTGTATTAGCTACCCTCTAATTAACCCTCATGTGTGCCAAGACTGACTAGTGTAACCACTGAAGTTGCACGTGCACCAACTGTGTTAGGCAGAAGGTAAGTGTTCTTGTTCAGCTTTGGAAATCGTACGGAGACATCAAGCTGAGGAGCGTGTGGCCTGCAACGTAGAATTGTGGAATGGTTTGGGTTGGAAGGGACCTTGAGGATCCTCTAGTTCCGACCCCCCCGTTCTGGGGGACACCTCCCACCAGACCAGGTTGCTCCAAGCCCCATCCAGCCTGGCCTTGAACCCCTCCAGGGATGGGGCAGCTACAGCTTCTCTGGGCAACCTGTTCCAGTGTCTCACCACCCTCACAGCAAAGAATTTCTTTCTGGTATCTCATCTAAATCTCCCCTCTTTCAATTTAAAACCATTACCCCTCATCCTGTCGCTCCACTCCCTGATCAAGAGTCCCTCCCCATCTCTCCTGTAGCCCCTTCAGATATTGGAAGGCTGCTATAAGGTCTCCCTGGAGCCTTCCCTTCTCCAGGTTGAACAATGCCAGCTCACTCAGCCTGTCCTCATAGGAGGCATGCTCCAGCCCTCTGATCATCTTCATGGCATCCCCTGGACTCGCTCCAACAGGTCCATGTCCTTCCTGTGTTGCAGACCCCACCACCTGGTGGAAGGCCAAGTGCTTTGACACCCTCAGGCAGCCACTCCAGCATGGCTGTGCCATCACTCTTGGGGCTGCTGATGGGGTCCAGGAGGTGGTGGTGACCTCCCTTTGCCTCACTGGATGATGGGGTGGGCAGGGTACATGGGGGTCTGTGAGGTGGCAGCCAGAGAGACCCACAGAAACATCCACCCAGAGACCAGGGGGGGGCTGGTTGTGCTGGTGTCTCCATACGAAGCAGTTTGTGTTTTCACTCTCTCCTCACACTTCATACTCCGCTTCTTCCTGCTATGCTAATGCTTCCCCTCCCTCCTTGACCAGTCCTCAGAGCTAAAAGTCATCATCTTCTCTCTTGATTTGCCATCTGCTTTGCTGCGATCTCCATCAGGGCGTGCAAAATAATTACTGGGCTCATCTTCACCTGCTGCTCTGAAAATACAATTGGTTTCTCCCAGCCTGCTTGGGATTCCTCCCTCGTACCAAGCTCAACTCTTTTTATTTCAAGGGCCTGGCAAGAAATGAACAATCCCTCCTTTGCCCAAATTTTCAGCTGGAGTCAGTATTTTTAAAATTTCGATCGTGTTGAGTGAAATCCAGTCTCCTCTCTCGATCAATAAGGTTTTATTTCCCCATGTAGTCACAGGTCTGATTTTCCAGCTGTCTGTGTGCATCTCTGGTGCTGTTGAGGTTTGAAATTCGGAGCTTGAGCTGATGCCTCACACGGGAGAGGACTGAGCATCCTTTTAGGCAGACAATGCACTTGCCATTTTAGTTTTGGAGTCTTTTGACCAGCAGTTGTAAATCTGCCTGGTGCAGCATATTTTCATTTTCTTTCAGCTCAGGGTCACTCCAAATATATATCGCAACGTGAGTTGCTGAATGTTCTTCTCCTTGAAGAAGAAAAGAAAAGGTTGTACTATACAGATGGACTAATTTTGCATAAGGGCTGCTGTCGAGGTGGAGGGATGTTACAGCATTTCAGTGTGACTGATTTTATTTTCAGTCAAAAGGCTCCAGCAGGGAGGGCTGCTACGAACAGCAAAAAGGCTATACCAGAAGAAACAACAACAACAACAAAAAAGAATAAAGTGGTTGCCATGCATTCATCTATTTATTTATTTTGGCAAATGCATGTGCATAAAAGTAGTGTCAAGGGACTTTGTTAGGTGTGACATCTCTAAACCATGTTCTAGTAGTGACTGCTGACAACTTCGCTCCATCGTCTTTTCTTCAGCTGCAACGAAGGTTGGGGCAAAGTCTTCCCAGAAAGCTACTTTAGGTTTTCTCTAGAGGGATGACCCTCCCCACCAGTGGAGAAAAGTGGTATCACAGAAACTATAGCCTTAAGTGGCAACTAAACTCACTAAGAGTAACTGAAAAAAAAACCCAACTTGTCAGTGGTAACCTTCTAAACTTTGCAATTTTTAGCTCGGTCTTTCAGGTCTTGGCTGACTTAGTTACCATTATAAACACAGCTTTCCTTATAAACAACTCCTGTTTTGATACAAAGCTGTTGGACTATGCACTAGTTGGTGTGTGGATATGTAGTATATAGGAAAATGTAATAAGTGTTCCCTAGAAATAGTAGAGCACTGAAATATCAAAACACTCATCACTGTTGTGAGAACACAAGAAATTCACAATCCACAGTTAGAGATTATTCGTGATCAGCAAAGAAGGACCCAGGATGGCCTATTTATCTTAGTGCAGAGTAAAGGTTCGTTTTGGATTAATTGCTCTGGCAATAGGTTTTTTTAATTCTCGCTAACGTTTGTGATTTCCATTAATGTATGCAAAGCGTTGTGACAGCATGCTTCTTCCAAAAGCAGACCTCTTCAAAATTAAATGCTCCATTTTGACAAAGGGATTGCCCTTTTTTAAAAAAAATATTCCCTAAACGTGAAACTTTTTTTTTAACCCACAGTCTGGCTTTTACAGCAAGCAAAATACACAAATCATTTAGAAATACCAGTTTAAAGGGTTTGATTTTGCCTGTTATTAAACTGGATAATTCCTACACAATATATGCTTGTTACGCTGGAGTGTCTCCATCTAAGTGTGTATGCACACACACACACAGGTATGTATTTTCTACCTATGCTGTGTAAGTGGCAGACCATGATATTATTTCCTTTAGTGAATCAGGTTTTTGGTCCTGAGTTTACTCCTCAGCCTTTTATTTATGACAGTTTCCTACTGATTTCAGTTGACACTTCTGCTCAGTTACGGTCTGAATAGGATATGGATGTCGTCTTCACGCTCTGGTTCAGAGTCTGTTCTGAGTGACTGTGATTTGTTTCCTGTTGTCTTCAAAGAAGTGGGTGCCCACACGCTGTCACGGTTGTTGGTATCCAGCAGCCTTTTTGTTCTGTTTGTTGGGAAACCCTTCCAGGTCACCTTTTTCTCAGACGTCAGCACACAGTCAGATGGTACATCGCTATGAATTCCTGGATCGTGAAGAGATTTAAAAATTATTCAAAGATCTGACCGAGACTGTGCCGTGCTTCTGTTTTATCTGTTTAATTATTTTTTTATTTCAGTCTTGAATATGCCTTAACTGTATAGGTTTTTTTAAAAGGTCGGAAGAATGGCCATTTGGAAAGGTAAAAGCCACATTTAAGGCTGTATCACTTTCCTTTACATCTTTCATTTATTTCATTTATTTTCGGCGACCGAAAGCCTCGAATTCACCTCACCGTTTCCCACACTTAGATCACGAGAGAGCCCCGTGGCCTGTAATCAGTGAGATACGCTATAAATGTCACCACTTTGCTTGTGAAACTGTTCTATTTTTTACTTGATTCTTGACATTCAGGCTTGCTGGCATGCTGACGTGTGTCCTACAGCATTTCACTCACTTAGCATCTCCACTCTGCGGGCCAAATGGCTTTTCTTAGCTTGAACATAGGCTGGCTAGAAAAATATCATTAACAGTCTGTCACATTTTCTTTGTTATTAGGTTAGTGGGGCTTTTTTAGTCTCTTCAGAAGTTTAAATATGCCCCTCTTCTGATGTCACTCTTGCTGGAACTCCATGACGGCCATCAGACTGACTCTTTTCTCCAGTTTTGGACTGGAGCACCTTCCTCCTGCAGGTGAGAGGTGCAGTAGGTTCTGCAGCCACTGGAGAGACAGAGAGAACCTGGCTGGAATGCCGCAAGAGAAAAATGACTTTTTTTTTTGCCCCACAGATTCTAAAAATGAACCTACAGGTACTAAGATACCACAAACGTAAGCTTCCTCAACACATTGCATTAGTTTTATATGGCTTTTCTATGATGAGATGATGCTGTGCCAGCACTGAAACGTGGAAGAATATGAGTGTGTTCTTGATATTGCTATTTTTTTCGAAGTAGCCTGTAATTTTTCCTGTTCGAAAAACCATGTATTAAACCCTCTTAAACTGAGCATCTTCTTGAGATGACATTTCAAACCGTTCAGTCAGCTGGAAAGATGTTTACAACAGAACTTTGGTCTCAGCCATAGTTTTACAAAACATGGGAACAATGCAGTGTATTCATAAATAACTGCTGCCATTGCTTCAGCTGGTAGTGATTTACATGCAGAAGGTCTCTGCTCAAGGCACGCTTTTCTAATTCTTTCCCCATTAGAGGAGAAAAAGAAAATAAATTTGGACTGGAAAACGTGTATAAAATGATCACACAAATCAATATTGTGCTTCCAATTAGTGGTTTTAGGTTTCTATCACTTTCCTCATCATTTGCTCTTAATGAGAAGGCGAAGATTTCAATGAGGGTTCTGTCATTTCACTTTGCTCAGCTGAACCAGTCAGAATTTCATCTGCCAGTGGTAAATCTGGTCAAAGAATAGTGCCTGCTACTTATTGAGAAGGGGATTTTTTTTCCCCTAAAATCCAGGAAAAGTCTTGTAGCACTTGCTGCTGGCCCCCTGCAACTTTGAGGGGAACGAAAAGTCCCGAGATACTTGGTAACACCCTCTTTTCTGATGGCTGCAGGTGCTTCCGTGCCTAATTTCAGAGCAACTTTATCGATAATAAAATATTTTCTTTGGAGTGTTTGCTTCATGTAGGACACCCACTAGAGGGAGCAGTGATAATGTTGTAACACTGAGGACGCTAAACCAGGTTATATTAGTAGCATTTGGGTAAATCTGGGGCACTAAGAAAAGATTTGGGTTCCTGCTTCTCTGGAAAGCCCTATTCCGTACTAAATCAGGAATCAGAGGTTTTCTCAATGTTCTAGAAACACTCTGGATACATGGTTTTGAAGAAAGGCTGATATTTCCTTTCTGACTTACGTAACTGCATTGTTGAAAGGCTCTGCTGAAGAGCGTTTTCAATAATAAAAGGAGTGATGGAATGTTTTTAGGTTTTATTTTATGGGTAAAATTGATATGTAAAACTACTATGCTGATCTTCAGAAGCAGTGTTTTTAAGCTGAACTTTGAATTTAAAATTATTTTGGCAGTTAGATAGTTGGGTTTTTGTCTCCTGGGTTGAAATAATTTGTAGTTGGGAGGAAGAAAATATATTTCAGGTGAAATATTTCTTTTCTTTTGAATTTAATTTTTAGCAGGCAGCTAAATATGACTATGTTGTCGATGAAAAGTTAAGCAGCTTTCAAACAGCTGATGAAGGGACTTAGGCATTACAATGTCTGAGTATTTAGTATGGTTATATGTGCAATCAGCCCTGTGGTAGAACCAACAACCTAGTGTGGGGAACCTGCATTCTACATACAGTTAGGGGAAGAGGAAATGGCCCCAAATTGCCCCAGGGGAGGTTCAGATTGGAGATTAGGAAAAATGTTTACACTGAGAGGGTTCTTAAGCCTTGGACTGGGCTGCCCAGGGCAGTGGTTGAGGCCCCATCCCTGGAGGGATTGAAAAGCCGGGTTGCCATAGTGCTTAGAGACATGGTTTAGTGATGGTTTTGATCAGACTTGGGTTGATGGTTGGACTGCATGATCTTAAATGTCCCTTCCAACCTAGACAACTCTATGATTCTATGATTCTAGTAAGTATTTCTTTACACCAAGGAACTTCACCCTCCTGGTTAAAGATGGCAGCAGCAGCATCTTGCTTATGACACTTGTTGCTTGGCAGAGTTTTAATCTCTCAGGTTTACTTCTGTCAGGGTTGAACGTGGACCAGTCAGCAGATCTGCATAGCATTGCAGAACCATATGAAAGTCCAGGTTGTCAAGGACCTCTGGACACTCTATGGTCCAACCTTTTCCTGAAAGCAGGGCCTATAGGTGTTATCCAGGTCGCTCTCAAATCTTGATTATTTCCAGCAAGGGAGATCCCATAGGGCAATCTATTGCAATTTTTTTTTTCTTACACTGCAAAGATTTTTTCCTTATCCATACGGAATTTCTTCTGCAGCTGTTTGCACCCATTGCTTCTTTTCTGTCTCTGTGCATCTTTGTGAAGGGAGCTCCTGCATCTCTTCTGGAGTTATGTTTCAGGTATTGGAAGAGCGTGACTAGATCCACCCTAAGCCTTCCTGCTCCAGGCTGAACAGACACAGTTCTTTCAATCTTTCTTCTTCTGTGAGGTTCTCCAAACCTTCCATCATCTTGTAGTGGCCCACCAGTGAACCCTCTCCCATTTTTTAGCCTCTTCCCTGAACTGGGCGGACCAAACCTAGACGGGGTATTAGACATAGGTCTTAACAAGTGCTAAATGGGCTGGAATAATCACAGCCCTTGATTAGCTGGTAGTACTCTTTCTGATGTGGTTCCTGACAAGGTTTGCCTTCACTGCTGCAAGGGTGAACTGCTGGCAGGCGTTCAGGTTGCCACCCGTCAAGGGCCACCAAGCTGCACCCTGGGCAGCCAGACATCCCTCCTACTGCTACGTGGGATTACTGCATCCCAGGGGCAGGGTTTGGCATTTTGAATTTGTTAAACCTCACGCGTGTCTGGTCAGCCTGCTCTCTCGGGCTGTTGAGGTACCCCTGTGAGGTCACGCCTCCAGCAGATCCTCCTCCACTCCCAAGTGGTGTCATTTGTGTGTTTTGCAACGTATGAGTTGCACGTCATAGTCTGGCATGAGAATATGTACCCTGGCAGGAGGGAGTCTGGATGGCTCACAGGTGAAGGTGTGGTTGTCTTGGGTGAACAGGCAATACCCAGTTGGGTCGGACAAGTATCACCTCCACAAGGTGCTACTCGAGTGTGAGTTTAATGTTCAACTTCCATGAGAAATGGGAAAAGGAAGACAGCATTGGGACAGGGGCATAATTAGCCAAATAGATATTTGTTTTTCAAACCTGATCTAAAATGACTGTTTTGTTTTGTTTTGTTTTTTTTTTACAAAACAAAAACACTACTTGATAACACTGTCTTGGAGAATAAAATGCATTAGTGTATCTTTCAAAAAAAGTACAAATGGATGGCATTTTCCAGGCGCCTTTGTAAGTGTAGGTAATCACTCCTATGTCAAAGGCGTACAATCATAAAAGAAGAGAACATGATAGGTGGGAAAACCGGTACTTAGGCATAATTATAATTTGAAGACTTGGGAAAAAAAGTCACTGAAATGAATTGATTGTGTGCCCAGAACAGCCCTGATAAGTGAAAAGTGATTTTTGAAAAAGGATCCCGTAACTGAATATATGTTTTTGCAACTAAATATAAGTTTTGACACAAAAAGGGAAGCGTTCTAGAATTAAATGGCATAATGGCATTAAAAGAAAAGTATTACTTTTCCCGCAGTTCTAGAAGGGAACAAGAGAAAATGAGTCTATATCTTCAAGGCTGCTTGTGTCAGTAATTGTTCCCTGGCTCTAAACCCAACCTGAGCTCGAGGGGCTGCAACCACGAGCGTCAGCTCTGCGTTTCGTCAGAATTCCTGTGTCTGTTTGCAGAAGTAAAACCCTTTTTGGAGCGTATCTGGTGTCTCCTCGTTGTGACTGAGCACGACCTGTCGAGCAGAAGGCATGGTACACGTACCAAAAAACACGGGCTGCTGTTAACGTGCAGCCCCTTGCAACACCTGTCATTTAAATTGCAGACAGATAGCCTGGCTATTCTCAATTATTTTTTTTCAGTCCCTAGGATGATCTGTGTGGACAGCAAGCAGGCTGTTGTATTGCCAGACAGCATCTGGAATCCCTAGTTTCTTATCAGTACGAGAAGACTGTAGCTTTTTTTTTTTCTTTTTTTTTTTTTTTGAGGAAAGAAGCTGATTAAAAAGAAAGAGAATTATTGTGTGTTTGGAGAAATAAAAGAAGATTAAATATAATACAACCGTGTCGTAATTATTGAACCAATGATGCAATAAAATCTCTCAGAGAAATGTTCAGAGTGGGAGACGAGGGAGTTCCTAGTATGTCAGAAATTTAATACGCAATGAGAAATATTTATATGTAGTAATTGTTCTGCAGCCATCTGTGCATGAGCTATATTTTTAAGCGTGAATTTATTTGCTGTGGGACTAGTCATGCACAAAAACACTCCCTCTTATTTATTTTCAGAACAAAACCAGGAGACTTATCAAATGTTTAACACTGATGTTTTGTTCTTGAACTAAAAATTCCTGCTGTTGTTGCTTTCTTCTTTCCCAGCAGATTTCGCTGCTGTTTTCCACCTCTTCTTCTGGAGGAATGTTTTAAAGGTTTTTTTGGTTGCTTTAAGAGGTTTGCTGTTCTAACAACAATTTGTTAGTCGTGGTCTCCTTGAAGTTTTGGAATGCTTTTGAATAAAAAAGGACTTCAAGCTGGTATGGGATGAAAAACTCTTGCTAAAAGTAATGATTTTGATGAAGAAAAAATGTGGTCTGAGTGACTGAGTGTATTGTTGGATGTTCAAACGATCCAGCAGCTTGCAAAATTTTCTTCATTCGTCCTCCTGGGCGCACAAGTGACTGATCTTTTTCCCTCCTCCAGGTTTCTCCACAGCCCTTCATGATGCTGCTCTCCATTGGCTGGGTTTTGTAAAGACTTCTCCGACTGAGAAGGGCCTGGAAAACAAATCATATGAAGAGAGGCTGAAGGAGCTGGGACTGTTTAGTTTGAGGAAGAGGAGGCTGAGGGGAGACCTCATCACTCTCTACAACTACTTGAAAGGACACTGTAGAGAGGGTGGTGCTGGTCTCTTCTCACAGGTCATTAATGACAGAACGAGAGGGAATGGCTTCAAGCTCCAATAGGGTAGGTTTAGACTGAACATTAGGAAAGAATTCTTCCCAGAAAGAGTGGTCAGGCATTGGAATAGGCTGCCCAGGGAGGGGGTTGAGTCCCCATCCCTGGATGTGTTTAAGAGACGATTAGATGTGGTGCTGAGGGATATGGTGTAGGGAAGGACTTTGTAGAGTAGGGTAGATGGTTGGACTTGATGATCCCAAGGGTCACTTCCAACCTAGATGATTCTATGATTCTATGACTGTTCCTGCCAAAGCAGCCTCTTGCCCAGCCCCAGGACCTGTGGGGCTCAGATGCACCGTGGTGTCTCCTCTTGGAAACGTGCATAACGTGATTATCACACAAACAGGTATTACCTGATGCTGCAGTTTCTTTCCAGAGGAACCTCAGAGGCCTAGTTCTCATCTCATACAAGCTAATACATTTAAAACGACCCTTTTAAGACCACTGATGCCTGTCTGTTATGCCATGAGGCATGTTATGCCAACTCCATGAGACTGGAGTTTTGAGTTTACTGAATACAACAGTAAAAATCTGCCAAATACCCGTTCACGTTTATCAGCTGTCTTAATTTAAGAATAGACCATTTTTTAAAGCATGGTAAAATACCCCACGGAGACAGCAGCAAAAGGCATAAACTGTGCTGTGTGTGGCGATGAGACGGGGTGGTAAATATATCTTAGATGCATGTTAGATCTTTATCTCATTTTGCCTCCAACAGTACTTTAAATAATGGTAACAAAGTGACAAAAACGTATTTTCCCAGAGGAGCGCTAAAAAAATCCACAGATCTGTCAAATTACCATTGCCTTTCACACTGAAAGAAGAAATCTCAGGCTTAAGACTCCTGAATCTTGTTGCTTGTGAGTAACATTTTTTGCCTGCCTGTGGCTCTAAGAAGATAACCTTGAAGGACACGAACAGGTACACTGAAGGAGCACATTTCTCAAGCCCCCATTCACCCTGCTTTTCAAGCAGTTTCGGGTTGGTTTTTTTTTTTTCCCCTTATTTCTGGTGGAGGAAGAGGGGGATGGCAGGGTTGTCGGTGCTGGGTTCATGATTCTGGAAGAGTACTGCAACTTTTACAGGTGACTGATGTCCTGGGCAACACTGGGAAGGGTATTCTTGCACAACGAAGAAAAAGTATTCTCTAATCTCTCAGCCTTAATACAAAGAAAATGTTTTATGCAGAAGAACGGATTTCCCACCAGAAAGGTTTTAATGATCATGCATTTGTATTTTCAAATTTTCAATCTCAGTGGTAAAGTAGTTATGATGTCATTTGTACCTGCAACTTTTTTTTTTAACTCATGTAAATTTAACACCAATGAGATGAGGATTAAGGGTACTACAGTCTTTTTTCACTGAGTAACAATATATAGCACAGGGGAGACATGCGGATCTCCTCTGTGTTTACTGGCTATAGCTCAGTCCCTGCTGCTTTGTAGAACATTTACTGGACTGAAGGAAGTGCCTTATAAAATGGAGGTATATCTGACCAGGTCTAGATGTCTGTTGGTTTGTTTTTTGCGGGGGAGAGTAAGAGACCAGCAAAATGTCTGAAAGGTGGTAGAAATAACCATCCTGAAAGGAAAAAGGTCACAGACTTTTTTACGTGTACAAATAGGATTTTAATACCTCGCTCCTACGAGGTTGTTAATGAGCTTAGACTAGGGGGATGGAAAATTAAGATTTTTGATTTGCGTAGTTTTAGATGTTCAGTGCAGAGGAATTCTGGAATCTGTCCGAAGACTAAATGGCTTAGCCGAGACTTAATAGGCTACCCACAGTTAAACTGGGGTATTGCCATGTACTGACTGGAAACATAGAAATCTTGTCTGTGTTCACTGAAGTCATCCGTTAATGTCATCTTCCCCTAATAGTGTCTTGAATAAAATAAATCACTATTCAGGGAGGGGAAAGAAAAAAAATATTACTACATATCCTGTTTTCTCTCAGACACAACTGAGGAGGGAAAGATATTAACACTTAGGTAGATCAGAGGATTATTTATTTGAATATGGTCATCTGGTAATTAAAGCAGTGACATACCTCCTTTTATAGAAGGTGAAGACATGCCCCAGACTCACTCCCCTCTCCCTTGTGAGCTGAAGGGTTCATGCTATATGTGTGTTGAATGTCATATGGAAGAAGTGCTGTGTCCTGCTGTGTGGGAACACTGCTGTTTGTTCCCTATGAAGAAAGCTGGATGGGGATCAGGGAGGATGAGACCTGCTGGACATGAAAAGGGAGTTATCAGCGTGAGAGTCATCTGCTTGGTAGCTGCTAACATCCGAGATTTACATTAGGAAGGGTTAAATGGTACTGTGATGGGGAGATTTAAAAGCATTGACAGGTTGGATAGCCCCCTCCACCAACTGAATGGTTGGTTCAACTTAGCCATCAAACCATGGAAGACCCTGAATGGTTGGCTCAACTTAGCCATCAAACCATGGAAGACCCTGAATGGTTGGCTCAACTTAGCCTTCAAGCCATGGAAGACCCTGAATGGTTGGCTCAACTTAGCCATCAAACCATGGAAGACCCTGAATGGTTGGCTCAACTTAGCCATCAAACCATGGAAGAATCCCTCTCCAGAGCAAGGCGTGAATTCCTGTCAATTTAGCTGGTTCCTCGTTAATAAAGTAGATCTGGAAAACTTGTTCTAAGGAGAGGGGCTGAAACTTGATCTATAATATCAAACTTTATTGAAAAAATAAGATAAGGTAAGGTCTATTTTATAAACCATTGATAAAATGTCTGTAGAAGACTCTTTACTTTGTCTTCAAAGGCATCATGAGCGTGACTTTTGGAGACATAAATTAACTGGAGGATACATTTACTGACAGGTGTGAATACTTCTAGAATTGCTGGTCATCTTTCCTAAGAAGGTGAATACCATCTAACCCAGAAGACGCAGATTTATTTCAGACACTGATTATGCAGGAAAGAGGGTGGTTACCAGTACCTAGTGCCAGGAATTAGTCCTGGGCACTGTCGACTGACTGTGTTAAATTCTTAGGGGGGTCCTTGACAACTATTTGTGGCAAATAGTCCTCTCCCAAACAATTCCTGAGCAAGGCCCAGAGGCTATCTTGGCCAGGAACCACTTCCAGTAGGCAGTTTAGATGGGGCTACCTTTCTTTGGAGGGTAAGAGACATCAGAAGCATCAATGCGGACTGCTCTGCCTTAATTGACCTTATTGCCAGAGGGTGCTCCTGTGCACATTTGATCTAATAATATTTGAAAAGAGCTGACTTTCTGCCAGTTTTCCTTGTGCAACACCATAGGCTTCACTGGGTTTTGCAGATCTTCTGGGAAGAGACAAGCACCTCTCCTGGCAAGATGTTGGAGTCAAATGTATGTCCACTTTTATCTTGGAAAATAACAATAATAACAACAACTATTACTATTATTAAGCAATATGCATAAACCATAATATAAATTTTCATGACATTATAATTCATTAAGTTTTTTCTCTTACACATAAGAAATGCTTCAAGAAATGCTGTTTCTAACCACAAACTAGTCCATGTTCTTTTGCTCATTTCTTTGTTCTGGCATTACACCTGCGCTGCAATCTTTAGGGAATTGCTTCCTCCCCTCAAGCAGCCTATTGAAATGCTGTGTTGTGGCTTCCAAAATGCTGCAGCATTTGGGTAAAAAATGTATCTTATCAGGAAATAGTTTTGCTACCAGTGAGCTGCAGGGGTTTGTTGCTCCATTCACTGACAGCTGGTTTCACAGGGTTAAGCATTAACAATTCTCTGCATGAACAGATGCTGAATTTTTATTTTTTTTTTTGTTAATAGAGGTTGTGCACATAATTGGACACGGGAAAATTCTGAGAACTGAAGACTGGTTGATTTTGCCCTCGATCTTTTTCACTATTTTTGTTCTTGACTTTGGTTCCAGGGTTTCATTCAGTGCTTGTAAAGAGAAAAGATGTAAATCAGGTGCCCTTCTTGTACCCTTGAGAATCATTGCAGCATAGACTGTTTCGGTTTTTTATGGTTTTCATTCATTGGCTAAAAGAGATTTGTGGAAAGAGGAAATCTAAATGTTCCAAAATACTGATCAGTTTAAGCATCTCTCACTTCTCTAGCTGTTAAAAGGTTCTGTGTGTTTTGCTAAACTTTCAGTAGCCCAACTATGTGTAGAGTACCAATAATTCATAGCCAGAAATCCATTTAATAGATGACACTCATGAGAAACTCGACGTGGATTTCCTTCTGACTTTTGAAAGAATTCTTTATTCTTCCTGCAATATCTTTACTCTTAAAGAATTTATTTTTGGTGCGTGTTTTTTTTATCTTTTCTGGTATTTTTGAGGATTAAATAGATGGTAGGGTGCCTTCACGATGAAAATATCATGCGGATGATTATTAATTGGCAGTTAAGGTAGTGATAAGTTCTTACTAGATGAGTATGTTCTGACTGATGAGTATCTGACTGATGTTCTTTGGAGCACTGTATGATGTGAAAGTTTATCTGCGTAGTTTCCAAGCCTTTTTGGTCTTGTGCAACCTGAAAGTTAACAGAGAGACAGAAAGAAGCAATAATAATATCCAGGCAAAAAGGACATGTGCATTGAATTAATAGATACTGTGATCTTTTTAGGTGAGAAAATATTGCTTATCAGAGCTGTGGCACTTTTACAGCATTTGTGCTTACTACTGTCCTTATCCGTGAGAACCTTGTACTTTGTATAAAATTCCTTTTTCTGACTGTTGCGCTGATCCATAATCTTGGCTAAACTCTCATGCTGTCACCAAAAATGTGTATATTCCTTCCTCTGTTCGTTCTGGGCCATAGAAATGAGATCTCCCTCGTACTCGTGGTGTTACATGTCAAAGGTGTAACCCGGGGTAACATGCCAAAGGTGATTACCAAGGTCATTTCGCTGTGTGTCCACCAATACATGAGGCCATTGGACATAGAGGAAATAGGCAGCTGCCTCAAAGCATCTCCCAGCAGCATCTGGCTCATGTAGAAGTAGTATCCTTCAATCAGCTACTCGAGTGTTTTACTTTATTATCTGTGAAGTGGGTGATCAGCACATATAAACGTGTACTCTGAGTAGCAAAACTGTAACGATAATTATTGCTTTCATAGATCTGTGATTCCTCTAATTGGATATTTCATCTGAAATATAAGAAGCCCTACACTGTAGAAAGTCTGTGCCTGTTGGAGAGGCAGGCACTAGGAGAGGAGGAGGGATGCTGTAGCTGTTGAACCACATTTCCTTCCCTTCCATCCACTGACACTGTAGATTTTCTAAAAACATATACAGAATTTTAAATTGAAAAAAAAAAAAACGATTGTGCTGGGTGGATTTTTCACAACTGACAAGAGAAATATGGCAGTTGACAGCATGCTGGCATTTTTAATCGATCTTCCAGCACCAGGTGCACAGCCTCCGGTCGACAAGTTGAGTGGTTGCCAGGAAATACAGCTGGAAGGTACCTGCTGTTACAGTGCTGCACATGCAAAAAAAACAGATGGGAGACATGCACTTTTGGAAATTAGCGTCCCTGAGCCCACTCATTGTTTACTGCTAGCCACTACAGGCAACTTCTGGGTGGCACCTCGCTGTCTGCAAGTCTGGCTGCTGCCAATTTCACTTTTTTCCTTCTCTGTGGTGGTGTCTTCATTGCCTGCTGCTTGTCAAATTCAACAGGAGAAGAGTGAGGCTAACCCTTTTCAAGACTCAGGTTCTTGTCAGTACGGGACAGTTCCAAGAGAAAAATATCACCTTTTCACACTCTGCTACCATTTGACTTTTCCAGAAAGCTCCAAGGCATGTCTGCTTATCACCTGTGAAATCCTAATTGCAGGGCTTTTAATACTCAACAACCGTTCTAACAGCGCACACATTCACCAAACATTTAATTAGAACTGTTTTGTGCAAATCCTTTGTTCATAAAAATTATTTTATAGTCTTTGGCAAATAAAAAAAACCCAAAACCTACAGGTAGTAGGTTTGCAAATATGGTGACATTGCAAATATGGTGACATGATTGAAGTCCCTTCTAGAAATGCAGCAGGAAAGGCCCATGTATGTTTTTATCGTGGTACCTACATTTTAACACGTAGCATTGTTTTACAATTGAATCTTAACTTGAGAAACTGTTAATAACGTGCAGTTTTGGAGAATGGTAATTCCTGATGCTATTGAGCTTTGAAAACAATTATATGAAGTGCAGGTTTATATCTTCCCCTTCTACTAATCTCAATATACATCCAAGAACATTTCAGATCACAGTCATGTATGCAAATGTAGATTAACTACTACAGTCAGGGTCTGTGCATTTGTTATTGACTTACTCATATTTACAGTGTTAACGTGCCTGACACTCCAAACTGAGGTTTTTGGGAGATGGATGAGGAAACTCTTTGACCTTCATGAAATTGCTCTGTTGATGCTATCATTGAACAACACAAAGGGATGAGTAGGTCTGGGCTTGTGTAATTCAGCATTTCTTTCATTGGAACTGAGTGTGCCAGTTTGCTTGAGCTCCTGTCTCATTTTATGCAGCTGTACATTTTAATTGCCTTAATGGTCCAGTACAACATTCTGGACAGAAACATGTTGGATCTGTACCTTGCACAGGTTTGACAGAGCTTGAACTTGACACAGAACCATTTTTGATCAAACATGGTCAAACTTTCCTCCATCTTTTGTATTAGCTTTTTGTATTGCCTTCAACTAGAAAACCATAGAAAAAAGTTGGCAGCTGAACAAGTTAATGACCAAATAATTGGTAATCCATGGTTCAGATTACGACTGAGATTCAGAATTAATTTACAAACATTAAGGGTTTAGGCCAATTTTGTGATAGAAATATATCTATTTGTGTAGGTACACGTGTCTGTATATGCCTGTGTATGAGTGTGGATATAGATACACAGGTATTGCAGTACCTTGCCCTGATGTTAGCTCTGGTGTTCCCACTATGGTACCATGAAGTAAGTGTATGCTTCTCTGTGCCTAATTAACGAGGGTCCTTCAGACAGCATGATGTCCCACGGGAATGTTCCACAGAGAGGCACCTTCTAAGACCATAAGCCCACAAAGCAATGTCTCCCCCTAACCCGCAGATGCAAAAGGACAAAAAGACAAGAGGCACCAGGTGGAAGCAAGGTTATGAAGGACAGGCTGCTCTTCTCACCTGCCTCTCATGGGGCAACTTCCATTTGCACTCCAGGCTGGGAAAGCAGTAAAACCCACAGACTCCTGCTGTACCTCTTGCTCACTCACTGACAGCTCTCTGCTTTGGTTAGTGTTGGTTTTCCTGGGGATTCACAGCTTCCAAAACAGGCAGGTGTGAGGAAGGATTGCATTGAGCAGGGGGCTGAGATACGGATTTAGTTTTCAACACAAAAAAGGCCTGGTACAGGTCTAATACCTTTCTGCTACAGTTTCCCATCTTTCCCCTTATTTATTCATAGAATCATTCAGGTTGGAAAAGACCCTTGGGATCATCAAGTCCAACCATCTACCCTACTCTACAAAGTTCCTCCCTACACCGTATCCCCCAACACCACATCTAAGCGACTCTTAAACCCATCCAAGGGTGGTCACTTGGTTTAGGGGATTTATATATCCTTAAAGAATTATGTGCCTGGTTTTTATTATTTGAGAAACACACAGCCACTTCCCTGCACGTGGTAGAGCTGGTTGTATGACTCCCACGAAGCCTCTGAAGTCCCAGTTTTGCTGTCCCACCGCTACATCACCCCTCACTGCCTTCACTGCCAGGGGACTTCCAACCACGTGGCAAACGGCCCCAAGAGTGTCTTGTGCTTTCCACACGGCTTCTGCAGAGCAGAAGGCAAGCATCTGACCTGGGGTGGGTGAAAATGTGCCCATTTTCTCGAACGGAGGCCAAGCAGTCAGTCCTGCAAGGTGCTGAGCACCTGCTGATCCTCAGGAGGCTGAGGGACATTGTGAGCACTTGGGAGTACAGAGATACGGGTGGCATCAAGTCACATCCACCGCATGAAGCAACCGGGGAAAGAGACCAGCCCACCACGGCCCCTCTTCACATAATCTTCAGCTTTGATTGCTGAAGTAGGTGTACCTTCATTTTTTATTTTTTTCAATTTTTTTTTTTGCCCCTTTGAATTTCCTTTTAGTTTCCAATTTCATTTGAAAATCAGCACTTCAGGAGAAGCTCCGAGTTTCTCGCGCCTTTGGCGTTGGCACAATAAACTGCCACAGGCTTGGAATCTCGCAACGAGTCCCAGAGGACACACATTCTGGACGGACACACAGCCAAGAGATGTAGGGACTGCTGGGCCTGCGGGCATCGTTTTTTGCACCGCCAGAACCAAACCACCACCCTTTAGAAATGGGGCGGGGAAGTCGTCACCATGTGATACTGTGATAATTGTGCTCCTTTGGGTGGTCTTCATCTGCGGGGTCCTACCTATGGTGGTGTTGGTGATGTTTAAACTACTGCCTTCATCCCCGGCCCTCGCCTGAGCCTGGTTTGAGGTTCCCCTGGTGGTCTGGAACTTTCCCCCAAATTCTCCCTAGACTACGCCATTATCTTAAATAAAACAGATCTGCAATAACCCTGAGCTCAGCTCCAATGGGCAGCGCTCTCTCGCTGTTTTCCACAGCAGGAATACATGTAATACATACATATGAATATGAAATATATGTCAAATACGTATTGTATTACATAATCTAATATATGTACATAGCATAGACATTTGTCAGCTGCGTATTCGTTATCTCACTGTGCCACATCTGTCAGGCAGATTCAATTAACTGAACATGCTTCCAGCCCCAGAGAGACTTTCTGGGCGTACAAAAGGCATCAGAACCCAAAGATGGTTTTGGTAACCAGACAGCTGAGGAGAATGAGGAGAACGAGCCAGGGGGAAAGGGGGAGGTGACCAGTGTTAGTCAGGATTTCCAGGTTTTCTGCCCCAAAAGACTGTGTCTCCAGGATTTGCTTGCAAATATCGGGTTGTAGAGTGTCATGCAAGGACAGGATGCTGGAGACCAATTGGACAGATGGGAACGTTCCACTACTTATTATCTGTTATTTCCTTCTTTTGGAAATTCTTTAAAGAAATGCAGCTTAGTCTTAGAAGTTTTCTATATTAATCATTAAACGCTGCCCATCTTTTTGAAGCCTGAAGTGCAGGCACGGTCTTGTGTGCTTGTGTTTGCTTCCCACGCTTCACATCTCAGTGTTCTTACAAACCATCATTGAGATACAAGGTCATGCTCTGTCTCCAGAAGCCTTTTCTAGATGGCCTGAAAGCACAAATGGCCTTTGCTACTTCTCAGGGAAGTTTATTGCTGGATTGAGCCCCCCCCCCTTCCTCTTGAATCGCCTTCAGCTGAAGACGGGGTACTAGAAACTTCAGCATCTGGGTGAGCAACCACCACACACATCACCCAGGTGGTTGGAGGATCATCCAGGTAGTTGGAGGATCACCCAGGTGGTGTGAATGAAGGAGACACGCCAGCACGCCCATGTTGCAGACGATGGGCAGCAATGCAGAAGTGGCTCTCCACACCTTCAACGGGCTCCCCGGGGACAAATCAGAGCAGCCTGGGACCACTCCAGCTCATGGCAGGTGGATCATGTAATGCCTCGATTTCTTACTAAATTAACTTCTGCCTTGCAACTCTGAAAAGCAGGAAAGGCAGCCCGGGATGTTTAAGGAGGCAAAGAACTAAGCCTGGACCGGTCGAGCGTGGGAAGGCAGACACCAGACTTTTTGTATTAAGAGCTTCTGGAAAGGAATTTCCATCATCAGCCATAGGCTAATTTAATTCTGCTGAAGTTTGCATAGGTACAATAACAACATAATGGGAAGGATCAGTCCTAAACTGACTTGTATTCGTGCTGATTTAAATACCTTCCTCGACCTGGCTGCTATATAAACAAGGAGAAAGGTTCCACATTTCATTAATTTCTACAGGAAATTTATTTGAAATGCTGGTGGTGGGGATTTTGTGTGTTGAACAGTCTAACTCAAATATAGATGTTCTGAAACTCTTTCGTAAAGCTAGATTTAATATGTAGAACTGCCAGGAGTTTATGAGTTCAGGAAATTTTGTGACAGGTCATTATAATGCAATCTTAATGTCCTCCCTGGGCTAGATAACAATTCAGTGTTTGGCACAGGAAGTTAATTAAACAGATTTTCCCGGTGGATGAATCGTGAGAGAGTTGCTGATATGCAACAGAGGCATCTCTTTGGAAGAGGAAATTTTGTCTGTCACGTTAGCACCAAGAAACTTCTTCTCTCTGCCAGGACTGGGGAGTGAAGGACAGAAGGGTCCCCTAATACAGAAGCCGAGCTGTGTGTAGTGCCGTGTCAGGAATCCAACCAATGGTGCATACAGCAAACTGACCTGGGTCTCTTTTTTTCCTAAATCTTCAGTTATGTGACATTTGGTGTATTATTTCATGATCTTACTTTTAAAGTTCCAGCAGCTGGATTAATGTTTTTTACATGAAAATCACGATTACAGATTGGTTAATCTTATTTTTTAAATTATGATAAAATTTGAAGTCTGAAAATGGGACCAGGACCTAAAACCAACACTTGAACCAGAGGCTAAGAAGTTTGCTCCTTTTGTAGATTTTACCGTTTCCAAATGTTCCCATTTCCCAGAGCTTTATGCAGTTTTATGTAAAAAAAAAAAAAAACAAAACCACAACATTCATGATGGGTCTTGAAAAATAATGAGAGTTTGGCAGTACTACTGATTTTATCTCACCTAAATCACAGTGGGCAGTGTTCTGGCTCCTAAACATATGTAGGGTCATGCTCCCAACATCTGCCCTCTTTTTTTATGATACAAAGATAAGTTCACTAAAGCATCCACCTGACAAAAAGCTCAGAAACGTGAAATGTCTAAAAGGAAAAAAATAACTGTGGAACGAGCCTGTCCATGGCCCTCTTGTGTCATGGTCCCCGGGAACTCCTGTCCTTCTCTTCCCTGTCTCTGCCTGCCACAAGACTCTTCTGGAAGTCCACAGGAGCTTTCAAAAATAGGTCAGAACTCCTGCGTGGCTCCACGTACGTCAGGAGAAGGAGAAGACCCATCTTCAGCTGTGATTTTTAAGTATGCAATGCATTATTAGGCAATTTCAGAACAAATGTAGCAGGCACTTGAAACCAATTTAAGTAGGTGCAACAATTTGAGCTAAGGTGTTTTGATGTCTCTCTCTGCTTCTTGGGTGTCTTCGTGAGGTTCAAAGGCTTGAAATATAAAACCCAAATGTTTGTTTGTTGTAGGAGAATGCATGTGTTGTACATATGCTCCTGCTTTTATGTTTGCAGCTGCAGCCCTGTGTAAATTGCTGTTTCTTGAAGTTTCCCATTCATGATCATGGTGATAGATTACACATTTCCTTTCTGGAGGGATAATTAATGTCATCCAAATTCTGAACAGTTAATTTCTAGGTAGCCTTGAAGCAGCTGAAACATCTATAACCAAAGAAACACTCTTTACTTGAATAAATGGCCCGTAAGCTCTTTTATATTTTATCAAGCAGACTTGGGAAAGGCAGATGTTTAACACTCAGATACTGTTCTCTCGAATGGGGTTCATCTGGTCCCTGCTGAAATCAGGGGGATTCTGCTTAATTTGCAAAAATGCGGGATTCAAAATCAGAGGAGGAGGAGGTAAGTGAGGCGGTTCACCCAGTATTTTCTTGGCAGATCTCTTCTCTGGTGGCTGTTGTTCTCGCTGTATGTAGCAGCGGGGACAATTAAGGGATGCCATCAGCCCTCGTGGGGTCTGGACTTGGCACTTGGATCTCCATGGCCACTTCAGGTGAGGAAAGCAGACCCCTAATCGGAGACTTCAGCTAGACACGGGCTCTTTTTTTTTTTTCTGATCCCAAACCTGCCTTTTGGGAGAGGTTTCCACAACCTGTTCCCTTTGGCAGATGATGGATGCTTCAGTGGAACAGCCGCATCATTGCGGGTGAAAGAAACCACTAACAGCAACATGTGCATGTTTAATGCATAGATTTAATTGTAAAATTTTAAAAATCCTTATAGTTTTATGAACTCTGCTTGCATGTTTTCCGTCAACAGATTCCCCTCTTTCTTTCACTGCTCTCTCTCTTCATGCTCTTCTTTTGACAACAGTCAAATATCTGCTTTTTCTCTGGTTTAGTGGAATTTTTCTTTTCTCTCCCTCTATCAACATTATCATGAAATAAACAGGAAACCAGAAAGCAGCCAAGCTGTCAGGTGGCCTTCCTTCTAGTAGGTAGTTTCACTCCTGTTCTTTACAGCCCTGCAACTGAGAGATATGCCCAGTAGCTGCTCCTTTCATCTCTCCTGGTAGGAATGAGTTGCCGTGAATCCAAGGAACAGACTCATGTTCTTCAGCTTAGCATTTAAACGCTAGGTCTCCAGTTTGGATTGCCACCTGGATTCTCTCTGTCGGTTTGGCAGGGAAAGGCAATTTCAAGGGTGATCCAATACATGCTAGAAGAGGGGGAATTTTTTTTTTCTGTAAAACTTTCTTTCTCTTCACTGAAAACTAGCAGAATGACTGGTTTTCTTAGCCTAGAAGTTTCATTTCTTATCAGGCTAGAATTAAGCAGGGTGAATGTTTGTTCTGCTCAGGAGCCAGCGTCTCCTGAAATGGAAATGTGACCCTGTTCAGTTCCTTCAGTCCTCAAGCGAAGCCTTGTTAGACTAGATCTGTCCTACCTGAAATGAAAAGAGAAATAAGTGAGACTGCTTGATTTACCTTGTTAGTGGGAAAATAAGCATTACATCAAAGAGTGACAGAACAAAGAAGCGTTTATGATTTTCAGTTCGGGTTTGTCTTGGACTTGCACCGCTACCTTCATTAGTGCAATCAAAATAGGAGTTTGCATAAACTCATCAGCAGCAGCATCACAAAAATCCCGGCAGCAAAATGCTCTGAGCTTTGCCCTCTCCTTATCTAAAGGTAGGTATTAGTGTTCAATTATTACCACTGTTTTGGGGCATTAATACAATTCAGCAAAGCTTGTGCTTTCAAATACAGACTATTAGAGATCAGAAATCAACTGGGTAAGGTTTTCTTTTTTTCTTTCCCTGAAGTTTTCTAACTGTACAGTAGAAATCATTTTAAGGTATTATTGATATGTTAAAATGCTACTTTAATATAGTGTAAGGATTGGATTTCCCTGGGATACCTGTAAGAAAGTAGATAGATAGTTTCAGGCTACACAAATATTTAGCAGCAATACATAAGAGATGAAAGTAGTGAGTCTGATTTTTACTTTACAGAACTCTGGAGATAATTTTATCCTGAATACAAAGGCCTTGTCTGTCAAGACACAACAATAAGTAGTTCAGTCAAATCAGCAGACTTCCACATGATGATGCAGGGCAGGACAATGAGACAGGGAAACAGGGTTGGATTTAAAATCCAAAACTAACATGGAAAGTGTACTTATTCAGCCCTCAGATCTCTGGCAGTTAAATGGTGCTCTCTCCATGTGCTTTCACGGTGGAGGTTTGGGTCCAGGCCACCTCAGGGGTGAAGGGACAAATTCCGAGCTCAGCTCTAGAGTTAGTTTTCTTTCTACAGCTCAGTCTTTGGATCTCAACATTTGGTTTCAGGTCAAACTTTTTCTCCCAGTAGAAGGCACTGTAGCAGTTAGTGGTTGCATTGCAGTCATGAAGGTCCTAAGAAAGGTTTGTATGATTAAAAAAAAAAAAAAACCAAACCACAACCCAAAACAAAAAAGCACACAAGCCCTTCTTTTCCTCCCAAAGCCACAAATTTCAAGATAAACTATTATAGGAGAAGTTGCTTTGGGAATAACTTAATTATGGCTGGAGAGCTGTGGACATACCTGGCACTGGTGTAAAGCAGGAGTGTTAATGGAAGAGGAGAATTCTGGAGGCCAGTGGGGCAAAAGAAGAGAGTAAAAGTTTCTAAGCCTAGATCTGTACAAGCAGATGTGTAGATGTCCCATAACGTAAGGAGTAGTTGCATGGCACAATGAAGGTTTTCGTCTCACCAAGAGATGAGAATTTGGACTTGCTAAAGCCTGTGAGCTACGTGCACTGGAATGTCTCACACAGATGGTTTTTACAACCCAAGGTAAAAGAGGTAGTCGAGTAAGCTGCTAAGCTTCTGAAAGGAAACATATGTTCATTTTATGTACTTGTTTTTCTGAATATGCTGAATTCATGCTTTGTTTTGTGCTGCAGCTTGTACTGTGGCATACGCTTTACTGATTACAGGAAGCTGCGCCTGCAAAATTCATTAGTCAACCAGGGAAAGGTATTGGTACTGGGATAAGGTACTGGGACCAGTGCTGTTTAGCACCTTTGTCAGGGACATGGACAGTGGGATTGAGTGCACCCTCAGCAAGTTTAGTGATGACACCAAGCTGTGTGGGCAGTCAGCACACTGGAAGGAAGGGATGGCATCCAGAGGGACCTGGACAGGCTGGAGAGGTGGGCCCTGTGTGAACCTCATGAAGTTCAACCAGCCCAAGCGCAGGGTCCTGCACCTGGGTCATAGCAATCCCAGGCACAGTACAGGTTGGGCAGAGAATGGATTGATTGAGAGCAGCCCTGAGGAGAAGGACTTGGGGATGTTGGTGGATGAGAAGTTCGTCATGAGCCAGCAATATGTGCTGGCAGCCCAGAAAGCCAACTGCATCCTGGGCTGCATGAAAAGAAGTGTGGCCAGCAGGTCCAGGGAGGTGATTCTGCCCCTCTACTCTGGTGAGACCTCACCTGGAGCACTGTGTCCAGCTCTGGAGTCCTCAACACAGGAAGGAAATGGACCTGCTGGAATGGGTCCAGTGAAGGGCCACAAAGATGTTCTCCTATGAAGACAGACTGAGAGAGTTAGGACTGTTCAGCCTGGAGAAGAGAAAGCTCCTGGGAGACCTTATAGGGGCCTTCCGGTACCTGAAGGGGCTACAGGAAAGATGGGGAGGGACTCTTGATCAGGGAGTGGAGTGACAGGACAAGGGGTAATGGTTTTAGACTGAGAGGGTAGATTTAGATGAGATCTCAGAAAGAAATTCTTTGCTGTGAGGGTGGTGAGAGCCTGGCCCAGGTTGCCCAGAGAAGCTGTGGCTGCCCCATCCCTGGAGGGGTTCAAGGCCAGGCTGGATGGGGCTTGGAGCAACCTGGTCTGGTGGGAGGTGTCCCTGCCCAGGGCAGGGGGGTTGGAACTGGATGATCTTTAAGTTCCCTTCCAACTCTAACCATTCGATGATTCTACAATTTGCAGCAAAGGTAAGAAAACTAAGATTAAGGGATAGATACCAGGTTAGTTTTAAATTTATCTCACAGATTAAGTTGATTGGGAAGTTCAGAGAACTAATCTGAACCTACTTGTTAGCAAATCCACTTCCAAAGGCTGAGATAAATAGTTGGTTTTTTTTAAGTTCAAGCCTCAAAGCTCTTTGTTAGCTATTACAGTTGTGTAAATATTGGAAAAAGTTAATGCTTCTAGGCAGGACTTGCTGGGCTGATCCTTTCCCAGCGAGGCTATCATCAACAGTTCTGCAGTGAGAAAGCTAAGCTTTAACCCGGATACGTGCATCTAACCACCACCGCAGGACACTGTTGGTAATTCTTCTGCAGTAAGAAAATGGTGGCCGTTTGTGTGAGCTGGTCTTGCATTTGCCAAGTTTTGAGCCACATGGAATTGTTCGGCGCTGAACCCTCTGCCTTTGCAAAACGGTAACGTTCTCTTGATGTCCAGGGCAGAGAGGAGAGCGACGACTTTTTGGCAACAGCTCAGGAAGGTAAGCTGATGTTTTCCAAGACCAACTGCCTAGAAAAGGTCACAGTGCCTATAGGTCCTTATGGCACAGCTGGAGCTGCTGTGCAGAAGCAGTGCAGCACCTTCTCAGAGCCATGGGCAGCAGACATCCGCAAGCTGAGCTCTCAGCTCCTTCTTAAAGAAAGATTAAAATTTTCTTCTCTGTCCTTCCTAAAGAATGTGACTAGCCTATTAGTGTCGAACAGCCTATTAGTATTTCTTTCTCTGAATGAATTTGTACTCGGGGTCTTTTTAAATGAGTGTTGTGTGCTTCTGGGTCTAACTAGAAAGATGGATGTCTAGAAATTAGTATAGCCCTGGGGACAAGGTGTGTTACCAATATTTAGGTGTTACAAGCAACCCCGCTGAAACCTTGTTGATGCAAGGTGGTTTTTTGTTCATTAGAAATAAATGCAAATCTGTCCCCCTCTTGCCTTGTCAAGGCTCTATGCTGGTGTAACTGAGCATAGGCAAATTAGAAGGAAGCTGTCTTTCTCAAACCATCCTTCTGTGATTTGATCCCAAAACCTGAAGGTATGTGTCAGTGCTGATAATTAGATACATGTGTACAATTAGTGAGATGATCAGTGGCGTCCCGGTGTCGTGGTTTAGGGTGGGTTGGCCAATCAGAATGACATTCCTGCCCCCCTAAAGAGAGCCTTTGGCCTTTTAGTGGGCTTATGGCATCCATGCTGAGTAGCCAATCTAGAAAAAAAATAGAATTTTCTAGTTCACCAGAAGAATAATTATGTTACAGATGTGGGCTGGAATGATGCAGTTGTGTAAGTGTGAGGGAGGAGGAAGGGAAGTGCGAATCGTAGTGTTTAACAACAAATACCAGAGTCCTTCTGAGAACGCTGCCGGCACCACCTGTGCTTCTGTGCTACTGTCAGAGGAGAAGTGGACCTCAGGTTAGAAAAATCTCCTCTCAGTGGCCTGAAGGGAACACCTGGTAATGTGGCCAAGAGCATGGCACCAGGAGAGCCAGGGTTCTACCCGAGCACCTGAGCTGGCAGAAGACCACAGGTAGCTTCCCTTCTTTGCTGGTTCAGCATCTCCTCCCTTGGAAGGTATTTTGAGATCTCCCAGTGCACGAAGCTACTAGCAAAGAGTCACCTTTGTGTGGCGAGCTGTGTGCCACGTATATCATAGAATCAATTAACCTCTTTGTTTGGAAGAGGCCTTTAAGATAGAATCATAGAATGGTTAGGGTTGGAAGGGACCTCAAGGATCATCGAGTTCCAACCCCCCTGCCATGGGCAGGGACACCTCCCACCAGACCAGGTTGCTCCAAGCCCCATCCAGCCTGGCCTTGAACCCCTCCAGGGATGGGGCAGCCACAGCTTCTCTGGGCAACCTGTTCCAGTGTCTCACCACCCTCATAGTAAAAAATTTCTTCCTTATATCCAATCTGAATCTTTTTTCTTCCAATTTTAAACCGTTTCCCCTTGTCCTATCACTGCACTTCCTGTCAAAGAGTCCTTCTCCAGATCATCCAGTCCAACTGTTAACCTAACACTGCCAAGTTACCACTAAACCATGTCCCTCAGCACCACATCTACACATCTTTTAAATACCTCCAGGGATGGTGACTCCACCACTTCCCTGGGCAGCCTGTTCCAATGGTTGATAACCCTTTCCGTGAAGAATTTTTTTCCCAATATCCAATTTAAACATCTCCTGGTGCAACCTGAGGCCATTTCCTCTTGTCCTGTCACTTGTTACTTGGGAGAAGAGACCAACCCCTGCCTCTCTACACCCTCCTTTCAGGTAGTTGTAGAATGAACGTGGGCCCAGCTGTGTATGGGTCAGGAGCAAGAGTAGGGAGTAAATGGAAAGGGACACATTGTCAGCCAAAGGGGGCAGAGAGGTCTGGATGTTCCTGTAAGCAGGACCTGTGAGAAGTTTGCCTGTGCTCACCCATATCCATGGTTCATTTTAAAACTCACACACACACAGTCAGACAGGGTCTTCTCTCCCTGGGGAGCATTCCCTTGCATATGGTATTTCTGCTACTGCAGGGAGTAAAACAAATGTCGGGCTGTAAATATGAATTTTAATGCCAGACAAAAAGCGCTGCTGGTAATGATGCCAGTAAATGCTATGGCTTCTTAAAAGCATGTTGTTTTTTTGTTTTTTTTTTTCAAATGATAAATGATAAGCAGTTACGGAAGTGGGGAGGAAAGGCAGTTAAAAGCAAACTGTATTGAAAGAAGATTAAAGCGCGAGCATACGTAGGAAATGATGTGCATTACTTTGGTCTTAATTCTTTTGGAAGAAGGAGATGCAGAAAAAGGCAGTACTGAAATCCAAAACTGAGACAAACGTCAACCTACAGCTGAATAATAATGCAAATGGCTACAAACAGCATGTTGATAACAGTAACTAATGAGATCTTAACCACAATGGTAATGATTTCTTTGATTACTTTATGTTGCTCTGATGTGACTCTGAAAGCACCTGCCAGGTTTTGACCTCAAAGAACTTTTTCACTAAAATAGAGAAGAGAGGGGCTGAAATACTGTTATCACTGCAGCTAATCACTTAGTTGCTAGGTTGCCCTGGTGCAAGATGTGCTCCCAAAGGGTTGGCAAGGTCTGTTGTACCAGTGCATTAGCACTGGATGGATCTGGATGGCACTTGGTGAAAGTTTTGGGACAAATACCTTTTCATTTTAAAGGAAGTGTGCTTTCAGCTGGCTGAAAGAATCTGTGCAGAAGTCAATGAATAGTCTAAGCCACAGACAAAGAGAAAAATGAAAGCAGGAGAACTGTGGATCTTTTTAAATCAAATCACGGCAACACTTTGTTTCAAAATGACGTTCTTCTCCAAAGCTTGTCCTAGCGTGCACTTGAAAAATACCACAAGACCCTCTCACTGATAAGAAAAAATTGTTTTTGTATAAAACAAAATATGAGCAACATTAATGTATTTTTAACAGTGTTTTGTCTTGACCGAAGCACAGAAATCCAGATTCTGTGTGCCAGTGTGTGTGTGTGCAATAGCTGAATTAAACAAAGATAATAAAGAGAAGCAGTTTTGAAAAGGAAGATAGCAAGAGTAGAAGATCATGATGGTTTAGGTTATACCTTTGGTGTTTTGATCCCTTTTTGACATTTACTACAGACCAAACCTAGCAATTAGCTATTCCTGGTTTGCTCTTTTTGTCTGTTATCTCACAGAGACTGTCAATATATCCCTTTGAAATACTACAATGCAGAAAAAAAATTTCTACTTTTTCAGCTTGCTTTTTGTTTTCATATAATTGGCATTTGCGAGAAGTGGAAAACATTTCCATAACAACACTTCGGCACATCTCCTTAATTCCAAGCACAAGGGCTCTTTCCATTTCCAAAGCAACCCTGCAACAAATCATTAATCAAAGTTTGAGGTTTTATGTATACTTATGCAGTAATTAGTAACTTTCCATATTGTAAAAACCTGAGAATCTGGGCATTTGCAAACAAGTAGGACACTGGAGATGAGTTAATTTTCAGGCATTACTGGTTGAACACACTGTGAGATACTGCAGATCATTGATCTGGTATGTACTCACATCACCACGAGGCTGGTCTAAAACTTAACAGGTATGTGGGAGTTTACAGTTTATAAGGAAAGGCATTTGCTTGCTCATAGAATCATCGAATGGTTAGAGTTGGAAAGGACCTTAAAGATCATCTAGTTCCAACCCCCCTGCCCTGGGCAGGGACACCTCCCACCAGACCAGGTTGCTCCAAGCCCCATCCAGCCTGGCCTTGAACCCCTCCAGGGATGGGGCAGCCACAGCTTCTCTGGGCAACCTGTTCCAATGTCTGACAACCCTCACAGCAAAGAATTTCTTCCTAGTATCTCATCTAAATCTCTCCACTTTCAGTTTAAAACTATTACCCCTTGACCTGTCACTACACTCTGTGATCAAGAGTCCCTCCCTATCTCTCCTGTAGCCCCTTCAGGTACTGGAAGGCTGCTACAAGGTCTCCTTGGAGCCTTGTCTTCTGCAGGCAGAACAACACCAGCTCTCTCAGCCTGTCTTCATAGGAGAGGTGCTCCAGCCCTCTGAGCATCTTCACGGCCCTCCTCTGGACCCGTTCCAACAGATCCATGTCCTTCCTGTGCTGAGGACTCCAGAGCTGGACACAGTGCTCCAGGTGGGGTCTCAGCAGAGCAGAGTGGAGGGGCAGAATCACCTCCCTCGCCCTGCTGGTTCACAGGAAAATAGCATCATTCCAAAAGACAGTAATCTTTGCTGCTTGGCAAGCTGGAGCAATAAACTACATAGTAAAAGATGTATATCCAAAATTAGAATTGAGCCCATGACCATCTACATATATGCCACAGAAGTCACAGGCAGTGACTTTTGAGATGTGGAGCCTTACTTCAGTCTAACGCTGCTGCTTTGAGTGTCCTTGATGCTCATCCAGACAGGATGCAAACCCACCGTCCTTCTGTTGTGAGAGCAGAAATTTCTCTTCCTTCTGCACGGGGCTGAATGGTCCCTCGTGGTTTTTACTGACTATGGCATTTGATACGATTCTTCCAGAACTGGGAGGGACCTTCTGGGGCTGGTCCAGAATTGTAGGCAGCAACATCTAGCAATTTTCTCTAGAAAATTATTTAATTTTACCTGAAAAATCTATCTCCTGGAAACTAGTTCCACATTTCCAGTTCTCCGATGATTAAAAATCTCTTGTTTTCCCACGGTCTGTTTACTCACTGCCATTTTGTGTCTTTTTGCTCTTGTTCCAATGCCATCTTTTACTTTAAAATCTTTTCTTCCTGCTGGAGAATTAGACGCCTCTTTCCTCCAGTGTGATTACTGAAAGTAATCTTACTCCTTCCCAGCTGTGCCCTGACAGTCTTTCAAATGCTTGAAATCAGGTGTGATTTTTCTATATAAAGAACAACCAATAGTCAGTGTAATAAATGACAAGAAAAAAATGTTGGACAGCTCAGTGGAAGAAAGGATATATGATGCCATTACGACCCGATTAGTTCTTCAGTTCTTGGCAGGAGGATTCTCAAGTTTGCCAGACTTCTAAGAGGATTCCTCTTTGCCATCCTCTATCTCCTCTGCCCTTTCTCCCCCATCAGACGATGTATCATGGACTAAAGCTGCATTTTGTTAGTGTCAACTCAAGGCTGAGGGTGCAGTTAGATTAATGTTTTCATTTGGATGGGAGTGCAGATTTGAAGCAAACCTCCTGGTTGCCCACACTCACTGTGCTTCTTTTGTACCACGGAGTGGTCTCAGAGCTCACGAGCTGCCTTGTTTTAGGAGGAAATTAAAGTGAAGACACGCTGGAGTGCAGCACTTCAGCCACAAGTGGGCATCCAGACCAGGAGGCCAGACTAGAACCAGTCTGGACATAAAAACAAGCACAGTCCAGTCGTCTTGAAGCTAGGTCCTCGGCACCAAGTGTTTCACTCTACAGGTCTGCTGCAAAGGTTCCCATTGCTTGCTCTTGCAGACGTAGGATTAGCCTTCTGCCCCTGTTTCCTGGCGGTCTGAGGGGGTGGTATAGGTATATCATACCTGCATGAAGCTTTTATTTGGGGATAAAGAATCACAGTATGATATCAGGTTGGAAGGGACCTCTGGAGGTCATCTAGTCCAGCCCCCTGCCAAAGCAGGTCCACCCAGAGCAGGTTGCACAGCAACGTGTCCAGGCAGGTTTTGAATGTCTCCAGAGACAGATAAATCCACCACTTCTCCGGGCAGCCTGTTCCAGGGCTCTGCCACCTCCCTCATATTTAGATGGAACTTCTTATGTTCAAGTTTGTGCTCATTTCCTTGTGTCCTGTCACCATGCCATTGTAGAAGCCTACCAGGTTAGTCAGACATGATTTTCCCTTGGTGAATCCGTGTTGACAACTTCTGATAGCTTTCTTTTCCTCCACATGCTTTGAGATGATGCCCAGAACAAGCTGTTCCATCATCTTTCCAGGGATGGAGGTTAGGCTGACTGGCCTGTATTTTCCTGGGTCTTCCATCTTGCCCTTTTTGAAGACTGGAGTGACACTGGCTTTCCTCCAGTCCTTGGGCACCTTGCCTGTTCTCCAGGACCTTTCAAAGACGATGGAGAGCGGCTCAGCAATGACTTCTGCCAGCTCCCTCAGCACTCACAGATGCATCCCATCAGGACCCAGGGACTTGCAGATATCCAGTTTACTTAACTGTTTACTTAACTTGATCTTCCTCAACCAAGAGCAGCCTTTCTCTGTTTCCTCCAAAGTCTGGGAATCATGAGGACTGGCCTGAGCAGTAAAGACTGAAGAAAAGAAGGCATTCAGCAATTCTGCATCCTCTGTCACCATGCCACCCGTCTCATTCAACAGCAGGGCCACATTTTCTCTAGTTTTCCTTTTGCCTCCAATATACTTGAAAAAACCCTTCTTGTAGACTTTGACATCCCTTGCCAGGTTTAATTCCAAGGAGGCCTTGGCTTTCCTCTTTTCTTCCCTGCATACTCTGATGGCATTCCTGTCATCTTGCCAAGTGGTCAGTCCCCTCCTCCACGCACTGTAAACTTCCTTCTTGAGTTTTTTCAGAAGCTCCCTGCTCAACCATGCAGGTCTCCTGCTTCCCTTGCCTGATTTCTTGCTCTTAGGGATGTGCTAATCCTGAGCCTGGAGAAAGCGATGTTTGAATACCAACCAAATATTGCTTTATCTGTATATAAAGAAGACTGTTTTACTACTAAAATATACACTGAGATAGGTAGATTAATATTTAAAGGCTTGAGTTAATATGGCATATTTAAACCCTGCATTTGCATATATTCACTTCTGTTTTCTTCGTGCCATAAGCCTAAGGATTTGTCTTTAAATCTTGCTTATTAGCTTAAAAATGCTGTCTTTTAACAGAAGGAATAACAAATTCAAAGTAGTTATCTGCCTTCTAGTCAGGTACATTTGCCAGAGCTTGCAGCAGGAACAGGTCACGGTTTTTGATGGCTGTTCATTGAATTCAAGGTGAACTTTGGTTGCAGGCCCCACATTCAGAGAGATGGAGGACAGGGATCATCTGACTGCGGTGCCCAGGACCTGATCCTGGCACTGATTGTACTTGAGGTGCTCTGACTTGAGAGAGAAGGGCTACATTACGAAGGAATATCTGAAAAGCAGAACAATTAGTCTAACACGAGCCATGGCCTGTACCTCTAGCCCTGCAAGTTCATCAGCTTGCTTCTCTACCTGTCTGAAGACTTTGTGTGGCAGAGTTTAAATGGAGATCTGAGATCTGGGTGTGTGGGCAGGAGTTCGAGTTCCCGCAGCAGTAATGGCAGAAATGTTCCTGGTGTTAATACAACGGCGAGGACCAGCCTGAAGAAATAACATTTTATATTTTCCTTAATCTAGCTTCATTGTGGAATGACGGTCATTTCCAGCGAAAATGAATCCCAAGTGCAGTAAATTGTTGGTTGACTGCAAAACTGTATTACGCCAAATCAGTCCTCCTTTCTTCCAGTTTATTAAGTTTATGGACTTGGTTATGAGAGGGGAATGAGTGATTATGGAGAATATGAAGAAGGAAGTTGTATACCTCCCTGTATACTCCTGTTCGTGTAACTTCTGCAAACGTAATTCATCTTTGCGCGCAGAGACCATAAGCTGGATAATTGTATGGCTCTCTATAAAGTGTTTTAGTTATGATTAGTGCCCAAGGTAACACCACAGTTAATTTTTAGTCTCTTATACAAGTCTTTTCTTGGACAGAGTATGTTGTGTTTGGCACACTAAGTCTTTGCAGATTTTATTTCATTGTTAGTGACACTTTGTATAGGAAGAGGAAATACTCTCATTCTTGTCACCTTTATCACGGGGGGCTTGTGACAAAGGCTGAGATACATATTTGTAAGAGCTCTCCTCAAAGTGGGTTTAAAAAATGATTAATCAAACACAGAGAGAGTCTGATTGGTAATCCCTGAGAAACTATTTCTTTTCACTACTTGATCCAAAGCTTAGGAATGGTTTCACCTTCTGTACAGAAGGTTTCCCCTTCTGTAAACCCTGAATTATTTGTACAATTTGATGTGAATGTGAATGCACTGAATGCTGTCGGGACAGTATTCTTCTTGTTTGACTGATGTACTCTTCCTGGGCACCAGCTTGCACACCTTGCTGGCACCCAGAGCTGGCAGGACGAGTCCCATAGGAAGGGCAGCGCTGCCTGGCACTGGGTTTTGGGAGCTTCTCGTCTTCTGCTCCTCCTGAGCACAAGAGCATCAGTACCCACAGCTGAAGGGAAGGTAAGGGAAAGAGGGCACTGGTGCGACCCTGTTCCCTCCTCGTCCCCAGGACAGGAGGGGTCCAGGCTGGTGGGTGCTGTGCAGGTCCCGTGGGTTGGCTCGGAGGTTGGACAGGGATGTGGGAAAAGAAATGTTTCTCCAGTCGCCTGTGCTTGGTCCTTATCCAGTTATGAAGGGCTTCACGGGAGCTGCACAGGGCTGTCAAAGCAGAGACTGGCACGGTTTTCCCAGAATACAGTTCTGGTTTAAGCCAACTTGCTCTCTTTCTTGCGTGCCTTTTAGTGCAGACAGTATTAATTTGGAGACAACTCTTTCATGAAATTTTTCTCTGCTTTATGTTTAAAGGCTCCTTTTCAGCTGCTATAATCCTGCCAGATACTCGCAGTTCAAAGGACAGCTTATTTTATTGCCTTCAAAATGGGCTGATGGATATTTCCTTTGGGGATACTGCCAGGAACTTCCTGAGAAAAGCAAGAGGTAGGGGGGTGGGCTGGGGGGTGGAGGAGAAAGCCAAGTGGCACGTCAAAGGTGGTGTCTCCAACAAATCCTAGCTGTCTGCAGGCATTCAGCTACCTCTGTGCTGAGGTTGTAGACTTGGCATGGGAAAAATCTCCTTGTTTCTTTCACCCAGCCACTGTTGCTTTGATGCTCGGCAGTTTAGAAATGTCTTCTCTTAAAAACCTACCTATAATATTATTTTTTCCTGATTATATGCACTAATTACGACAGCAGGGTTGTGAAGACCATTGGCCAAATGTAAATTCTGAGAGGAAATTAAGTACAGACGAGCTGGGCTTCAGTTCCCAAAAAGTCTTTCAATATGTTCAATCTGTTTCACCATCTACCGAACCTGATAATTTGATCCCAAGCTATATGTTTTCTGGGAGTGCATCCGACTTTGTGGAGAGCTTTGATTTGTGGCAAAGCTCATGGGCGGCATTCTGACAGACGGTCTTCCTTTTATTCAAAGTAAATACAAACGGACAATCTTGACTGAGCCACCATTTTAGTAGTGTCACTCGGTGACCCTACCTGTGTCTCACCAAGTCCTGGCACTCTGCACAGCCACTCCTATGTTATTAGTTGAAAAAAGCTTAGGCATCCGTAAAAAAGATCACTAAATTAACGGTTCTGCCATCCAGAGGGTAACTTTGCTTGTGTCCCCTCTGTGTTACTGCTGTTGAGTTGACAGATAGAAATGAGGATTTTTCAGAACTGATGAGTGCTTTCTGAGTGATGTGGGTTGCATTTATGATGACATTTTGAAAGGACGTAATTCCAACATTTGGTAGTGCTTCTCGGAGATTTAGACTCTTCCCAGGTAGCTCAGGCTGAACAGGGAAAACAGAAGTATCCAGTTTCCTACAGGCTTCTCAGGGTGACATCCAAATTTTGTTTGTGGAAAGCTTTCTGCTCGCCCTTGTCCTCATACAGCGGCTTCTGAGATGTGAAAAAGACATTTGTATTTTTTTCAGTCTTTTGGATACTTATTGTCAGATGGATGATATTTTGTTGGACCCAGCGCCTCCAGTTTGATTTGTTACGGTTTTGTTTGCATTTTCAATGTTTTGTAAATAAAAACAAGCATTTCTTTTTAGCCCAGCTATTATAAGAAAGTTTATCACAGGCTGCACAAAGGGACACATGGTCCTGCTGTGCAAGCGATCTTGCAAAGATGCACTTACAAATGCATTTATAGCAGCAGTATTCACGGACGACCCCGAGAGCTGTTGCCAGGGAGCAGAAGTCATCTGCCTGGACCATCTGGAGCAAGTCCCCCACTGTGAGTGACGCAGTGATGGGGCACACATGTGGGTCCCAGGGTGGCTGCTTGCTTGGGGCTGGGGCATCATTGGCTCCAGCCTGGGGAATTGGGCACCTCCGTGGGGATAGGGATGGGCATGTGCTGAGGCTGGGATGGGACATCAGCCCACAGGTTGGGGACAAGGTCAGCAGGCCCCATGGCCAGGCAGGGCAAGGTTGTGTGGAGCTGGAGGCTGGCACTGCTGCATACTGGGGCTTGAGGTAAAATGGGGTCCTGAGCCAGGGGCAGGGGTGTCCCCAGGAGAGGTCAGGCAGGGACAGAAAGGGCTGTGCGTGCCCTCAAGGCCCTGGCAGCAACTCTAATGTTAGCAACACCCACAGAGCCATCAATGGTTTGGGATTTATGGATGTTTGTGGGTAACATACTGGCAGGAAACGAGCTTGAAATTTGCTAAAGAAGTTGGCCGCTATTAATAGCTTCCCTTCATCAAATTAATGCATTTCAGGATGATAAGCACATGATATTCTCTCCTTGGAGACCGTTCTTGGCAGGGAAAAGATGCATGTAGCCACTGTCTGTGTGTGTGTGTGACAGGACAGGATGAACTAACAGTGGTGAGCTGCTTATATGTGGTTATATTTGTATTCCCTTGCTAAAATGAATAAGCCCTTGCTTCTGCTTTGAATTTGGCACACTGGTGGTACTAAAAGTGCCTTATAATGCTGCCTTTCTGAGTCTTTCTTCTAAGGATTATCAGGCTGTACTGCCTGCTCCCAGCTGTTGCTTTTTGCAGTCCATTACTGAGCTGCTGTACTGCTTCACACCATAAACTGCTGCCCATCAGTCCCTGAGAGAGGTGTCCCTGCCAGGACGTTGCACCCACCAGACCGTACATTCATCCCTCTGAGCCTCGTGGTCCACAAGGTGACACGGCACAAGCCGAAAGGACGCTCAGAGTTGTCCATAAGTGATATTAGCTGACTTAGAGACACAGTCTTCTCAGCCTTTGAAGACTTCAGGCTGATCTTTAGCTGTTCCCAGACATGTATTTTTTAGCTGTGGCCAGAACAGATGCATCTCTAACTTCACTGTGATTCACTCTAGCCAAAGACACGTGCTTTAGTTGATTGAGGGATGTTCAGTTATTTCTGTTTTGTTTCTTTGTGTTTATTCCTTTTCCTCTCTGGTTTCCAACCAGGCACAGAAGAAGAATTGCTCCAACTGCAGAAGAGTCTGCATTATGTTACCTCCAGCAGAAACACCACATTTCTGGCAAGTGAGTAAATACATACAATATTTTAAGCCCTGTTTTGCCGCCTTAAGAGGCAGCATTTGATGCATTTGAAGAAATATCCAAATGTTTTGAGACATAGCTGCATCCCAGCACTGAAACTTTTCAAACTTCACCGAGATGAAACTAAGCAGTAGAAGGAGATGCCTGAGAAGCCTGACACTTGGGTTGACCTGGGCTGTCTGCCTGCACCAGTAAGTACAACAGACCAGCAAGGAGTGGATCTGTAGAGCAAAACACCTGGCACTGAAGACCCAACATCCAAGATAACACACATTTCAGAGGGATTTATTTTGGATTAGTTTAGTCTGGTCCTGTGGAGTCCACATCCGTCAGTGATTGCGAGTGCCAGCGGAAAGCTTCTTCCAGACAATTTTCATTTGAAAGACACCCAGCTTGTGTTCTCCAAGACCGCTCAGCCATGTGAACCAAAACCTGGTAAGTGGGGACAATCGGGAGGCTCGCTTCAAAAGGGCACTCTTGATCTCAACTAAAAGGCTAACATAGATGTACTCAAAATCTTTCCCTGTCCGTCCTGGATTTCTACTAAGTAGTTTAGGAAGCTGCTCCATAAATCTGAATCCTCTACAGAGGGCTCACATTTATTTCTTAACACAATGCTGCCAAAGGTAATATTCCCGAGCTAATATCCGGTTATGGCTCAAGTAGTTTATTTAACTGGTGATAAAACCCATTGTGTGTGCTGGGGTTTTTAA
This sequence comes from Tringa tobata, assembly GCA_033628505.1. Lineage (NCBI taxonomy): Eukaryota > Metazoa > Chordata > Aves > Charadriiformes > Scolopacidae > Tringa > Tringa tobata. Next base: position 920,273 of record JAHREE010000324.1, on the reverse strand, counting down.
AAAGACCAATTTGCTGCAGTCTAGCGGCCCACGCAGATGGGTTGCTTGAAAGCAAACTTATTGTTTTTATTCATGTATCATCAAGGGCATGTGAAAACTGAAGGAGTTTAAGATACACAGGGAAGAGAATCTGCATCTAATGAAATTTGCCAGAGGAAGAAAATTATGGCTTACATTTTTTCGTGGCACTGTTTCTGCAATGAAATTGCCAAGGGGGTCTTATGGAACTGTGATTCAGCAGCAAATAGATCAGTTTTAATCGTGGTTTCTTGTGGAGCAGAAGGACAAACTCAAACACCTACCAGCGTTTCTTGTTTTATACTGTGGGTTTTTTTTTCCCCAGCTGAAGGTGAATAGCTGTGAAGTACAGTCCTTCAACATGCAAGAGCTGAGGGAGGTGAACAGGATGCAAAGGAGAATGTTTTTGTGCCAAGCTTGCCAGAGTTTTGTGCACGATTAGAGAAGTTGTGTTCCTTGTGTGCTGTTGTCTGGGAGAGAGGAAGCTGAAGCCGCTGATGACGATTCAGAATGTGGAATCGTTCCCTTACTGGAAGTTCAGCAAGGTTTTGCTAATGACATCTGTAAAGCTAGGATCTCCTGCAGAAATTCTGGATGGTTCAGTCACCCTATGGTGACTTGAAAAAGGTGAAGTTAGCTGGGAAAATAGCAACTGAGATAATTAATCCAGTTTCAGGGATGGCTTTTCAACAAAGACAGGGAAGGTCATGGGGCGAGACGCTGTAAGACCTTACCTGGACAACTGTATAAACTTCTAGTCTTTCCTCTTAGAAGATGAAGTCAGACTGGAACAGTCACAGAGGGGTGATGAGGAGAACAGAGAGTCTAATGTCTATGTAGAGGACGTTAAAAGAGCATGGTTTGGTTAGCCTAATGAAATAAAAACTTGTTGGAACATGACAGATGTAAATACTCAAGACAACTAGCTTCCCAGTCAGCTAGAAGGACAAAGCAAAGCGAAACGACAACAGTGGCATGTGAGCAAATGGGTACTAACAAGCAATGAATAAACTAACATGCAAATTGGATTCCCAGCCATCAGAAGCATGAGGTTCTGGACTGGCCTTCTGTAGACAGTGTAGATCATGTTGTAAATGTCAAATAGTGTCAAAGTAAAGGCAGTGTTATATTCTTTCCTGACAGAAGTGCATTATCCAATATAGTGGTCAAACAACAATTATGTTCTTGCCTCAGCACTAGGTTTGGATGTATTACACCTATTTTTACTTGCCTGGAATTTTGCTTAAGATGCAAAGCATGCTGTAGTAAACGCTACACATTCCTGTAAAGAGGAAGGCTAATTATTATAGCAATATGGATGAGGTAATGGAGCGTGACTGTTAGGAGTGTAACTGGTGAACAGGCAGACAACAGACTAACGACTCAGATTTTGTAGCCTGTCAGAAAACCACGCATTGCACATGAGATGCCTGCAGTGTTGTGTGCTGGGGATGTGAAGGCTGGAAATGGCCAAATAACAGCAATCAAAGACACATGGTTTAAGTTGAACACAGGCTGCTGGTAATGACTGAGGCTCACCTGTGTGCTTAATGAAATGAAGCCTTTTAATTAGTAGGGAAGTACAGAATGCAGTGTTTGAAGACTTGATAAACATATGCAGACAGGAGCTATGATCTGGCTTCTTCTCTCTTGAGTAGCTACAGCTAGACCCACCTAGATGCTGTTTGATCAACCAAACATTCTAGGTGTTGTCCAGACAAGGTTTTACAGGTGAAGAAGACCTTGAGGGAAGACTGCAGTTAAAGGGGTCTGAGGGTGTAGAATCCCTTCTCAGGGAGAGGGACAGATAATTAGTTTATTAATTGTGGCTGGCAGGGAAGTACTTGTGGACCAGGCCCTGTTATGCAGCTTCTGTGGCTCCAAGGACTCCAGAGCACCAGGAGATACAGTAGAAGAGACAAATATATTCAAAAGGACAACTTAATATGAACTTAGTTTAAATAGAGTAGTTTATTGTAAAAAATTACTTTCCTTCCTGCCCCAAGATGTCTGCAGTGTCTTAAGGGAAAAGTAACACAGAACACACGTGCAGTGCAGAGAAGGTTGTACAATATTAATCTATATTGGAGAGGTCTTTGCATGATCAGTATCATGGAAAAAGTTAAAAATATCAATTTCCTCTGATACTAGAGGAAAAACAGTCTAGCATGTTACATTGCTCACAGCTAAGACTTGAGTGATTTAAGGACAACACAAACCAACTTAGTAAACTTGTTAGTGAAAGCACTCCTTTGGTTAGAATTGCTCAGTAAAGTGATCATGTGGAAATTTTAATGGGCAGCATTGCTTGCAAAATGCAAACAAAAAGATGCAAAGCTTTTGTTCAGTCTTGGTTCCAGATGAGTACAGTGCAGGGCCTCAACAGGTACAAGTTTGAATGTGGTGGTGTTGTCCCAGTACGGCCAACGCAGCTGTTGGACTTAGACAATATTAGTAAGATGTTGCAGTGATCTCTTGTCTGTGGAATGTTCAGGGTAGGGTGAGAGACGTCCCCTGAGGGAGTGGATCCCCAGAAGGCTGCTGCAGGACCCAGAGAGGAAAGAGAGCAGCTGGAGAAAAGTCCAGCTGGTGGGAGCAGGTTGGGCTGTGCCCAGAACCTTGGGGCCAGGAGGAACATTGCCAGAGAGCTGCCAAGTGCATCAGCTGGGGGAGACTTCTGCGAGCTGCCCCAACCACAAAGGGTGTGCTGGCTGCTTAGCCCACTCCCCAGGCTTTCCAAGGATGAGGGGGACAGATGAGGCAGAGTGTTTGTGAAAGGCAAAAGCAGGTTGTTCCCTCTCTGTGCATCCTGTGTGCTCCTGGGACCCCTTTGGAGAATTGCTGCGCTGTACAGCAATAGACCCCTCTGCCAGCAGACTGTTGAAAGGAGCCTAGGCTCTTCTTTGAGGAAGATGAAAATGAGGGTTCACGGATTCACAGATTTGACAGAGTTGGAAGGGACCTCCAGAGACCATCTAGTCCAACTCCCCGGCCAAAGCAGGGTTGCCCAGAGCACATCACTCAGGACGGCATCCAAGCGGGGCTTGAAGATCTCCAGAGAAGGGGACTCCACACCCTCCCTGGGCAGCCTGTACCAGTGCTCTGTCACCCTCACCGTGAAGTTTTCCTCATATTTGAGTGGAACGTCCCATGTTCCAGCTTGTGCCTGTTGCCCCTCGTCTTATCGCTGGAAACCACTGAAAAGAGTCCAGCTCCATCCTCCTTCAACCCACCCTTTAGGGCTGTTGGGCTGTTGAGACAGCAGACCTGGGTAAATGCTACCAGCAGAGCAGGTAGGGTGCTGCATGGCTTGGTAAAGGGTGACTTTGCAGTGCTGCAGGTCAACAAGGCACTGAGCAAGCTGCCCGTGGGGCTCCCATAAGCCTGGGGATGAGATGGTTGCTCAGATGAAATAACCTTGGTGAGCCTGCTGAAATTAAGGGCCAACCCTTCATCCAGGCCTCAGCGAGCCATGGCACTAGAAGTCCTTACCGAATGCTCCCGAGCTTACTGTTCAGCAAAGGGTTAAAGGACAAAAAATCAGGGGGAACACTGGCTTCCTGTTTGAACTGCAGCAGATCCACTAAATCCAAAAGAGAAAGAAAGGCGTGTGTCGGCCGGTGAGGCCTGAGGCCTGGGAGAGTACTGCACAAAGGGGTTCCCACCTCAGGGATCACCCTCACCCCCCCAGCCGGAAGCAGGAAGACGGCAGCAACCAATCAGATGCGTGGGGGGGCGTGGCCCAGGGGCCGGGCGGGGTTTAAAAGCCGGAAGAGCAACCTCTTTGTGGGTGAAGTTGGGTTGTGGTGATGTGTGTCTGATGGGTTTAATAGGGCCAAGTGCTGGGTCTGGCATTTTGGTCGCAACGATCCCCTGCAGCGCTACAGGCTGGGGGCAGAGTGGCTGGAGCTGCCTGGCAGAAAAGGTCCTGGGGGCGTTGGTCGCCTGTGGGCTGAAGATGAGCCAGCAGTGTGCCCAGGTGGCCAAGAAGGCCACCAGCATCCTGGCCTGTGTCAGGAACAGCATGGTGAGTAGGACTCGGGAGGTGATGGTCCCCCTGTCCTGGGCACAGCTGAGGCCCCACCTCAAGGGCTGTGTCCAATTTTGGGCCCCTTCCCACAAAAAAGACCTTGAGGGGCTGGAGCGGGTCCAGAGAAGGGCAAGGGAGCTGGTGAGGGGTCCGGAGAACAAGTCATATGAGGAGAGGCTGAGGGACCTGGGCATGTTTAGTTTGGAGAAGAAGAGGCTGAGGGGGGGGCCTCATTGCCCTCTCCAACTCCCTGAAAGGAGGGTGTAGAGAGGTGGGGGTTGGCCTCTTCTCCCAAGGGAATAATGACAAGAGCAGAGGAAATGGCCTGAAGCTGGGGCAGGGGAGGTTTAGATGAGATCTTGGGAAGAATGACTTTGCTGAGAGGGTGGTCAGGCACTGGAACAGCCTGCCCAGGGAGGTGGTGGAGTCACCATCCCTGGAGGTATTTAAGAAATGTGCGGATATGGCACTTCAGGGCATGTTCTAGTGCCTGAAATTGTTGGGTTGGATATTTTGGTTTGTGGTCGGTGTTTTGTTTATTTTTGGGTTTTGGTTTGTGGTTGTTTTTTTTTTTTTTGTGTATGGTTGGACTCAATCTCAAAGGTCCCTTCCAATCATGAAAATTCTGTGATTCTATGTGTGTGTGTAGGGAAGAAGGATGAACCTTTCAGATGCATAAAATAGTTTTGAGGGGTTTTTTAATGTTTAAGGTGATTTTTAGTGGATTTTTGTTTTTTTTCTTTAATAACTTCTAGTAAATATTGCTTTATACAGCTATGCTAGGGGTGACAAATGGAATTGGGGTGATGTTGAAAAGCACATGGCCACCCTCTGCCTTCTGGGGGGCAGTGAGGAGGGTGTTTTTTACTCAGTGCACTTCCTTGGCCTTGCAAGGCCATAGGCCTGTGTACCTTGTCTTGTGTACAAGATTTTGTGTACTGGGTTTTGAAGTGGAAGGACCATGCACAGATCAACACCATTATCCAGCATCTCAGGCCTCTTAGTGTTATTTTTCAAAAAACACATTGCTATTCTTAATTCAGTTCTGGGAAAATGCAAGCAGACATCTCTTCTGCCTCTGGTTAATTCAAAAAACCGATACTTGCAGTGTATGTTACAGCAAGAGTTGAGCTGCAGTCCGGCAGAGAATGGAAAAAAACATTCTCTGGGAATGTTCTTAGAGATACGACGGCGAAAAAGTGAAAGAAACAAATTCAGTGGTTAAATGAGGGAACCAGAGCAGCAATCTGCCAGTGTACAGACTTGCTCAAATACATCAACCTGAGAAACCTGCCATACTTGCCTGTCTTTCAAATCCTAAGTAGCTTTTTCCTTCAACAACATATTCACAGTTAAATCCATATCCAACAAGGATACTGCAACACAAGCTTTGTATTTTATGATCGCTTCTTTGAATTTCATGATCACCACTACAAAAAATGCAGCAAATGGCCTCCTGTGTCCTCTCTCATATTTGGTTGCTCTAAGAGTTTACAAATCAGTATCCTGCAAAATAATTGACCGTATATTGTAGGACTTGAAGCTTTGACTAAATGCTGAAAATTACTAAGATTTGAGAGGGATAAGGATAGTGACAATGGTCATTATCATCAACAGAAATTAAGGGAACACAGATTTTACTGATTGAGCACTTGGCCTCAAGACCAGAAGGAATAAGATGCCATAAATGTGTTGTTGCAGGACAGAATGTTCTCTGGGCATTAAAAATGATGCATTTAAAATAAGAGGATAAGAGGGATGTGTTCTTCCTTTATTTTTCAAAGTTAAAATTAGTGCCATCTATAAGTCATAAGGCATGATATGTATGTCTTATTAAAAAAAAAAGTGAAAAACTGTACTGTATTTGCTACAGTGGTCTCCTCCTGTCTCTGTGCACCTTTGGGCAGAAGAAATCATGTGTGATAGATTGTCCATGCATCTTGGTGGCTGTACTGTGCATTTTGGTGGCTTCTGTGTGTGTATATTGGGCGGCCTGTTGTTTCCCAGGAAAATGGAAAATCATTCCAGCAGAAAAAAAATAAATCCTTCATGGGTCCTCCGTAATGACACCCATGTTTCCTCCAGCTGATGTGCGTGAAGTTGTAGGATCTTAAAGTCTTGGATGCACCTGCCACATGTGACTGCAAGTTGCCAGTGGACTCAAAAGTTAAGGGGAATTGGAAAGGTAGACAGTGTGATTATGCAGGTTCTGTTTTTTTAGAAAAGCAGGCTAAAAGCTGTCTTAGTTTGTCCTGCAGCATGATATTCAGATTAAAATATGCTTAAGCAAATCTTTGAGCCTTTGGATTTCTGCCACCATATAAAACACCTGACTGCCACATAAAATGACCTGAAATACTTATCCTGAAAGAGAAATAAGCATGGGGTACCACTGAAAGGATTATGAGGAGGATACCCTGTTTTCTTCCCTCCAACTCCATTGTACATCAGGCACCATAGAGATGTTTTCCCTCTGAACACCTGAGACAAGCAACTCAAAACTTGCACAGCCCTGGATCATGTAAGCACAACTAGTTTGGTAGATGGTGACAACATAAAGAAGACCTGACTCTGGGTTCTTCCAGCTGATGGAAGCAACATGCCAAAACGCTGGACTGAGAGTAGTAGCTGTTGACTTAAAGAAACGGTGACAGACCAGCAAAAAACATTTTTGTCACACTTTTTTGCCCATAGTAGGCTGGGAGGAGAAAGAAATAGAGGGGAGAAAATACGAGAGGAAAAAAGCAATATTCCATTGTAGAGAAATGATGAAAAGGTTGTGTTTGCATCTCAGCAACTTATTTCAAGATTGATGACTAGCTGGAGGCAAACTGTTGACTTATGGCAGTATTTGACTATTGGGCTGAATTTATTTCACCTGGCAACAGTAAGACATATTAACTAAAAGTGCAGCACACCTCCTGGCTGGCCCAGCCCGCATCCTTTCAATCATGCAGACCAACGTGTGAGGCAGAGGTTGTATCTGTGGCCTCTACCAAATTCCTTGTAAAATTTTAGTGCAGCTGCTTCTCACAAAATTAAAGGTTATTTTAACTATCTTTCTTTTCCAAAAATAGTTGTCATAACACAGGGAGGGCCCTTGCATCTCTTTCAAGGGCATGAAGGGCTCAGCACATCGGGTTTTATTAGGCCTCTCTGCAGGGCACAAGGCACTGTGTTCCACAGACTCAGTCAGGATGGAGCTGAGTTTTGGTGTGCTTTTGGCACCTTCCATGAATTTGTGCTTTCCATTGCAGGTGGGGAGCCGAATGCCTCTGTTGGTGTTAAAGGACACTCATATATATAAGGTAAGTCACAAAAAAGGAGAAAGATAAGAACTCTAACTAGGGATAGCTTATCTTAACCACTTTGTTCAAAAGGATTGTTCAACGAACTTGCCCATTCTTGTTTCAAAACAGTTTGCTCAGATTATATATTTTTAAATTTGCTACCTAAAGAAACAAACAACAAGTAAGCTAAGTTTTAAAGACCCACTGGCACAGTTGCATCTTTACCAGGGACTGCTCAGAGTAAAAAGGAGAAAAGGAGCCCCGTGGGTCTCTAGGTGACTCTCCTGGTAAAGCAGAGTCCCTCCACTCCTCCCTCTTTGTGTGGTGGTTAAGTCACAGGTGATAGGACAAGAGGAAATGGCCTCAAGTTGTGCCAGGGGAGGTTCAGATTGGAGATTAGGAACAATTTTTCCACTGAAAGGGTTATTGCACATATGGCTGCCCAGGGCAGTGGTTGAGGCCCCATCCCTGGAGGTATTTAAAAGCCGGGTTGCCATAGTGCTTAGAGACATGGTTTAGTGATGGTTTTGATCAGAGTGAGGTTGATGGTTGGACTGGATGATCTTAAATGTCCCTTCCAACCTGGACAATTATATGATTCTGTGATTCTATGACTGCCAGTTGCACACGAAGTCACTCGCTTATCCCCCATGCTCAGCAGAACAGGAGGAGAAAATGTGATGAAAAAACTCACGGGTCAAGATAAGGACAAGGAGAGAACACTTGCCAATCACTGTCACAGATAAAACAGACTCGACTTGGGGAACAGTAATTTAATTTTTTGCAATTAATAACAGAGGAGGATAGTATTCATAAACTACAACCGCCTTCCTCCCACTCCCCACCCCATTTTTCCTAGTGTCAGCTTCACTCCTGGCTCTTCCACCTACCCCCCACACCTTGAGTTGCACATGGGGATGAGGAATGGGGACTGTGATTGTGGATAACTTTTCACCTCTGCTGCTCCTTCCTTCTCACAGATTTCCCCAGCTCCAGCGTGGGGTCCTGCCCATGGGAGACAGTCCTTCATGAACTGCTCCGATGTCGGTCCTTCCCACGGGGACCAGTTCTTCAGGAACAAACTACTCCCATGTTTTTGCATTTGATTTGCAAAGTGAGAAAACTAGGCAATGGTTTAATAAAACATTGTTTCAGCTATAATTAACTTAGCTAAATTTGCATGACAATACAGTCCAACTTGAATGCTCTGCATATACCTTAAACATTTCATAGAAGCTGTACTAAGGCACGTGGAGGGCAGGGAGGTGATTCGAGACAGCCAGCATGGCTTCACCAAGGGCAAGTCCTGCCTGTCCAACCTAGTGGCTTTCTAGGATGGTGTGACTACATCAGTGGACAAGGGAAGAGCTATAGTGTCGTCTGTCTCGACTTCTGTAAGGCCTTTGACACAGTCCCCCACAACATTCTTCTCTCCAAATTGGAGAGGTATGGATTTGATGGGTGGACTGTTCAGTGGATGAGGAATTAGTTGGATGGTCACATCCAGAGGGTGGTGGTCAATGGCTTAATGTCCAGATGGAGATTGGTGACAAGTGGTGTCCCTCAGGGGCCGGTACTGGGACCAGTGCTGTTTAATATCTTCATCAATGACATAGACAGTGGGATCGAGTGCACCCTCATCAAGTCAGTGGATGACACCAAGCTGAGTGGTGCGGTTGACACAGGTGAGGGGTGGGATGCCATCCAGAGGGACCTGGGCAGGCTTGAGAAGTGGGCTCATGTGAACCTTGTGAGGTTGAACAAGGCCAAGTGCAGGGTCCTTCACTTGGATCGGGGCAACCTCCAGTACCAATACAGGCTGTGGGGAAGAAGGGATCGAGAGCAGCCCTGCCAAGAAGGACCTGGGGGTACTGATGAATGAAAAGCTGGACATGAGCCATCAACGTGTGGTCACATATCGACCAACATTGACTGCATCAAAAGAAGTGTGGCCAGCAGGTCAAGGGAGGTGATTCTGCCCAACACTGGAAAAGGGTTGCCCAGAGAGGTGCTAGATGCGCCATCCCTGAAAATATTCAAGGTCAGGTTGGATGGGGCTCTGAGCAACCCATCTAGTTGAAGGTGTCCCTGCTGATTGCAGGGGAGGTTGCACTAGATGACCTTTAAATGTCCCTTCCAACCCAAACTATTCTATGATTCTATGAGAAGATCAACTTTTAAGCGACTAAGATCTAAAGCTCCACGTTTACACCAAGGCAAACAGACAATGCCAAGGCTGCTCAGTGGAAGTTTTCTAAATACCATTCGTATTGCTCGTTCATTAAAAACTGGCTTGCATTAGAAGCAGGACTGACTGAGCAAAGCATGTAAGAAACCAGAAATCTGATGATGCAGTCTGAGGGACTGAATTTCGATAACTTTCTTTGTTTTGCTTGGTTTACCCCAGGGTAAATTGGATGTGTCAGTTTAACTTAGAAATTTGCCTTTTCTTTTTTTTTGCAAATAATAAATGTTTGCAATTAATTTCTGGGTGCTTGACTTTATTAAGGTCCTCAGTAAATAAAATAATAGGAACAGGACAAGTGCTGTGACACACTAGTTTAAAAAATGTTCCCCTAAGTGAACCAGGAGTACAGTGCAAAAGAGAAAAGAATGGGAAAATAAAATGTCTCCAAAACTAATGTAACAGTAAAAACCTGAAATTAAAAGGTGCTTCTTGACTATGTTCTTAGCCCAACACTGCTGGTGGAACAGGAATTGGTTTGAAAAAGTATTGAAAGTACAATGCGATTAGAAGGAATCCATGTGTATATTTATTATTTCTTTACTGCAGACAGGTATTGCTATATAGGGTTACCTTAAAATTGCTTTCCGCTTCTCTGCTTCTGAAGAAACTCATTAAAAGGAACTGGTCAGGAAGTCAGCTGAAAAAACGGTGCTTTGTGATGTTAGATTTAGATTAAATTTTAAAATTATGACTAGGTAGCTTTTAAATTAATGGCAGAAATGCAGTTCTATTTTAAAAAATACAGTGCCTTTTTCTGTCAATAGTGTTTTTATTGTGCTCTTTCATACTTTTCAGAAAGGAAAGGAGAACAAAATAGGAAAATGGAAGCTGAATAACAGTACATCTTGTTCTTTGGGAAAGGTAAGTGTGAGAAGTTATACACTGGCTATAGAGATAGGCAGAGAAAAATTGTCAGGGATGTCCAAAAATCTATTGGAAAGTAACAGTTTAAGAAATGCTGGAAAAACACTCAAAATTTACAATTTTAACAAAATTGTATTAAATGATATAATGGTGATGTAACTATTATTTTCTGTTAGAAGATAATTCATGTTTTTGTTCTACCTCTCCCGTGAGATGTAGAAAGGAAGAGCAAAAAATGTCGCCAAACCTTACCGGTGAAAAGACTCAGAAGAAGGATTAAAGTTAGCTTAAACAGAAAAGACTTAGATGGTGCCATGGATTAAAATGGATTTTTTTATAAAGAAGGAAAGGAAGTGGTTCTGAAGGTGATTTGCTGTAGCATAAAACACAGATTGACAGATGAAGGATTTAAGAGTTGAATTTATGGCTCGCCTACTAACCTAGAGGTTTGCTCCGTTTAGATTCTGACCCAATATATAAATGGAAAAGCTCTAAATTGACTAAATTTGAAGTGAGACCCTAAAGAGGGAAGGGGGATTTGGAAAGCACGCACCCTTATGTGCAAGACAGAGAAATTTAATAAATAAGGATTAGTAGCCCGTCATATTTTTGCTATGAATGACATTCCCTCTAAAAATGAAATACTTCTATAATCTCTAATATTTTTGTACTGCTTCTGGGTGAAAAAAAAGTCAAATATGTTGTGGCATTTAAATAAAATGGAGCCACATATACAGAGAATTATTACAACATTTTTCCTGCTGGAAAGCAAACCATCATTTATGAAATTAAAATGAAGATTCATCAGGTATGCCCTGCTTGCAGGAAGGTCAGCTGCTGAGCACAGTGTCACTTCACAGGGATAACTTCAATCCTGTTAGGACGGCCAAGCACAGATCGTTCTTACAGCTTGGCATAAATAATAAATGTGTGGTTCAAAGCTCCAGATGAGGATACAGCAAATCTCATTGTCTTCTCTTTGCGGCGTGTTGTTTTGTGCAGCTGTTCAGAGCAAGTAAAATTAGCTACCACGCGGTCCTGGCTGTGTTTTACATCACTTCTGTAGCATCGCTGTAATGCACTGATCAAAGCACCAACTGGTGGAGAGATAATGCCAGGTACTTGAACTGTGGGCTTTTCTGTTGGTTGCAAGAGGTCTTCTGAATGCTGCTTTGGATTCTTTTTCTAGAGTCGCAGACAAGGTTCCAGGCATGGGTGGCCAAGATCCTACCAGTTCCCATGCTGAATTAATCAAACTTTGCTGAAATAATTTTAAAATCGGGCTAGTTGTAGTTGCAGCTGGAATTGATTCACTAGAGAAGTACCTACCATAGAGCAAATGTGTGAAATTGGCCAGGTTGTTTTGGTGTTTAGCTGTTTGTTCACAGAAAACTGAAAACATGCTAAAACTGCAACTAGTAGGTCTTTATTCCTTGTTGATATCAATACCATTGTCTTCAGCTGATATTGGAACAGTAGCCTGAAAACCTTCTGAAATTAGTGTTAAGGCATTGGAAAAAATGTCAAAAGAAACCCTACTTGGAGCCTATTTCTGCTCTGAAATACTCATGTTCTTGCATCCTTGGGTGTCATAGCTTTGAGGGGAAAAGGTTGTTCGTTTCAGACTATTTGTACAAAGCAGGTAAATTTCCAGACAGGTAATTACAAAAGTTTTCAGGGAGGCTTGTTAAGAACATCGTTTTTATTCCCTTTTAAACTTCACTGGATTCAGGTATTTCACATATGCCTGTGTTTTCCAACTTCTAAGGGATCAGTGGGAGTACTAAGCAAAGCTATCAGCAGAGGCTTAAATTCAGCAAAGACAATACACAGCTTCACTGGAAAACTTTTATGGAGTCTTCAAGCTGAAAAACACCAGCAACTTACATCAAAGACTAGAAAACAGTTTTCTCCTTCTGGCCATTTCTCATCTGATTCATACAGTTCTGCTTTATTTCTCTCCAAAGGAGGCTATATGCTCGGATTCATCACACAACTGAGTTTGAAACTAATTTTATGACTCACACTTCAGTGCTGACCTCTGCAGCTGCTCAGACTCTCTGTATTTAAAGAGAGAATGAGTCAAATGGCTTTCACTGCAAAGACACTGTCACATTATTATAGACTCAGACTGAAACTTATTTAATGAATGAGGATGCTCTCTGTTTGTATCAAAGATTACTTTCCACAGTCACATGTATTACTCTGTATCACCAGTGAACAATGGCAGGAGCTAGCTTTGCTAAGACAAAGCAGGTACATACCTAAAAATGGGAATGAAATCTGTGGTCCCTCTTGAGCAAAGAGCAAACTTCCACTAAGAGAGAGCAGGTCTGTCTGCTTTTATCTGAATAAATGGAAATTACCTAGTGACTGTAGACGTCTGTTAAGTCATCTGTGGGAAATGTCTCAGCCTGTGCCAGCCCCATAGGATGTTTTGGAGGCTTTAGGGCATCTAGGCAGCTGATTCCTACTGCTGAGGCGATAATAATGTGTGCATCATAGAGGGGTACTGTGGGGCTCCACAACTGTGCAAGAACAATGGATCATCGGACTCTTCAGTCTGGCATAGAGAAACTAGAATGATTCTCCTCCATTCTCCTTTTTTTTTCTAATACTTTCTACTTAGCTTTTAGCCTAGAATTACTAAAAATACAGAATAAGGACATGTCGAGAGATCTGTCTCCTCACCCGGTGGCAAGGCAAATTTGTTCCTAAACCCTTCTTGACAGATGTTTCATTAACCAAACTAGAAAAGCCCCAGGGATGGGCTTCCATTACATTCCCAGGCAATCTGTCTCAGAGGTTTCCCTTAACCTTACAATTAGAAAAATTATTTTGTGCCTAATACCCACCTTAAAGTCCTTGCTGTAATTTATGTCCATCATGTCTTGTCCCATCCCGTGCTGACGGATTTGAAGACTGGTTCCATGTCTTTCTTCACTTGTTTCTTTTCCTGATTGAAGAGTTCTTTCATGTCTTTGCACAGGCCACATAGCCTAAGCTTTTGGTCACTTTTATTATAACAGGTTTTTATTTTAAATCAGTGAAAAAGTAATAATTAGGGTAAAATAATTGTGCGAAATATTGGAAAGACCAGTGCTTGATCCTAACGCTTGGTGAACAACACTTCTAAAAGAAAGTGCTGAATATGGAGATTTCTTTAGATAAATGTTTAAATTGTTGTTGAAGGGTAATACATATGCATGCACACACATATATACGCACGTTAAAGAATCCCACATACATGAAAATCATAGGCAGTTTGCAAAGATAGACACCAAAGATATGAATTCAATGTTTCATTCCTAAATTTCTTGAAATGTTGCCATAGTGCTGCATGAAAATGGTGGGTAAAGAAGAAAGGTTTACCTGTAACAGCTCCTAGGTGTGTTTAAGCCTCCTAAAGCAGTTTTTCAAGAGCAAAAGCACTTTAGTGGAAGGTGAAAAATGACTGCTCACAGGAATGCCACTAATTCAATCTGGAATGAATGCTAATAGAGTTTATTCTGTCAGTGATATTTGTTGTTATTGACTGAGATGTGCCTATGTGTTTGATAGCTTTATGAATTTCGCTGAACTTATTTTTTTCCTGGATTGAAATAATCATAAATATTGTCCTCCTTTAGACCCTGACTCTGCAGAGCAGTTAAGAACATACTTAATTCCGAATAAAAGCCTAAATTTCACTACTTTTGTGAGAAACTTAAGATTAAGTACATTTTAAATGTCTTTTGCTAAATCACAATATTATTTTCAGGTGGCTTCCTTTTCTTTAGCTTTCAACAATTCAGTACTGTCTGATTTATTGCTTGTTACAATGCATCTTTCATCGCTACCTTTCATGTTCCTTTGTTGTTCTGATGTGCGCTGCTGCTATAAATAATGCTGTTGTTTGAGTATGAAAGAACAGTTGCCTCCAGCAAATATCATCGTAGGTTGTCACTACGTTTGTGAAGATTAAAGTTTAATGCTTAAATAAGGTACTTGGTAATGTTCACGTTATATATCATACATCTGCTATTACCTTTTCCTGTTTTGCTAAGGAAATAGGTGTTATTGAATAAGAATGGCTGCAATAGTTATTTGAAAATGCTGAAGAGGGCAGTTCCTTTACAGCTGCAAATGCTCCAGACTTTTAAAGCTTGGGCCTTTTACTGAAGAGATGATGGGCTTCTCTTGCTTTGCTCCTCTCTATTACGTAGCTTCTCTGGATGGAGAATTCATCTTGCTATGTGGAAGTGCTGTGATGCCTACCTACAGCTAAAGGAGGGGCTGTAAATTTTCAGTTTCTTGCAGCTGAAAATAGCAAATTTGTACATGTAGCTAGGTTTTAAGCAACACTGTGTTTCCTCTTGGTTGGCTCAAGTGCTCCCTCGTTCTGCTTGTTGCCTTTTAGGATCTTTGCTTCAAACACTTAACTCTTCTGGCTATGTATGGAGCCTACCTGCCTGGCTGTCGCACAGGGTGGTGGAGAATAGAGGTGCAAAGCTTACATCCCCTTGTGGATTCATAATTGCACTGAAAAAATTGGTTTATCACTGCACAGAATAGGTTCTGATGATTAAACCCCTGACTTAGGAGACGGTGCCTTGTATGGCATTGACATGTTATGGACAGTAAAAATGATCATTACTGACCGAGAGGCAGAACTTGAAAATACAGCTGCTGATAAAGTAGGAGACAGGATTCTCTTTTATCAAAAGAGAGGAATTTATTTGAAGTACTGGATCTTACACACATCAGGCACGCTGTTTTTTCTGAATCCCAGGCAGTTTCTGCAGAGCCACACCAGAGCTTGCAGCATCTCTGTTTGAGTTTAGGAAACTGAAAGCTCATGAATTTTTGGCTCTCAACGGACAGCTGCTCAGAGAAGAGCCCTTTCAGAGCTTTGCACTAAGGTCAGTTTGTACAAAAGTTTGGAAAGGCAAAGTGGAAAAATGGTGATTGTGGGAGTGAAGGAAAGAAAGTTTCCATGAGCTAGAAATCCTGCTTTTTACCTTCTTCCAGTTCAAGGCAGGGTAATGAAATGTGTCTGTGCAGCAGCTGGGAATACTTGTAGGTGGGCTCGTGGATATGAGACAGTGGAAAATTCAATTATATGGGAGAGCTGTGCAGTAGTGGGCCTAACACTGTGGTGAGTTTTATGCAATTTTTCAGTTGTGTCCTTCCTCCCACTTCCTGCTGGAATCATGTGGGCAGGACTGGTGTGGCAGTCACCTGTAGTTGCCTTGAGAAACCCATCCTGCTGCCTCCTGCATCTGTAGGGAATTTCCTGCTGGTTCCAACAGGCATCCCCCTCCTGCTGGGGATGCTGCCATCTGGCTAGATGAGTGCTGTTGCTGATTTTAAAACATCAGCACAGTTAGTTTTCATTTCTCCTATTCATGGGTTCCTGTGGTAAGAGACATGGAGTACCAGCTTTTCCTTGAGACCCTCCCTGCTATCACTGATGCTCTGTCAAGCCCTTACTGACTTTGTGAGGCAACCCATAAGAGTTCAGCTGGGTTTTAAATGCTGGCTTTGTCCTAAAAGTTCCTCCTGAGTTTGGAAACATGCGTGATGGCTCACACATGGGCAGTGGCTGATTCCTGCCTTTTAAAACCTAGCCCCTGTACTGTGTGCTTTATTTTCAGAGAATGCGTGGAGTTAAAGTGGTCTTTGAAAAGCTATTAGGGGAAAAGAAGTGTCATGATACTGAAAAGTACTAGAGTCTGATCAGCAGCTTGTGAGCTGCTGCATTTGAGGTTTCTTACACCTGATTGTGGCAGCGAGCTGCTGGGAAAGTCACTGATTTTGGTAGCATCAACATAACTTACAAAAAAGGCATGCTAGAGAACAACTGTGCTATTGACTTTTTTGAGATAGTTATGGGACAGTGATTGCGTGCAAAAGAAGTTTAGTCTTGTCTCTTCAGGTGATTGCGTGCAAAAGAAGTTTAGTCTTGTCTCTTCAGGCTGGGGAATCAAAGGGGGCTTTCGCTGTGAGCTGGGAAAAGAATTCACATTCGCTTTGGTCTCCAGAAGCAAGCTAGGTGTCAAGGGGTGCCATGTTTCATTTTGACGTCACGCAGTGATGCCTCTCACCCACAGACGCGCAGGATACACCACGGCAAGCCTGAAAGTTCACTTCCAGGAGTGGAATTGGTTTTCTTGGACCAGCCAGCAAGTTCCCCATCCCAAGAGAGTCTGTCCTGTTGCAACTGAAACCCTTTCAGCAGCAGTCAAATGAGACATGTTCATTAATGAGGTGTCATTACAGAGGTGAGTACATCATCGGGACGTGGCCACTTGGGCAGTGTGGTAACTTCACAAGCTGGCTGCTCAAGCACGTATTAACCTTGAGTGGCCTTCAGGGTGCTCCATGCTGTGAAATTAAGGGTTGCTCGCCTCTTTCATCTTAATTGTTGGTGTTAAATTGCCAGGTTAACTCTTCCATTTGAAAGGCAGCAATAAAGGTGCAGGAACCACAGACAGCTGAACGCATTATTTATCCACTTTATAGTGGGTAGACAGTCCAACGTGGTCTAATAGTCCATGTTGTAAAAAAGCGTTTAAAACCCCAAACGCTGTGTCTATGCCACAGGTGATGGTCAAAGCCTTAACCTACCTGTTACTCAAAATATATCCCTAACCCTACAGAACTGTGTCCACTAAGCTGGAAAATCTGAAGCTGTTGGGGGACACCCATCACTGTAGATGAGCCCTTTGTGAGCAAAGGAGCCGAGGCCAGGTGAGGAAGGTGGGAGGATGCTTCCCTCTCCATTATCCAGCTCTTCTTACCCACCAGCTCAGCTCATACCAGGAAGAGAGAGGAGGAAACATAGCCTGCCTCTGTCCTTAGCTGAAGGGTGGTGCTCCTAAATGATGCAATGCAGCTGTGATCTGGGTTCTGATGCAGGGCAAACCACTAAGAACCAGTAAGAGGTCAGCGCTGTAAAGCCTTTTGTCTTTTTGCCTTCACAAGTAGTGTTCAACTTAGCTAAGACTTTCAGCTAAAATTAAAGGTCAGAGAAATTACAACTTCAGCACTTTCCCAGTCGAATATTTCATTTTCTTCATTTTGCAAGTCTTGAAACATTATAGCTTCATCTACGCCCAATTAAACTAAAACACCAGTTGCCTGACCTGAAGCAACAAAGCTGAAATTTTCAATTTTCATTTCACTGCATTAGTGAGCTCGCACCTCCTCTCCTCATCATTTATTAGCATAGTTCCAAAAAGGAACATAGAAGAGGTATAAAAGCTAATCCATGTGCCCGTTCTCAGCTAGACTAAGCTATGGGTATGCTACAATGTGATAAATCTCATGTTAGTTTTGTCCAGGTACCCCAAAGATTTCACTATGACTTATTTAATGTCATTGCTGACCTAAGATTATCTAGAGAGTCTGGGATGAATTAATAAGACATACTGTCGTCTTTTTTTTTTTCCAATTACAAAAATGGAATGCAAAATTGTACCTATATATTATACATATGTATAATTTACTGTTCAGTCTTTGAACTCTAATCTATTTGACAACCTGGAACAATGATTTTAAATTCACCTATTCCTAATTATTTGATCTGCTTCCTTGACTATCTTAACTTCAAACAGAAGAGATTTATCTTTGGAGCATGTTAGGATTTGAACAGAACAAATTTGATGCTGACACGACTTTTTTAAGTATAATTAAAATACATGACCAAGTCACACTTCCATACCTTTAAAAAGGCATTTTATTACATTAAATATTTAATTTGGGACAGTTAATCCATATTTGTCTTACAGCACCATGGCAGTGACTGTAAAATTGCAGGCTATCAATCCTTTCTTGAATTCCTTGGAAAAGCTCTATAAGAAAATTATGAGCTGAGATTGCCTTATAAAGTTCAGGCAAACACTCCTTGAAGTTAAGCGGGCTTTAAACCAGTAGACCAGATTTTCCAATACTGTGCTCCGCTCCATCCAAGAGATGCTGGTCCCTGGCATGCCAACTATTTGGTAATTTCTTGGGTGTTCTCATCAGTAGGAATAATGCCTGCTTTTTTTTTTTTGTTCTTACCTGTGCTGTGCTGCAGGACCGAGATCTTGGCCACCTGAGCAAGGGACAGAGATGCTCATCAAAAAAGGGTAGCAGAAGTCGACAAGACATTGCCTTAGACATCTTGCATTTTGGGACTGAAGAAATGAGCCAGATTCAAGGCATGAAAAGTTGAGGTCCTGGGCCTTTGCTGGGAAAAGCTGTACAGCAAAGTCTGTAAAGCTCTTCATTAGAGTCTTCATTCTTGATTGCTTCTTTAGCTCTTACTCTCAGTTTGCCATTCATCACTTCTTTTTCAAACTAACTCTGCTTTCCCATATCTGTTTCTTGGTTGTCGAATGAATATGTAGGAAGCTGTGAAATTCGGCCTGAGCCATTTAAATATCTTCTCATTATATATATATGTGTGTGTGTACAATATAAATTTATGTATAAAATTTGCCAGATATATCATCAAAAATATGGGTATATTTTAAGGGTTGCTGGTGTTGAACACCTTATGAAAGGGAAGGTGTTACAAGAGGAATAAAAAGAGTAATTACAAGCATAATATAAAATCATTCTTGTAAAACAGCCTTCACAGAAATGCTTGTTTGTGTTTGGTTTAGTAAGATTAATTAGTTTGGGGTCAAATAATTTTGACAAGAAGTTAAGAATTGATGGTTTAAAACAGATATTTTTTGTTGGTTTTAAAAAGCCATTTGTTCTGTAAAGTATTTACTTTAGACTTTCATCTCAGTGCTGGAAGGAATTCAGGCAGTTCTGCTGGTGTTTTTATCATGAAACAGTAATGGCTGATTTTTAATTTTATTTTTTTTTCCTTTTTCACAGCAACTGTCATGGATTACTGCTTTGTGGAGAGAGAGAATGGAGGGGGCCAGGCCAGGTTTCCTGTCAGATGCTCTAATTTGTGTCATTCCTGACACAAGGTGGTGAAAGCCATTTCCAGACTTTCAGACCCTGAGGCACAGCCAGATTAGTTGGATTTTCATCCGAGTTCTCTGAAACACCAGCTGCTAAGGTCTGCAAATATAATTTCGTCCTCTTCTGTGACTTAG
Organism: Tringa tobata; assembly: GCA_033628505.1. Classification (NCBI taxonomy): domain Eukaryota; kingdom Metazoa; phylum Chordata; class Aves; order Charadriiformes; family Scolopacidae; genus Tringa; species Tringa tobata. The sequence continues at coordinate 900,740 of JAHREE010000324.1, read as the reverse complement.
CATAGATTCCCAGTTTTGCTTTTTCGTATAAATGAAACAGAAGTTGGTGAAAGGCATTTTACCTGAGCAGATTTCACCAAAGTTCAGATGCTATTTGTAGTACCTGCTGCTAGCTGTGGGGACAGATGGTTGACTGCAAGACGACTCATAACAGAAAATGCACCGTAGAAAACCATGTACTAAGGTCTTTGGAAGGGAAAATGTAGATTAAGGAAAGAAGGTTTTCCATATTATTTCCATATTATTGCTAAAAAGAACAATTTTCTTTCATTCTTTCCTTGATTCAGCCATTTAATCAGTGTGGACAGCTGAAACCCTGCACAGAGGGGCAATGAGTAAACACAGAAATAAACTCTTGCTTTTTCTTCCATGAGTGCCACAAGGATAGTTAACACGTGCTAGAAATCAGTTCAAGTTAGTAAGCACCTCCTCTCGGCAGCCTATCAGTGGCTATCCCTACTTTTTGCAATCCTGTAAATTGTAAGTATTTCAGGATAAGCATCCTTTGCACGTGCCTTCACTGGGCTGGAAGAGATTGGACACTTGCACGTTGCAGCTGTGCATTGGGAGTAGCCTCAGCAATTCCCACTGTGAGAGCGAGAGGTGGACACGCTTCTTGTGATTGCTCAGGGCTTTGACTGATGGGTAAACATGTTTTCATTGCAGTTGAATATCATTACGTGGAACAAATCCGAGCGTCAGAAAACGAGCTCTAGCCGTCTAAAGAATTTCTTCCTAGTATCTCATCTAAATCTCTTCTCTTTCAGTTTAAAACCACTACCACTCGTCCTAGAATTAGCAAGTAAGGATGGACAAAAGAAAGCAAGCTTCTGAAAATTATTCTGATGTTATGTTGGAAATTTTTGAAAACACGTAATTTTCATGGTAAATGTCTGCTTGCATTAGAAAAAAATTACATCACAAAAGTCAAGACCTGAAAATTTTTACCAATAAAAAAAGATTGTGCATGCATACTCTTCAGCTTTTTGATGACAATTGAGGCCTTTCATGAAAAAGGTAGCAAAAGTTTTCATGAGACAATTGTGGAAATGGGAAAATCAACTGGCCAGTAGACTTCCTAACTAATTTCACTGTTAAGCACAGAAAAAAAAGGAAACAAAAGGATATTCTTAGTGATGTTTAAGCAGTATTTGCTTAGCTTCTAACAATGTCTTTTCAAAGTCTTCTAAAGGAGACTCCCATGATTCAATTTCTTTTGACATTTTGAAAGCAAGGTTAAATCCCTTCAGCAGCTCCAATGAAAAAATTCTGAAGTTATTCCTTTTTTTAAAGAAGAAGATATGAAATGACAAATCATCATGCACGATTTATTTCTGTAGAGAAATAAATTAAAAGCTCTATATACATATGAAATTGTTTTGCTCATGATTTTCTGAGACACTTTAATTAATCCTTTCTGTAAGAAAGATATTGAATCCTCATCTAATCCCCAAGCAGCAGTTCATATAAAGTCTAGAATCATTTTGCATGTTCATAACCACAGAAAATATTATTTTCTTCTAAAGCAAATTGTGCTGCAAAAACTATGAATGCTTCAAATGCAGAGATGTTCCACTTTTCCTTCATTTAATCTCTCCCTGATTTGGTACACATGTAGATGGTAACATAAAAGTAATTGGTTTTCTTCAAATTTTCTTTCTGTTCCAAAGAGAAAAAGTCAGGAAATCTTCAACAATTTGGGTCTTTTTAAAAGTTCTGAAAACTTGGTTCTGGGCAGCAGGAGCAGCAAGTATCTCCCATATTGATTTTAGGTTTGTTTCTAATGCCTTTAACAAGCTAGGTATTGTAGTTGCAGTTTTATGTATTTTGCCCACCCCACCTTTATGCACTGGAAACTTTTTGCGCTCTTGTTTCCTAGGTGGTACTTATTATTTTATCCTGTGCAGCTTGATTACAGGAACAGTGTGACTTGTTTCAGGGGTATGTTTGGGCAAGGACTGGAAATTTCTCGCCTAACTAGTGGAGATGTTGTTTTATCTGTATAAACAGTAAGTCAGGTCTGATTATACATACGAAGAAATCAATAACCTGCTCCCAGGTGGAGTCAGCAAGCCAGATTGTCAGCTCACCTGGGTACAACTTGGGAGCTGAAGAGATTCATTATTTCCATGAAGATCTGGCACTACCTGTCCACGACTTACTGCAAATAGAGCGGTTGGCCCTGACCAGCAGTGGCTGCCTGTGTGTAACGTGATTAATTGGGTAATTATACCCATTCTGAAACCAACAGGCTATTTTACATTTCTCTGAGCATTTGTGTTGTAATACTCACATATACAATGGTGAGCAAAGAATCAATGGTGAGCATAAGATATCCAAATCATTGTGCACATCTTATTGAAATGCTGGTAGTCTACAAGCCACAAAAATCTATTATAATAGATTATAATAAAAAAATACTGGACTGAGTTCATTTGCCTAGTTACGACTTGCTGCATGTTCAGTCACTAGGAAATGTGAACACCTACATCAGGTATATCCAAAACTTCTTTTCAGTTGCCAAATTTTGAATATTTCTTTAGACAGCATTGTTTCTCTGATCTGTCCTTTACTTCCAAGCCAGCACGTGGAGCAGTTCTTCACCGGATCAGAACCGTAATCAAATGGTTTTATTTGTGCAGAAATGTAAGTGATAGGGGTCCATTTCCCCATTTTTAAAGGAAATTATGTTTCATAATGTAATCAGGAACATTAATGTACTGCCTTTGATATTCTAAACAATGCCAGAAAAAAATCCAAAGAAGTATGCCTGGAAAAGGTATTACCAAAAACTGTGGTATTTTGGAAATGAAGTTTTGAATCACACAAGACTGAGTAATTTACGCCTATATTCCAGTCCAGGGAGAGCTGCCTTGCAGAAGTTTTTTTTTTTTTTTTTTTTCCTGTGTTATTTGTCTAACACTAAAAAACCTAAAAAGTTCTTTTCTGGTGTACCAGATCTGTATTGCTCTTCTGACCAATGGATGTTATTAAGCACACTGCTCGTGGCAATGTACAGTGACACGTATCAGCGTGAACAAAGCAGATTTTGTCCACACGAGCTCTTTGATAAAGCTGAGAGAGTTTCTTTGGTGCTCTGAAATCCGGCATATACTAAGTTAGTGCTGACACAAAGCTGCTGGGATTGGAATAACTCATCCTTCTTGCTGCCTGAAGATATGTATCATCCTCCTTTAAGGAAATGACCTGGGATGCGCCTGTATATTATGGCCAATATTATCTTCTGGCCCCTCATATACGAGTTCACCTACTAACAGAGTTTTTCTTCTGTCTGCACACTGTTTTTGGAGGGAAGAGCAGTGGGTGAAGCGCATATTTTTTGGAGATCCTAAAAAAATGAACTTCAATAATTGAAGAATTTACACTGTTCAGACTGTTCTCGAGGTGCCTGTTAGTCTGGTAGCAGTGCAGTACATTTTTTTACTCTACCTTAGGCTTTATTAAAAAAGGAAATTGGGTGTAGCTTTTTTGCCTTCCATACAGCGACTTTTTTTTTTTACTTTTCTGTATGAGTGTGTGTGTGTTCATTTGCAGGCAGGCAGAAGCACGCGGAAAGGATTTTTCCTCTAGCTCTGTATAATTTCTTCAGCCTTTCTCTAAGCGGAATTAAGCCTGAGTGCAGTAAGAATACAACTGGCTGCTTCTGTATTTAATAAGTAATAACCCTGCCATGAAATTGTAATTGGCAATAAAAAGTCCTGCAATTCATCTAGTGGCTTTCCACCTCCGTTGTAAATCTGTACTTCCACTCTGCTGCTCATCTCCAAAAGACAGAGTGCATTCATTACTTCAGATACAAGTTCTTCCATAGAAAGGAGAACTGGGGATGCAGGCATTTTAAATTCTTTCTTCCCACTCTTTCTTTTATTCTCCTGCCTCCCTGTGGGCACAGAGTTCCTCCATATTTTTTATTTTTTTTTGACCTACATTGTGGTTTGTGCTGGTCTTTTCCCAAGCTTTTCGTGTCGATGGGTTAGACTAATTTCTCTATCCCCCTCTTCTCTTAAATTGCAAAATCGAATTTGTTCAGATTCTGGGTGAAAAGCGAACGCAAATTTCTCTGTAAATGGGAAAGCCTCCTCAGCTCCAGCTGTCAGCCTCTAACTCCAGCACTCAGAAATTTGGGGAACTGGCAAACTCAGCTGTGGGCTGTGTGGCCCGAGGTGACCCGTGTGGAAGAGAGTCACAACCAGGATTCTCTGCAGTGTGTAGCTGAGATTTACACGCTTGCAAAGAGCAGCTTGGGATGGCTGAGGTTGGCAGTGTCAGTATGCTGCTGCCAGGCTCCCAGGCAGCTTGGATCCTGAAAAAAAAATGCTTGGGAGCGAGGTTGAAACCAGTTTCTGAAATCTTGGCTGCATCCTCCAAATCTTCAAATCCTCTTACAGCCCTTTCATTCAGAAGGGTGGAGAACAGGAGTTAGAGATTTCTGTCAAGGGCACCTAGTAACTGTGTGTTTAGCTCATGAAACAGCATTGCTATTTCAGGTCTTTGAAGATTTAGAAACTTGATGTTGTCTCCACCTGGAGGGTCTGAAAAAAAAGCATAAAAACGTGAGTGCAAATGCAGGGGGAACAGTTCCATCCTAGCCTATGCACATACAGAGCTCCCTTGCTTCACCAACAGCACTCACCTCCAAGACTCCAGAAATACGGGCGTCCCTTCCCAGCCACAGCCCAGGCTGCGGGGACACTTGCAGCCTTGGTCAGTGCTGGCTCTGAGGACAGCCCTTCAGCCTGTTTGGGTATCTCCTACTTGTGATGAGCAGATGTGCACTCCTTCAGAGGCACAGCCCCAAAAGGAAACAACGTGCATGGTAATAGCAGCTCGCAAGCCAAAGGCAAGTGAGCATACATCAGACAACAGGAATTGTGTCATTAAAGTCTAATTTCTGCTTCTCTCCTGGGCAGTAGGGATGTGGCATCACAGCTCTCCAGTGTTCCTATACTTCCAGAGTCAGCAGCTGAACCCCTCTGTGCTGCCCCAGATGTTCGACTTCTGGAGAGAAGGGCTATGCACTGGGAAGAGTAGACGGACCTTCCCTTTCCAAGGCCAGCATATAAGGATTTGGATAAACATGGGGTTTTTTTTTCCATAAAAACAATTAACTTGCTGTCCTTTTAGAAGCAAAGAATATCTCATTCTTTTTCTTCATGCAGTCTGATAGCATTTTTTCTTCTTTGCATTTGATATGATCATGTCCAACTACACCAGTGTGCAGGAAACTCCAAACAGCAAGGATCCAAATATTCTTTCAATTTACTCCCAATACTGCCTAAATGCAGCAAAGAGAAATCTACTATAAAATCTCTGTAAAAAGTAATACAGACTTGAGCAGATCTTATTTTCTGTCCATTTCAGATGTGCCCAATTTTTTTGAGAAGCGGACACACGGGAACAGTTAGATTGGCTGACTTTTGGCGAATTATCAACACCGTGCACAACAAATACTGCCACACAACAGTTTCTATCATGGAAGACAAAATAGGAAACACATCCCACACACCAAATTTTGGAGAGCTGGCACCACTTTGTAGAGGTTTGAAACCAAAACGTTGTATCCCGGAGAATTAGGTTAATTACAGGTGTGGTAGCATAGACAACCCATGGCTTCAAATTCTGTGACTGAATGGAAAGAAAACAGCAAAACTAGCCACCAACAAGCCAGGGCAGTGAGAGTGACTGAGAAATACTTAAAGAAAGAGAAGCTAATAGTAATGGAAGACCTGAATTCCCCCTGTGTAGACTGGAAAGTGCCGGAGCGGGGCACGGCGTAGCCTTTTCTAGCACCATAAGCGCTACTTAGTGCAAGGAGCTGGCAAAGCCACGAGCTGCTCTTGGTTTAGTCCTGAGAGCTGTGCATGATGTGCCGTGCAATGCAACTTCTGAAAAGCCTCTTAGTGCCTGTCATATGCCTGAGCATAACAGCTCTGTAGGAAGGAGAGTGCCAGAAAAAAAAAAAAAAAAGAAAAAAAAAACCCCAACATTCAGTGCAATAACTTTTAACTTTAAGGAGGAGAGTTCTGTGAGTATAAGAAAGCAAGATAAGAGGAAGGAAGAAGAGAAAAAAAACTGTTAGGATGCATTCAGGAAGCTTGGATACTACCTAAATACTTCATAACAGAGGTTGAGATTCAAACTGTAGGATCAGTCAGGAAAAAAACTTCAAAAAGATTTCTTCCTCTCTTTTAGATAATATATTAATGAACATTTTCCCAATGGTTTTCATCAAAACATAGTGGTTCTGGGATAGTTTTTTATCTGATCACATTCCGACCTGTGCATCACTTGCTGCTGTTAAATATTGATCACTAGTATGGATCAATGGTGATCCTTTCTCACCATGACCGATGCTCATTATCTGTGTGGGCCTGGACCAACCACCTCCTCTAAATGAATCCAGCATCTCCTGGAGGAGCTGTGACTGCCCCATCCCTGGAGGGGTTCAAGGCCAGGCTGGATGGGGCTTGGAGCAACCTGGTCTGGTGGGAGGTGTCCCTGCCCAGGGCAGGGGGGTTGGAACTCAGTGATCTTTAAGGTCCCTTCCAACTCTAACCATTCTATGATCTCCCAGAGAGTTTGGAATAACGCTTAGACATCCAAAGATTTCTCCAGTCCCTATCACAGTCTGGTCCAAAGCCCCAGTTCCAGATACGTCCCAACTTGGGAGGGTTCAGAGTCAAAACCTAGACCTCAAATTCACTGGTTGTGTGTCCATCCCCTGCTATTACCATCCCTGGGAGCTGAAGGGCCCTGCAGCCCCCTCTCTTGCTGCTCACCTAGCTGGGGGTGGGCACAGCCCCGACTGGACCATGGATGTGGATGCTTTGGGTATGTTGTGGAGACCCCTGTCCCAGCAGCTGGGGAGAGGGCGTGCTGTGCTGGCCCCAGAGAGGAGTTTTAACTCCTCCTGGGCTCCCACATGGCCGTCTGTGCTCACACACACATAGGCAAAGGATGAGGTTCTGCTGGGAGGAAGGGCACGGCTGGGAAAATACATCATGTTCTGCTTAGGGTTGCATAGGTATCGAGGCAGAGCAGCTCCACAAAGCTGAACAAGCTCTACATTTCCATGTGATTTTGGGCTGCGGTCAGGGAAAGCGTGGTGTCCTGGTGTAAACCCAGGATAACACCACTAGAGGTGGGGAAAAACATCCCAATCGATGGAGAGTAAGTGAACTAGGTGCCCGGAAAATCGGTAAGTAGAAAGATAATTGATTACCTGGTTCTGGAGAGTCCTTGAACCTCGAAGTGACATCAGTAATCCCTAGGAGCCCTACTTTTCCAGGCAGGCTCTCCGTACGGCAAAGCAAGCACTGCCTGCACTGAGTGTGCAGAAGGTTCGAGCTCTTTGCAAAAGTAAGTGCAAACTTATGGTTTGTGTTTGGTTTGTGGTTTTGGTGGTTTTTTTTTCATAGAATCATAGAATCATCTAGGTTGGAAGAGACCCTTGGGATCATCGAGTCCAACCATCTACCCTACTCTACAAAGTCCTCCCCTACACCATATCCCTCAGCACCACATCTAATTGTCTCTTAAATGCATCCAGGGATGGTGACTCAACCCCCTCCCTGGGCAGCCTATTCCAATGCCCGACCACCCTTTCTGTGAAGAATTCTTTCCTAATGTTCAGTCTAAACCTACCCTGTTGGAGCTTGAAGCCATTCCCTCTCATTCTGGCATTAATTACCTGTGAGAAGAGACCAGCACCAACCTGGGTAAAGACAATTTCAGAAGTTGGATGGGCACTGACAGGGAAATTGTGATAGCTTAAGCCTAAAAACTTAACGGGGTTTTGCTAATGCAGGGGAGTGCGTTGGTGCTTGTATATGGATATATGGATATACCACAGTTCTGTACCTAATGGAAATCAAAGTGGGCTGAGCTGGGGTAAGTCAGCAAAACTGCTGAGCGGAATAGCCAGGCACCTGAGCTGAAAGCAGGGAGGAGGTCCATGCTTCCACAGGTTTGCCTGACTCCCAACTGGAAACTTTTGGGGTGTGAAAATAACCCAGAGCCCACGGGGCGGCACACGGCTAGGTCCACGTGTGCTGACTCTCTTACCTGCTGCTGGCAAGTCCATGTGGACGGCTGTCGTCAGAGTTGTACCAAAAGAAAGCTCAAAGGAACAACGCTGGCTTGAGTTTGTTGGGTTTTTTTTGGCTTTTTTTTTTTTTTTAACTGTTTTTTTTTTTTTTTATCACTCAGCTGCACTGAAGCCCGATGCCTCTGGTAGCCAGTGGTGGAGCAGTGAGGAGCCGGTTTTGTTGCTGCGCTTTTACAGGAGAAGCCTGGCTGCCTTAACTCTCACTAAAACGAGCACCTAGACAACTGGGAACAAAATCCAGGGATGGAGGTGGGCTCCACGGAAGCCAGCAGCAGCTCCCAGGGAGGCACCGGCTGGCTGGACCTTACCCTCGTCACCTGCACCGAAACGGTGACTTTCACTGAAGTGGTGACAGAAGAGGAGTGGGGATCCTTTTACTATTCTTTTAAGGTATTCATTTAAGGCATGCGTTGCTTTTCCCACGTGCTCGCAGCTTTGGTGCATTTGCGGGGTGGGGGGGGTGGGCAATTAGGGTCGTTGAACCTTTTTGCCCGGGTATTTGTGGGTTTTTCCCCTGCAAAGACAGCAGACAGCACGAGCGAGGCACTTACTGAAAAGCAAAATAGTTGTAGGAATTGGAGTTCAGACTTTCAGGTCTTGGCCAATTGTGTCCCCTTCCAAGAGGGGACGGTACCAGTTTTCTGTAGAGGTGTTGTAATTACAAAAGTGTCTTTAATCAAAAGCTTGCATTAGTTTAACACATCTTTTCTGTAATTTCTTATAGCCATCATTTTGACGTAAGGGATTTCTTTTCCATTTCCCAGCTGTATGTGACTGAGAGCGTTTTTTGCAGGTTTTTTTTGTTGTTGTTGTGTTTTGTGTTTGTTTGGTTTGTTGGGTTTTTTTAATCATGGGGGCGGGTTCTAATTAGTTGGTTTGTTTGTTTGCTTTTATCTCGAGGGGGGGGACGCAGTGTCTCTTGAAGGGCTGCTGTTAAGAATGCACGGGGTGAATCATTCCTAGTGAATGCTGCTGAGTGACAGGGGAAACGTATTCATTCATTCATCTCCCCAAACGACAAACATCCCCCTTGAAACCTGTAAATGTAAGAAAAACATGGAAGGGGTAGCGAGATTCATCCTCCCTTCGGATTTCCGTGCCTGATGTCATTGCCTAATTGCGTGCTGCCACCACTTCACTGCTGGGGCACCTTGTACAAGTTAAGTTTCAAGTTATTAAAAGTCTGACAAGGAGTTCCCTGCCGTTCCTTCCGCAGCTCGGGACCAGAGAGCTCACCTTCAGTTGGGAAGACACAGGCACTTAGCACGTTTGACAGTATGTTGGGTTAAAAGGGGATATGTTCGGAGGCAATTTTGATTTCTGTGAGATTGCTACTGCTCTGATACAACGCCAGTGGAATTACAACAGGCTTCCATCTCCGTTAAGGAAAAAGTTCAGCTGTAGTTCTGCTATTAATTAATGAGGATCTCTATTAACATGCTACTGATAATTTTTTTTTCTGAAGAAGGAAAAAGACAGTACTTTCTTAACTAGGATTTCAAGGATGTAAATCCTTTTCTTTTTATTTTTTTTTTATTTTTTTTCTCTCCATGTTAGACTCGTAAAATGCTCTTGAAAAAAAGCAGAAGTGACGGGCAAAATATTTTAAACAACTTTATCTCCCCTCTCGTCTCCACACTTAAGGCTGTAAATCCGAACAATGGCATGGGAGCAGTATTGTATAACATCAAAAGTGACAATTAATTCCGTGATTAGAAAATCCCCAGGCGGAAAACCGTTCCTTAATAGGGAGGCTGAGCAAATTGCAATAATTAGGAAACCAGGGATAGCCACGCGTGCTCGTCCGTTGCTCGAGGAAGCTGGGTGCTGTTAGCTGAGAGCTTCTCGTTAGCCTTGCACCCCTCTGCCAGGCGTCTGGCTCTGGCACACACAGCACGAGCTCTGCGAGGCGGTCCAGCTGCTTTCGCATCAATTAGTGGCTGCTGATAGGCATGGAGATATTTTGACCCCCGGAGACATGCGACAGCTGGTGCTGCTGCAGGAAAGGAGGGATAAAAGCACCTACCGTGGAGGGGGGAGGAGGAGGAAGACGGGGCTCCCTGCCAGCAATTCCAGCTCGCTGGAAAAGCTCACGTGTGGAAGGTGTTGCTGGTACCTGCTGGCTCGGTTGGCTCTCCTCCACCAGCGCTGCCCACATGGTGGCTGGGTCCTTGCCCCTTCCAGCAAGCTGAGCAGCATGTCCTTCCTCTTCACGAGGGTCTGGTTAAGGAGATAAAGCAATGAGGAGCTGGGACTGTTTAGTATGAAGAAGAGGAGGCTGAGGGGATGAGGTTCATCACTCTCTACAACTACTTGAAAGGACACTGTAGAGAGGTTGGTGCTGGTCTCTTCTCACAGGTAATTAATGATAGAACGAGAGGGAATGGCTTCAAGCTCCAACAGGGTAGGTTTAGACTGAACATTAGGAAAGAATTCTTCACAGAAAGGGTGGTCGGGCATTGGAATAGGCTGCCCAGGGAGGGGGTTGAGTCCCCATCCCTGGATGTGTTTAAGAGACGATTAGATGTGGTGCTGAGGGATATGGTGTAGGGGAGGACTTTGTAGAGTAGGGTAGATGGTTGGACTCGATGATCCCAAGGGTCTCTTCCAACCTAGATGATTCTATGATTCTATGAAAGGTTCAAGCCTTGGAATAGGCTTGAATGGATCAAAATCCAGCCATCAGTGCTCAAAATGTAGCTACAAACGGCAGGTTGGCCTTTTATTGGGATTTTCAAACACGTGTAGCCCATGTAAAGGCAGGCTGGATGAACAGCCACCCTACGGGTTTTCTCCAGAGCCTGCGTACCGGGACGCAGAGGTCCAACACGGGGCACAAAAGCTCTTTCTGCTTGGGAAATGCGGGTGTAACCTGTCGCACCAAAGCGGTGGTTGGAGAACAGCATCTAAGCGTGTAAATGGAAAGGACGAAGGAGTGATGCTCGCTCCATACCTGGAGCAGTTCCCGTGATAATGACTTTTTAATGATTTCACCCAATGACAGCTACCTAGCATGTCTCACGTGCCACTCGGACGATGGCAGTAACCACTGGCTTCTTCTTCTCCTCCCATGATTCAAAGGGCAGCCTGTACAGAGGTGGTGTCTGTATTATACTGTGCTGACAAGGTGAGAAAAGTAAAATAATGCACCTTAGAGCATTTCAGTGCCAAAAAAGTTCTATTATGGGATAAGCTGTGAGTGCTTCCTGGCTCTCCTTTTCAGAAGCATTTGGGCTTCTGTCTCTTCCTCTTCAGAGCTTAAGAACTAAATCCTGCTCTGCTTCAGACTGCAAAGCATTTTGCCAGTTCAATTGGATTCCTTCTATTTTACTTTTTTTTTTTTTTCATTTTTCGGCTGGGAAACGGGACATTTTGTCGGCTTGGAGGAATGCACATTTGCCTTCTGGTAGTGGTTACCTTAGCTCCTTGCCCAGCCACTAGCCAGGACGTTGCCCATGAAGCCTGCTTTGGGGCCATGGCCACGTGTGCTAACGAGGCTGGCTTTTGGGGCGCAATCGCAGCCTTTTGGGGCAGGGCTGGGTGCACCCCCGCACCGCACAGCACGAGAGATGAGCTGGTGCTTCCCGCAGCAAAGGCACTGCCTCATCCCCACCTAGGGGCAGGTCTTCCTGCTCTGTTGTGGCAAGTGGTCCCCAAAAGCCCAGACTCTCCAGGTGCCTTTACGTGGGGGCATCCGTGGGGCTTACTGGCTTAAACCACACGCACGAGAAGTCCAGTTGGTTGTGTCACCACCATATTGAGAACAGATGTGCAAATTGGTATTAATTACAGCTCCAGCCTCCCAGGCCAAAGGAGAGTTCGTTGCATCCCTTTGCAGTCTCCCCTGTATGCTTTGTGCAGTGTCAGCTGCCCTCTGCCAAATAGAGTATTCCGAAGAAAACAGAGGTCATCTGAACACCTGCGGCCTTCTTCCACTTTAGGAGCTTCTTAACCCTGTGAACCTGGCAAGGTGCAAACCAGAAACCTGCCTGGAGAGATGCTGGAGTCTCAGAATAGGGTTGCCCCTTTGTCCACAGGGCTGGGAGGCTTTGTCAGGGCTGGAGGAAGCCCCTCACCTTGCCAGGCCCCCAACATCCCCAAAGCTTCCACAGGGACGAGCATGCTTGTCCTCAGAGAGGTGTAGGGCTCGCCTCTTCTATCTGCTGAGAAAGAGGATGCCCTACTTTTATGCAAGAGAGTAAAGGTTGGAGTGCTTGAAAGGAGAAAAGCCCCATCCACTATTCTTTTCTCAGTGGGACTGTGTTCCCACCATCATCTCCTGGCTCCCAGGAGCATTGGCCGACTTCCATGACCTAGTGCATTTTCTTATTTTGTTTTCTGGTGTGTAGAGTTGAACCCTCGCCCATGCAGCAGGTCTTGTCATTTACACCCAAGTTGTTTGGGAACCTCAGTCTCTCCCCTGACAGGCAGGAACCCCAGCCACTGGTCTGCATGTTGGTGTCCCCGCTCCTTCTGGCCCCATGAGGCCTGGTCATTGTGCCATGCAGCATCACCACAGAGGTGACGCCGAAGGGCTGGAGCTCTCAAGAGGAATGATGAGCACATCCACTCCACCACAGATGATTTTACACGTGTAATCAAAATTCCCAATTTATTTCAGGAAGGAACGTTTGATTCTCTGACTATCCTCCCCTCACTCTGTGGCATTCGCCGTACCTCCACGTAGAATCATAGAATCATAGAATCATCTAGGTTGGAAGAGACCCTTGGGATCATCAAGTCCGACCATCTACCCTACTCTACAAAGTCCTCCCCTACACCATATCCCGTAGCTCAGACATTGAACAGGACTGCATAGCCATGCCAGAGTAAGCACAAATCCAAGAGTATGTGCAGCTTATCCATGGACCCTGACGCTCTTTACAAAGGTCAGGGCTTACCATCCCCAGCAAAGAGCTGAGCAGACCAACGCATGGAGAGAAAGTTTGCATTGACTTGTTTTGTAAGACTATCAGGTAACAAGGATTTGGCTCCGGGTGTCCTCAGAGCATGTTTAAGTCAGAATCTGTTGTCCCAATTCTTTCATCGAAATGCAGGAGCCTCTTTATTTCCTGGAAAGCATTCACCTATGCTACTGCTCATTCTGATTTTCAAACACAGCTCACAGAGCATCCCATCATTGAATACATAATAGAAAAATAATAATGGGTGCTGTCAAATTTCTGGAGTAATCTCAGCAAATGCAATCGTACATTTTAGAAAAATGGGCATATCGAATAATTCATAAGTGAGTGTGCAATCTTTCAGTGGGGGGAGAGGAGGAGAATTAAGTCCACACAAATAAGGTGTCAGGAATTCCTGAACACAGCCTCTGCAGTATGCCGTAATGACTGTTGCTGTTCCTGAGAGGCTGCACTGAGAATGTAATAGCTGATCTCCTTGCGAAACAAATTTTTGGTGCTTTTGGCCAGTCTGGCTTCATCTAGTGGTTTAAATGCAATGCAGAAGTGATCTGGCTGTGTGACAGCCTGACTGGGGGTGGCTGCGAGCCAACTGATCCAGGTGGTTTTATACTAACAACCCTCATACTACTAACTCCACGGTCCACACGGGGTTTGCCTCTTCGATATAAATATGCCTGGAAAGTATTAATTTCTCCAGGCTTTTTTTTTTTTTTTTCAGATGTTTTAACTGTATGGATTTGGCCATACTTAATAATTTTGCCCCTTTTTGTGATTAAGAAAAAACAGCATTTCAGTTTTTAGTACGGCTACCAAAGTCATACAATTATGGCTGGACCATTGAGTGACCTAATGTCATCTCTTCATGTAGAAGATGTTCTAGGAAAAAATAGATAGGCATGCCATGAAAAAGATATCTTTCCTGATGGCATTAAAATTAGGAATATCCGTTTGTCTTCTGTGAAAGTTTCCTAGGGAGCAATGGGTAAAAGAATCCTGCAATAACAACGGTACTGTCACCATTTATTATCCAACTTGTACCAAAACGCAGCAGAATGGCAAATGTTACTTACACGCTAGCAAAATCACATTGTTCCCATTTGTTATTGACTGAAAATCTTTCCCCTTATCCCAGTCACACCTATGCAGGATTTTTGGGCAGGCTGGGGGGGGGGGGTGGTTGGTTTAGTTGTTGTTTGAGCTTGGAAAGATGACAGCAGTTCACACGCATTAGATGTTGTACACTGATAGGACTCTGCCTCACCAGTGGTGGTGAAGTCAGAGCTAAGAAATACTTTTTTAAAACCTGGAGATTCACAGAGAAAAAAAAGATAGATAGATAGATAGATAGATAGATAGATAGATAGATAGATAGATAGATAGATAGATAGATAGATACAGTTTTGCTAAATTTCAAAAAGAAGTGGAAGTAATCTTAATAACATAATTGACCCTCTCCATAAGAAAATGTCCTTATTTAGTGAATAGGCTTCCTCAGCTTGTTTGTTTTTCTAAGTCTAAAAAGGACAAAATATTATAGATTTGGCCTCCAGTTGTGCCAGGGGACATTCAGATTGGATATTAGGAAAATTTTTTACACTGAAAGGGTTCTTAAGCCTTGGACTGGGCTGCCCAGGGCAGTGGTTGAGGCCCCATCCCTGGAGGGATTGAAAAGCCGGGTTGCCATAGTGCTTAGAGACATGGTTTAGTGATGGTTTTGATCAGAGTTAGGTGGATGGTTGGACTAGATAATCTGAAAGGTCCCTTCCAACCTGGACAATTCTATGATACTATGATTCTATAATACATTAAAATTCATGGACTATGAGTGCAATATCATACAGGTGTAGGCTCTGCAAAACTGCTTCTGGAGTTTGGCAGAATAGGAAACATCAGCTTGGGTCCCTTCCAACTGTGCCCTTCTTCCAACCATAAGGACCTGTACAGAAGTGGCTGTTACCAGCACCTCTGATGTGTTGTGAAGGTCTGACGTGGCAACACACCCTAGGATTGCCAGAATGACCTGCAGCCATGTGCCAGGAGGATAACAGCCAGCCTGTGAGAAATCACCTCAGTAAAGCAGCCTCTGTGCAGGAGATATGAAAATTATCAGGCATGACCATTGCCATTGAAATGGAAAAGCAGCAGTCCCAGAGGTGAACCCGGGGCTGAACTAGCATTTACACATTTTGAATCAGGCTCCATTCCAGGCAATGCTACCAAAAACCACTCCAAATCAGCTCCTCGAGGGCTTGCCACCTGCCCAAATGTGTTTGTCTCAAGCTCAGTCATATTGCAAGCACTTTCAAGGACAAAAGATAAAACTTTGGTTCTAACTTTCTCTTCCCTCAGTCTTTCTTATCTTCACATGAGTTTTTCCAGACCTTTTCAGCGTCAATCAAATTGCTTTCCCAAAATTTTCAGGAACATCTTGTGTGAGCACTGTATAGAAACATCTTCTCAGTTTTGCCTTGCTAGATGGAGAACGTTTTTTCGAAATGCACTTGTGCTACAGGAATGACCAGTAAAACTTCTGCTGCTTGTGACAGCTAGGGCATAAGATTTGGGTGATCTTCCCAGTTCTTAGTGTGTTTCTTTCTCACTGAGACAAGGTCAACCTGCAAATGAATCCAGAGCAATCCAGCCATTTTAATATTTTCCCAAAAATCTTCCTTCCTTTTTTTTTTTTTTTAGATTTCTTGAGCATTAGGAGGCAGATTGAATTAATCATCCCAACTTTCACATTCAGGTGTCTAACATTTACTGTGTGAATCTTACTCCTAGCCTAAATATTCCCACCGCCGTCCCACTTTCGGTAAAATATTTAGTACCCCCTTACTTTGTTCCTTCTCGACAGTCAGAACTCGTAGCTACAACTAAAGTATGTGTGACACCGCTACAGCGTGCACCTACACACCAACAGAGGTTTCTGGTGTTTTTTTCACAACCCAACTTGCGCTGAAAGTTTCAGCACAAGAAGAAGTTTGAATGCTTCCGATTGGCACTTTAACAAAGTTTGTTCTTTTTCGTGTATTAAAGACCCTTTATTTTGTAGCTGGTAAAATCAACAATAGTCATGATCCCTCCAGCGGCATCATACTTGACTTCTGACAGCTCATTGTTTAAACTGGTCACACTCTGGCAGAAATTCTTCATCTCAGGCTGATGACATAAGACAAGTGCCACCTTATGGTTTTTATCTGCTTTTTCCTAATATTGGTATGTTTGCGCTATTCCCGTGCCAGTGACCTTCTGGGGGTCACCTGCACCAACCACTCAAAAGCAAATTCAAACTATGCCAGGTTGCTCACGGCAGTGTCCACTCAATTTTTTAATATCTTCAGGGACAGAGATCCCACAGCCTCTCTGGACTCCCATCCCAGTGTTTGACCACCCTCACAATGAACATTTTTTTCCTAATATCTAATCAAAATTTCATGTCTTACAACTCTTAGCTGTGGCCTCTTATCCTTTCATTGTACACCTCTCAGAAGAAACATGTTCCACCTTCTCTGCACCCTCCTATTAGATAATTGTAGGCAGCAGTTAGACCCCTCAAGGCTCCTTTAGGGTATCTGCTGTGGAGAAACCCGACAGTACGAGACAAACAGGGGTTTATTTATTTTTGCTTTGTTTATTTATTAAAAAAAAAAAGTCATTAATTATGTCAGAGGTTGTGCCAGTTCCTTTAAGACTCCATAATTAAATTGTGCTGAGGAGTGTCTTTCTTTGATTCTTTTTAGTGTTTCAGTCCAAAGTGCCATTTGCCTTAGAGGTAAACTGACTGTAAATCCCTGACTGGAATCAGTCGAGCTGCATGGCACCTGTCTGCCTCAGGAAAACTAATCTTCCTGCTTTGTTGGTTTTTTTCAGGTTGGGTTTTTTCATTATTTTTTTTTCCATCCTAAAAAGGGACTGTTAAATAGCAAATTTGTCCTGAACATTTTCAGTATTGAAAGTTCAAGACTCCAGAACTTCTACAACAGGCTCAAAATCATGCAAAATCTAGAACCCTCCATTTTCTTGCGGCGGTCCACAAAGGTGATCAAAGGGCTGGAGCACCTCTTCTAAGGGGACAGGCCGAAACAGTTGGGGTTGTTCAGCCTGGAGAAGAGAAGGCTCCGGGGAGACCTTATAGCCCCTTCCAGTCCCTGAAGGGGCTACAGGAGAGATGGGGAGGGACTCTTGGTCAGGGAGTGCAGTGACAGGACAAGGGGTCATGGTTTTAAATTGAAAGAGGGGAGATTTAGATGAAATCTCGGGAAGAAATTCTTTGCTGTGAGGGTGGTGTGACACTGGAACAGGTTGCCCAGAGAAGCTGTGGCTGCCCCATCCCTGGAGGGGTTCAAGGCCAGGCTGGATGGGACTTGGAGCAACCTGGTCTGGTGGAAGGTGTCCCTGCCCAGGGCAGGGGGTTGGAACTGGATGATCTTTAAGGTCCCCTCTATGCTATGATTCTTGCATGGCCTACAATTAAAGTGATTATTTCAGGGGATGACAAACGATTTCTCTCTTTTTTCCCTCCTTTAAGAAAGTTCACCACTACTCATGGCGAACCTGACCACGAGCATGACAGGTCCCCAATTTAGCAAGGAGATTTATGTGTTCTTCTTATGTGTTAAGAAAAACATCCTTACGAAATAGTTTGGCTTGCTCCGTGATTACCGCTCTCTTACAATCTCAATTGCTGCAATTTGTCACACTAGGAAAATAGTTTTTTAAAATATACCAAAGCTAAGCAGTCAGGCTGCTTGCACGTTCCCAGAATTTAATCAACCAGCAAGAAGCAGCTGTTCAGAGACCTAAGCCTCTACCGGCCTGTGACATGAGAGATGAGTGCCTCTTTTTCACCCAGGTGACCACGGACAGGGAGCAGGAAGGCACCAGGTCAGTAAGGACGTGGACTCACCATAGGCCTCCTCTCCTCACATCAGGCAAGAGTGCCTCCCCCTCTCTTTTTCTGTTTATTTGCTCATTTCTTACCTGGCAGCCCATTTTTTCCAGGCTGTATCCCAACCAGCCTCAGCAGCTGAAACAAAGCTGTTTCAACGCCGGGTTCCTGTTCGAGTACAAACGTGCTTTGTCCATTGACAGTTGAACCTCTCCTCTTAGGCAACGGCTGTGATATCAGGCAAAGGCTTCTCCACCTCAAGACGTGAGCAAGAGCGCCTCCGTTGGGATGACCTATTGGGTATATCCCTGTTTCACAGCCGTGACTGGTGCCCCCCAAGGGAAAGGATATAAATCCTGAGAAATGAGCGAGCAAGGAAGTTGGTTGGGGAAGAACTGGAAGGAGGGATGGCATTGTGGCACCAAAATGTCTCCAAAACATGGCTCTGAAAGGATTTAACTACGGTCTTGATTAAAGCTGCTCACAGGGATGACCTTTGTCTCAAACATGAAGCAGAATAACCTCATGCTAGACTTAATCGTAGCCTGTGCATTCAGAAATTTTTGCTGGAGAGACAAAATAACAAGCCTCTTCTCCAGCCAAAGGAAAACACACGCAATCTTCAGACAGGTTTTCTGACTTAGATTTCGCCCATGAAGATACTCGCTTCGTTGACTAGAGCTGGTTTTAATCTTAAAGCGAATTAGCCAAACGTCAATATGCGCTCCAGATGTCAGGCACTTCCACGCTCCAAACACAGCGGTCTTGTGGAAGAGCAGTGCATGCAATGGTTGTAGTCAAGCTGAGGAAATCCTCTGGACTTTGATTTACTCTGTGACCTTAATTAAGTCACCAGCACCTTCTATGTTTCCTAATCTGAAAGAACTGGTGTATGTAACTGGTCTCTCTCACAGCATTCTCATGTAACACAGCTAGCAATGCCCAAAAGCAGCCCTTGTCAAAGAAAAGCTTCTGCACAGGGGTTTGGGAAATACTATTGTCTATCTTTTTATCCTGAAAGCTGCTGATGCCTGTGCAACATGTTGTTAAATGATGGGTTTTTTTGTAAATCACCTTGCTGAAGGTTGTCGCAAAAAAGGCGATTCCTGCTTGCTGAACAAACAAGACATGAAATCAAACTTCACTATGTCTAAGCAACTTTAAGGTGACTGATAAACCAGAATTATAGAAAAATGCAGCTGGAGTGAAGTTCAGGGATCAATCAGCCTTCACTCCAATCTAATAGCTATTTTAAGAACTTCCTAGGTAGAGGCTTCACTGACTAAATCAATCTATATATATAGTATATTTTTAAGTCAATTTTTTAACATGAGCAGTCTGAATTCTGTGCTGTAGTTTTAATTCACTGATTTTCGGCCAATCTGCAGTAGACCTGAAGAAGAGATTATTCCTTTCCTTTTTTACGTTGGTCTTTTTGTGCCTTCGAGGCTCTGTTCGTATTTCCCTGCAGCCTGCTTTTTGCCAGATTAAGCAACTTAATTCATTCAGCTTTTTCTCTTTTTTTTTTTTTTTGTTTGGCTACATCCTCTAGACCGCCATCGGTTCATTGCTCAGAGTCTCTCTGGAAAGAGTGGCACCCAGGAGTGGGCATGGTACAGCAGCCGGGCGCAGTGGAAGAATTAGAGCAGGGGCACGTGAGACTAGTGTCGATTCCACGACGGTGGTTGCCTTTCTCTTGGCAGGGTGACGTTATTAAACCGTGTCCCAGTTGCGGGGTGCTTCTTTACCTGCTGCCTGCAGGGGAGATGCTTTGAAGACTTGCCTGACCCGGTGGGATTACCCCCTTTGCACTGCACAGTCCTGCGTTTCTCCTTCCTTGAACAGCATCTTGGGGTTGTTTTTTTTCCCCTGTGCATGTTTACGATTCATCGAGATCAGGCTGAATTCTAATCCCAGCCTCCAGGAAGGCCTTTATCACGGTGGGCATCCCATTAACAACCAGAGAAGTTTTCATTCTGCAAGCTAATACAAACAAAGAGAGGCTGCAGTGATTTAAGTTGCCTATTGTTATAGCTCCTTAATCCCCAAGAGCGGGATCCGCTTCTCTTCTCTCTGGTTGTCAGCTACCACAAATAGATTAATAGAAACTTGGGCTTTATTCCTTTCTCTGTGTCCTTTCAAACTTACTTCTCCTATATTCAGCTCTTGTACCTTTTAGGTTATCTTTGTAGTCTGGTTTAATTGTGTATTTCCGTAGAGCCTCAGCCTGAAATTGCTAAAGTGCTAAGCACTGTTTTTTAACTTGGCAGGAGGGGATTTAAACTGACCATAAGTGCTGCGCTCCCACGGTGGAGAAACACCCCTCTAACGCAGTCTCTGTTGCTCCATAGGTATTTCTTCTGCGGGAAGTGGAAGAAGATTTGAGTGTCAGGTCCTTGTTCTGTCTGTACCCACAACAGTATTATCTGGGGAATACAGAATTTCTTTCAAGAAAATTCTCTCCTTTTTTTATACCAGAGAATATGGGAACGAGTCCCACCCCTCAGTTTTCTTCATGAGTGAAAGATCTTTTCTGAAACGAAAAAGACAAACCCAGCCCTGAGGAGAACCCACCGATTCCCAGGACAAAAGTGATGTGAAATCTTACCTTTTGAAATTTTAATTACCGTCCAAAAAGACACTTCCAATCCCTGTGCAAAGCAAAGCATCCCCATAAAAATAGTCCTGCCATGTCTCTGCCACACATTTTGAAGGGAAAATTCCAAGAAATTTCAGAGATTTGCAGACGCCCAAAAAAAGGTGGAGGTTTTTCTTGTCTAAAAGCTAAGCATCCAGCCCACACAAAGTTGTCTTATGTAGGTCACTCATAATGAGTGGAGGCAGGCCATCCCAAGTTAGGTGAGATGAATGGTGACTCATCTCTGAGATACTGCTATTATATAGACTACGCTATGACAATTTGGAGTAGTTGTCTCCCTTTTGGAGCTTTAAAGTTGGGGGAGATGACCCAAATGGTAAATTAGGCTGGCAAAATTACCGTGCTGGGAAAAGTGAAACCGTCTAAACACAGCCTTCATTGTGTGTTTAAGGTAATAATCTCTGGGTTCAGGCAATGAGCGCAGCCTCAAATTGTTCATACGCTGGGTCTTTCCTTTCTTGCATGCTCATGTATCCCACAGGGTAGCACTACTACCTCCCTGGAAGAAAGCAGAGTCTGGTTCCCACCAGTGGTTCCCCAGTAGAGGAGGGGACCCTGGATGTGGTCCAGAAGGGGATTGAGTGCTGAGGAGGCACTAAAGCTCAAGGCAGAGGAAGAAGCTCCTTGCCCCTGCTCCTTTCCTGCCATTTCACCTTCCCTCTCCACACTCACATCTGAGCTGTTTTCTCTCTGTGGGCAGCATGAAGCCCGGTGTCTGCTCACACGTTAGGAAGACATGGGTTAGTGGCTGCCAAATGCTTTTAATGAGCGCTCTCCCCTCCTTCTGTTCCATCATCAGCCCAGTCAGGCAGGTACGGGTCACAGAATCACAGAGTCTTCATGGTTGGAAGGGACCTTTGAGATCATCAAGTCCAACCATACACACACCCACCTCAAAAAACCCCCCACCAATTTCAGGCACTAGAGCATGCCCTGAAGAGCCACATCTACATGTTTCTTAAATCCCTCCAGGGATGGTGACTCCACCATCTCCCTGGGCAGGCTGTTCCAGTGCCTGACCACCCTCTCAGGAAAGGAATTCTTCCCAATATCTAATCTAAACCTCCCCTGCCCCAACTTCAGACCATTTCCTCTGCTCCTGTCATTATTCCCTTGGGAGAAGAGGCCAACCCCCACCTCTCTACACCCTCCTTTCAGGGAGTTGGAGAGGGCAATGAGGTCTCCCCTCAGCCTCCTCTTCTCCAAACTAAACATGCCCAGGTCCCTCAGCCTCTCCTTGTGTGACTTGTTCTCCAGACCCCTCACCAGCTTGGTGGCTCTCCTCTGGACACACTCCAGCACCTCAATGTCCTTCTTGTGGTGAGGGGCCCAGAACTGAACACAGCCCTCGAGGTGGGGCCTCACCAGTGCCCAATCCAGAGGCACCATCACTGCCCTACTCCTGCTGGCCACGCTGTTCCTAACACAGGCCAGGATGCTGGTGGCCTTCTTGGCCACCTGGGCACACTGCTGGCTCATCTTCAGCCCACAGGCGACCAACACCCCCAGGTCCTTTTCTGCCAGGCAGCTCCAGCCACTCTGCCCCCAACCTGTAGCGCTGCAGGGGGTTGTTGTGACTGTGTCAGTGTGGGTCTCACTGACAGTCTCCTTCCCCCCAACCTGCTGAGGACAGTGACTCAGGGGTCACTCCTGTAGGGCCAGCAGCCATGATCCCTCTTCAGCTGCAGCCCTTATCCAGTTCCCACGTTGTGGGTTCGGTGTGAGGAACTGGAAGATCCCAAATGACTGCATTGACATAACCCAAATCTCACCCCAGCTGCTAGGATGTGCATCCAGGTGACCAATGCAGCTGAAGCCCTGGAAAGCCATGAGAAGGCTTGAAGAGGGGGTTGAAGGGCGTTCAAGAGGGTTGAAGGCTCTTCCATATTTCATTAATACAGACTGTCTCTTCCTGAAACGTCAAAGGCAGGACATCTTCTCAGGAGCAATAGGTTCTGGGAGACTGCATGGAAATTGGGGTTACCTTTATAACTACAAGTTCTGCAGAGCCACACATGTGGGTTTTTTTATGTGGTTGGACTTGATGATCTCGGAGGTCCCTTCCAACCACTAAGATTCTGTGATTCTGTGTTTTTTCTCTCTTTGACTCTAATAATAATGTGTATATTATTGCTGCTGGTTACATTAGGATTTTTTTCTCCTGAGCACCCTTGCTCTACACCCTTAAACCCAACTGTTACTGTGAAAAATCCTCTCTCCTCTTTCCAGAATAGCAGCAGAACCATCTTCCTCCATGCCACTACACGCAGCTTTACGTAGGACAGGCTTTTTATAAGTGAGAATTTTGCCGAAATGCAGAATATTTTCTCCAGCCGACCCAGGCTCACCAGACTCTGTGCTTCTCAGGCATCAGGGCTGGCTGGCTGATATGGAGAAAACGTAAACTTCACACTCTTACATGGCGAGGGGAAACCTACAGACTGAAAAATAACTGCACCTAGAGAGGACCAAACGGGTTTCGGTCGCCAAAAGGAGAGAGAAGATACAGCGTGCACCCCCAAAACAAGCGAAGGTGGATACGTACACCCTTGTTCTTGCAGCCAGGCAATCCTCGTGCTTTGAGAAAGTGAATACCTCCTTTTTTTTTTTTTGCACTTTCTTTTCTTTGCACACACTACCACTAGGGGACGTTTTGTCATCGCGTATCACTCGCTACACAATTTTACTTTTCCTGACAGTGAAAGTCCTGCTTTCTTTTCAATCTTGGTGCACGTCTAGATCATGGGCTGGATGTCTGAATTTCACAGGGCTTGTGGATGACCCAGACTCACTGGAGCTGGGAAGGAGAGAAGTATTTATTTCCCCCATTTCTCCGAAGGAGCCCATCTATCAATATTTCTTACAGAGTGAGGCAGCTGGTTATTTCACAGCTTGCTGGAGCAACACGAGAGAACTGAGGGCTGCCTCTCATTTTTGTGTTAAGTGCCAAACACAGACACCGCTAGTGGTTTTGTGAAGGTAGAAGGTAATATACAGCCACTGCAAATCAAACTGGAAGGAACATCACCAGCAGTGATGCAAGCTAACTATTTTCTGAAAGTAGAAGAATATTTTTAGACTATATAATTAGAAATCAATGGGCAAAGCTCATATTTCATTGCTTTTTTCCATTCTCATCTCACTTGTCCCAGGATAACTGACTGGCTTAACCCAAGTCACTACCCACCCACCTACCGACATGCTTGTTTTTCCCTTCTCTCCAATGCAGACAGAGCAGCTGGTGACTCTTTGGATTCTCTTCATTGTCACAATTGCTGGAAATGCTACTGTGCTCTTCTCTACCTGGAGGAGGAAGCGGAAATCTCGAATGACCTTCTTCGTTACGCAGTTGGCAATCACAGGTAGTGTCTGGGAGGGAAACGGGGACCTGAACTGCACAGGAATCACTATTAAAATGACAAATAAGAAAGTGAACGTTGAGTGGTGGAGAATTCAGTTGCCACATAATGTCTGGCTGCCATAAGGCAGTTGGATGGCTGCTTGTCTTAGGGATGTGATCTAACCAGATGTTGCTGGGTGTCGTAGTGTCTGTGTCAGATGCGGCAGCCGCAATTGACTGATTTCACTGGATCTTATCTTCCAGTCTGAATCTGCATCCACATTTCCCAGAAGTTGTGTCCACAGCTGTTGTCATGGAAGTGTTCAAATTAAAGTAGTTTAAGAGGAATCTCTTGTGTTTTTCTACTGAACCCCTTTCTAAAGTACTTCATAACGGTATTGCTCCATCAATTACACAATTGCAGTCAAGGGTGAAAATAACTTTGTGGAGAGGAATGCATTTAGCTTTTTTTATTTTTTTAATGGAAAAAGGATGCTGATCCAAGAACTTTGTAGTTTTTAAACAAAATGGAAAATCTACTGAAACCTGGTTTGTAAAATATCAGTCTCAGAAACTAGGAAAAGAAACAAGAGCGCAAGCAGCACATTGTTTCTCTGTGGCCTTGAATGGACTAAATTTCTGGGGTATTAAGTTTCCCAAGGGAAAATATGTGCTGTTTCTATAACAGTGTCCTGCTACTAATCCCTGCTTACAAGACAGCTGTATTGTGTTGTTTGTATATATAGGATATGTTTATATCCCTTTCTTTTTTTTTTTTTTTGTAAGATATGGTAGGAATTACAGCGCTTTTCCGCTAAAGACCTATTTAATATGTGCTTTCCCAGCAATATTACATCCTTCTTTGATGTCTGTTGTATCTCTGTTTAAACTGTAAAAGCAAGGGACTGCACTCCCCAGTTTTCAACGTGCATTCTTTGCAAGTAAATGAACTCCTGCTCATGGTGTCTGCCCAGGAGCTTGTCGTGTCTGAAGAGCCACTCTCAGTTGAAACAGTTAGACCAAGGTGTGCAAATTGATGCCGAGGGACTGACCTGTAACTACAGGTGACATGAGAATTATTGCAAGGTGAGGAGGTGAAGGCTTGCAGTGACTCCTCTTCTGAAGTGCTGATGGCTGGTTTTCCTGTTCCCCTGTGAGTCATCTGTGATAAACGGTTCCTCCTCTTGTCTTGGATGGAACTTTGATGTCTCTTCATTCACGTGCCAGTGGTATTTTCCATCAGGTAAGGTGTGTGTTGCTATAGCCACAGTTTGGAAGCATCGATCACAGGTCGAGTGTTACAGCGTTCACAGGAGTTTCAAAACAGCCAGTCTCTGCTCACAGAGATCCCAATCCCAGATGAATATACGGAAGATGGGAAAAGGCAGGCAGCCAAGGAGTAGTACAGGCAAAGAGCAGAAGAGCAACTGAAGCCCCAGACAGACACTGTCCATTTTCTACCTGCCATCATCAACGAGCAGAGTACCGGGACAACCATCATGAGAAGGGCTTTAGATGAGAAGGAGGGTGGAAAATGACCCTGTGTTTCTATCTGGTGCAGAGGGCAGGTCGCAGGAATAAAGCAACAAGCAGATAGAAGTGTCTGGACCAGGATAATGCAGGAGAAAGCTGGTCCACCTGAGGTGTACAAGGAGGAGTCTACTGCTCGTGCTGCTCTGGCTAAGGGCCGGGGGGTGGGAATTTTGCTATTTTGGACCCATAGGGAAGGCTGAGCTTTTGGATTAGAATGGAGGTGGATAGACAGCTATTCACTAGGGGTTTAAATGCCATCTACATGAAGGGAAAACGTTGCAAACGCAGTTATGAGGGATCTGGAACAGTCAGTGGCAAAGACGTCATGGTGAATATCCCATGGGTTGCAAATATTGCCATACAGCTGACATTACAATATCGACTGAGGTCCATGCGTTCCACTTGCTGGTTATTCTGACCCCCTCTTCCCTAAAATTATGCCTGAATTTTAAAATCAGAGCTTCAAAGTGTCTGAGTCAAACAGTCTGTTCCATTTCATATTGCAGAAATTCACACAGTAAACTCACTTGACATTCACATCTGCAATATTAAAAGAAGTAACACCAGCCTGAACAGCAAGGCTCCTTTCAAGCAGTGTTGACTTCTTTTTTGTAATGCAGAAGTCAGGACTCTAATTTATCTTCCCCCGTCAAGAGTTCCTGTCAGTATTTTGGCACAAAGGAATGACTTAATTCCTGAAATGGAGCCATTTCACTTTCTTATCTTCAAAAATATTAATAAGAACAAAGCAAGCTGGCAGCAGTCATCATTCTTTCACAACAAGTTGTGAGGTAGATGCAGCACATTATGAAAACACTGGCTTGTCACATTGCTTTGACATGCCAGGCGTATTTAAATCCTACCAACTAAAGCCTAATCTCCTGGCAAGCAGTTTCTGCTTAGTCAGTGCTACTTCTATCTATTTTGGGATTCTTAAAATATTTATTATTTCTACCCCAGTAGCAGAGAGAAGAATAATGGATATAGCTTTATCAATGCAGGCAGTTCAAAGCCATATAAAAACTTTTTGTCTATTGATCTGCGGCTCGATAATTGAGTAGTGTCCTCGATTCTCACATCTTCCCACTAATGTGGTACCAAAATGAAATGAAATACAGCCTATAGCCTTCGTGTTAGAATAAACAAGGTATTCAAAACAAATGGTGCATAATACACGAAGAGGAAACGGGCGCTGTTGTTCTCCTTGACTCGTTGCCAAGCCAGATGCAGCAGAGAAGTAACTAGCTGATGGAGGCTTCTTTCAGCGCCGCCAGAACTCGGTGGTTCAGCCCGCTCAGCAAATCCAGGGATAAGGCTCGTTCTGATCCCTTGCTGCGCCGTAATATCAACGTGGTGCTCAGGGATCTGCAGGAACGTGAGTAATCCCTTCAACTTCAATGTGCTTAAAGATGTGGCTGAAGCCCCGGATTCAGAGCACTTCATGTTAAATATATACCTCTACAATGCCTGTGTCAGCACCGCGCTTGAGTCTATGTTTAACTCTCCGTTCATGCATAAATCTCTTTGAAATTATCTGGGAGTTAAGCACTAGGAAATCAGCTAAGAGTTAACAGCTGAGCTGAACAATAGTTCTAATCACTCAGCATCAGCTAATTTAACAAAGACGAATATTAGCATGTTTGCCTTGTGTTCAGTTTGCTTTTGGGCATGTTCCTTCTTTGTAAAAATGCTGGGGTTTTTTTTGAAACAAGCTCCTCTGTGAAGACTGAAACTAAAGCTAGGTTTGCTACAGATTTCTGTCTCCAAGGCAATTTAGTGTCTCAGAAAGCGTAAACTCTGAAGATTACCCCGTGAGGAGGGTATTTCTAAACATTTTTTTCCCCAAATAGATTTCTTCTGAGTTTAGCCCAAGTCATGCTCACGGCGTAGAGATCTCCCCTGGCAGGAAACCTCTCGCATCTTCTGATGCCATTTCCATTTCATATGACTTGCAGAGTCTCAGTGTCTTTAAGATCCTTGCCTCTGACTGAATTCCCCGAGTGGTTCAAAAATAAAGAGTGGGATCTGACGGACAGGCAAGTTCACAGGCACCGTGTCATGCTGGAAATTTTCAAGTGAAATGCGGTTGTTTTCAGAAAAGATGGTTTGACCACATATTTGTAACCATTTAGGTCACTTTACCCAGCTCTACCAAATGAAGGCCTCTTAACCCTGCCTTGAAAATGTAAAACCAGCAGACATGAGCATATATAAAATGCAATTATTTGGATAAGGAATGTCATTTATTGGCTAAATAATCCATTCCATAAAAACTGTGACTGTTTGACCAATTCTAAAACCAATCAAGGAATACATTAAAAATATCTGCTAAAAATTATTTTACTTCTCAGTTTTCTCCATCCAGTTTCAATTACTAGTGACAGGGAAACATATTTAAGTTCCTTTTAATGGGTGTATAGTTTATTGGGGTTTTTTTTCTTCAAAATTAACATCTGAAAATTGGAGCTGGAAATGCCGCGACCATCAGCTCTGTGATTTTCCTTTTTTATTCCAACATTTAGCAGAAACCAGTACCTTAAGAAGAGTGTCAGATCTTGTTCATTAGTATGGGGTAGTATGTACTTTACTGCATGCCTAATTTTAAGCTGTAAGCTGATGGACTTGATTGGGAATACATGCTCACATATAGGTATTGCTGTGGCTGTAATGAAGAGAGAAAAAAAAAAAGAATGTCAGCTAACTTCTATGGCAGCTTAAATACAAACAAAAAATCAAAAGAGAACCTGTGGAAGTATTTAGCTACAGTCTATAGTGTGATATAAATACTAAATCGTATGGGATGATGTGAGAACTATGCTAAAAAGACAATGAGACATTTTTAAATGTGTGTCTTTATATTGCTGTTGTTATATTTTCCTGCCAGCACCAAAACTACTATGGCACTGGCTGCTTTAATGGACTGTGCCTGTCCTTCATTATTTTTCTTCCTTTTCTATGTGACTTGAAGGAAAGAAGAGGACTTGTTACTTCCTGATCTGTATAAAAGCCTAATATAATAACACCATTACCAAAATTAACATGTAGAACAATATTAACAGGTAATTGTCTCTGTTCCAGCTTTTCATCTGGAAAATCGTACTTGTAATATTTCCTCACTTCAGAGAAATCATACATACGAATTCATCAGTTTTACAAGTACCTTAGTCATCACAGTGATTATAAGCATTGAAAGTTAATTGCATAGAGACAATTGGCAGCTAACTCAGTAAGTCACCTTAATGGAGGTGGACTGTTGGCAGCCAAAGAGCCCATAGAGTTCCCAGTTATACTGGAAAACTTACACCTTGCCAGTTGGGTCTTGGCTGGAACTGATTTACATGATTCCCTACTCAAGGCACAGAAACCTAATGCAGACTGCTGAACTGAAGTACTGTTTATTATAAATTATAGAATTATTGAATCATTGAATAGTTTGGGTCAGAAGGGACCTTAAA
Organism: Tringa tobata; assembly: GCA_033628505.1. Lineage (NCBI taxonomy): Eukaryota > Metazoa > Chordata > Aves > Charadriiformes > Scolopacidae > Tringa > Tringa tobata. Next base: position 871,812 of record JAHREE010000324.1, on the reverse strand, counting down.
GATCATCCAGTTCCAACCCCCCTGACCCTGGGCAGGGACACCTCCCACCACACCAGGTTGCTCCAAGCCCCATCCAGCCTGGCCTTGAACCCCTCCAGGGATGGGGCAGCCACAGCTTCTCTGGGCAACCTGTTCCAGGCTCTTACCACCCTCACAGCAAAGAATTTCTTCCCGAGATCTCATCTAAATCTCCCCTCTTTCAATTTAAAACCATTACCCCTCATCCTGTTGCTCCACTCCCTGATAAGTCCCTCCCCATCTCTTCTGTAGGCCCCCTTTAGGTACTAGGAAGGGCTCTAAGGTCTCCCTGGAGTCTTCTCTTCTCCAGGCTGAACAACCCCAGCTCTATCAGCCTGTCTTCACAGGAGAGGTGCTCCATCCCTCTTATCATCTTTGTGGCCCTCCTCTGGACCCGTTCCAACAGGTCCATGTCCTTCTTATGTTGGGGACTTCAGGGCTGGATGCAGTACTCCAGATGGAGTACTCCAGAGCGGAGTACAGGGGTAGAATCACCTCCCTTGACCAATGATGAGTGGTGTTCCTCAGGAGTCAGTACTGGGACCAGTGCTGTTTAACGTCTTTGTCAGAGACCTGAACAGTAGGATTCTATGGTTCTACGAAAAAGCCATTCATTGTCTCAGCCTTCTCCATATCCTGGGTGACCACGTCTCCTCTTTCCTACCGGAAAGGGCCCACATCTTCCCTAGTCGTGCCTTTATCTCTGACGTATTTACAAGAGTTTTTCTTGTTATCCTTGATGTCCCTGGCCAGAATTAATTCTATTTGGGCTTTAGCTTGCCTAATCTGGTTCCTGGCCACTTGAACAGTTTCTCTGTATTCCTCCCAGTCTACCCATCCTTACTTCCACCCTCTGTAGGCCTCCTTTTGGCTTTTGAGCTTGTCCAGGAGCTCCTTGTTCATCCAGGCAGGCCTCCTGGCTTTTTTGCTTGACTTCTTCTTTCTTGTGATGCACCACTTGGAGGAGGTGATCCTTGAATACTAACCAGCTTTATTGGGCCTCTCTCCCTCCAGTACTTTTTCTCATGTTACCCTGCCAAGCAGGTCCCTCAAGAGGCCTCAAGTCTGTTCTCCTGAAGTCCAGTTCCCAGAAATCTGTGGCTCTTTCCTCTTCCCACACCTCTATTTTCTGCTAATCTGGGGGGAAAAGAATGAAGCCTGAGGAAAGGGGCAGAGGTGTTTGCTTTTTTTGGTTTTCTTTTATGTGAAATAAATGGTTCAACATCCTACCTGCAGAAAAAAAAGAGTTGGAAGAAGTTACAATAGTACTGCACAGTTCATTGATAAAAATGAAAGAAGGATATCTGCTTTTCTTGTGTTCATTATGTCCAAAAAGCTCTTGAAACTGTAGTTAACGTATCATAAGGAAGTATTCTCTGCTAATAGATCATCTGTTTTCTACTCTACATGTTCCCATCACTACTGAAAAGGATATGTCAAAATTGGGAAGGAAGAGAGGCATTTGTTAATATTCCTTCAGGCACAGACACTGAAATTTGCTGGAGTACCCAATGGCAGCTAAATTCCCCAATTTTGGAAGCAACCTGATTCCCAGATGCCTAGCTGGAAGTCCAACAACTCTGCAAATCACCTGAGCGTATACACGGCTTGAAAGACAGGGAAAGAAATATATTATATCCACTTTTCCTCTGCAGGCTAGAGAAAGAAACCATAGCAGTTAGTATGGCTGTTCATTTTGCAATCACAGAATAAATGAGAATCAATTTACCAAGAGCCAAAATGGTCCCCAGGAGTAAACACAGCAATATTAACATTAGTTATTCAGTGCATCCCATGAAACTATGTCTAGTTCTCTGGACTCAGAGTGAATAAGAAAATTCATTGCACGGCTGCATTAGTTGGCTGGAGGAGAAGCAATCATTTTCCATCCTGATTCTACCAAAAAGACTAATTCAGTAGCTGGAAAAGAACATGGGACTCACTTTAAGTTAGGTGTGTATTAGTGTACCACCCCCCCAAAAAACTGAGACACAATGCAGGGTAAGATAAATGTGGTCACTGCCTGCAATGCGCTGTGGTAGCATGTGGAAAATCAGATTTGATATCCTTTGCCATTTCTGGCAATTTAAAACCACATAGCAGAAGCTCAAATCCTCCTTTGAACTTTAACTCAGGTTTGAAGATTAGTCATAGTGCCCTAAATTGTAACAGGTAACTTGGAGACTGACGAGATACAATTCCAGTCCAATATTATGAATCACGTTTTACTCTACTCTTAGATTCCTGATATGAACAACTGGGAATATTTCGTATGTCTATATATAATCATTCTTGTCTGCATAAATGATTAGTCAACATGAGACTCAGTTTTTCCTGAGAAAGATAGAAAACATCCAATACATTCAGCCCATAAAATGCATTTTCTCCAAAACCAAGCCTGAAGCAGAAGGGCTAAAAAGTGGGATATCCTCAGAAGTTAGGCAAGGAAACCAAGAGTGAGTGCTAGCATCAAAACTGAGTGACAGAAAGAAGCTTTATGCAAATGAGGAGACATAGTCTCTTGGGAGGGGTCTCAAGACCTCTATTTCACAGTGTTTGGCCATACAGCCAAAGGAAAATGAACATGGAAAACAAAATAGATTTCCTATTTTAGAGGTAAAATTATGAAGCTAGAGGTTTGAAACGGAGGACTTGGCATCCTGAAAATGCATTGCTCCAATCCAGGCTAGTAGTGTAGGAAGAACAGTGAAATTGGGGCTATCACATGAACATCTGGTCCAGCTACACAACTTGTGAGTAAATATGATGTAAAATAAACTGCTTTTGGTGCAAAAATGAAGATTCCTTAAAAAGGTAAAGTTATGCACCCATAAGACTGGGTCTCTAAGAAAAAAGGTGGCCTTGGAGGACTGGCAGTGACCGTGTGGTCCAAGGCAGTTGGGCTGACTTTGCCTCCCATGTATGCAGTCAAGAGAACTGGAGTCAAGGAATTACTCTAGGAAAGACAAAGAAACAGCAGTGGAGCTGACCTCAATGCTGTAGCCGGAGAGTTTTAGCCTAGAATATGGTGTCCCCAGAAGCAGGCTGGTTGGTGCCCCACTGGGGAGGTGGGACACCCCGCGAGTGTGGAAATGGTTTGCTGACAGCTACTTCTTCTGCTTTAGTTTCCAATTCCAAACCAAATCCAAGTGTTCTAACCGGCCCGGACGCAAGGTGGTGTGCTCTATATTTTGCCTAACGTTCATGTATTTTTAGGCACCTTCTTAAGGGTTCACTGGAAGGTCCAGGGATGTGTGTGATACTCGTGTGTGCCGTGGCTCCCTCCGCTGCAGCTCGCTGCAGTTGGAAACAGCAGAACTGCCAGAATGGCTGGAGAGCTGCCTGGAAGAAAAGGACCTGGGGGTTCTAATTGACAAGCGGCTGAATATGAGCCGGCAGTGTGCCCAGGTGGCCAAGAAAGCCAACGGCATCCTGGCTTGTATCAGAAATAGCGTGACCAGCAGAAGTAGGGAGGTGATTGTGTCCCTGTACTCAGCACTGGTGAGACCACACCTGGAGTATTGTGTCCAGTTTTGGGCACCTCAATCCAAGAGAGATCTGGAGGTGCTGGAGCGAGTGCAGAGGAGGGCAACGAAACTGGTGAAGGGGCTGGAAAACAAATCATATGAAGAACGATTGAAGGAGCTGGGACTGTTTAGTTTGAGGAAGAGGAGGCTGAGGGGAGACCTCCTCACTCTCTATGACTACTTGAAAGGACACTGTAGAGAGGTTGGTGCTGGTCTCTTCTCACAGGTAATTAATGACAGAACGAGAGGGAATGGCTTCAAGCTCCAACAGGGTAGGTTTAGACTGAACATTAGGAAAGAATTCTTCCCAGAAAGAGTGGTCGGGCATTGGAATAGGCTGCCCAGGGAGGTGGTTGAGTCCCCATCCCTGGATGTGTTTAAGAGACGATTAGATGCGGTGCTGAGGGATATGGTGTAGGGGAGAACTTTGTCGAGCAGGGTAGATGGTTGGACTCGATGATCCCAAGGGTCTCTTCCAACCTAGATGATTCTATGATTCTATGATTCTAAAAGCAAAGACAGCAGAAGTGCTGTACCTATACTGGCAGAACGCAATAGCATTCCCATTAGTGGAAATACAAAGATAACGAACTCTCCAAATGTGCTACTGGAAGCAAGAATGGTCAGCCACTTAAAAACCCTGTAATGGCCGTTATTTATATAGCCTACTTTAATCTTACAAAGGCTGGAACAAGATGTGCGTGATTCATGGCTGTAATTAACGCAATCACAACCCACTAGGCAGAGGCCCTTAAGCCAGCATATTTCAGCCTGCTGCCTCTGAGCAGTGGTCTTCAGATCCCTCATAGGTCACAAAAGACACTCTGCAGCACAGCTCCAAGGATAGAGCTGAGGTTCCTGCAGGCAAGGAGAAATCATGAAAAAAAACCCCTCATCTTCCCTATTTACTCGATGTACAGCATCTAAACAGCGTACTAAATTGTGCTGGAAGGGGACAGTTTGTATGTTCATCATCCACGTGGGATCCCCCAGAGTGGGATTTTCAAAGTGATATAAACTGTATCCCCTCTGCAGCTGCAGAACAGCAGACGCTCTCCCAGCTGCCCAGCAGCTCCAGCACTGATTTCGGCGTAGCTGATGTGGGTTTTTTTCACATTGCATGGGACCACCTGGAAGGGACCCTGGGCATTTAGCAACAAAGATGAGACATCCTCGTTTAATCTGCATCTCAGTCACTCTAACACTCTCAAGCCAGAGAAATCTATTTTTTATTATTTTTTTTTAGCTTTTGTTTTGTGGAACTGTGACACATTTTCAGTAGCGCTGTGGCTCCCTGTACAAAGAATTCGAGTTTTTCCTTATATAACCTTTAGGGACTTAATAGCCTTTAGTCCACAAATCCTCCTGCTTCTAAAGCAGAGAAGAATGAGCTCCAGCACACCTGGAGATGCATGTTCAATCCCATACACAAAGATCATTCCTTTGCAGTGTACATGCGTATTTGAAATCACAAGCAGGCACCAGACTTCTGTTCCTAAGTCACCCACAAGTGGCTTCCAATGTCACCCCTAAGGCCAGGAACCCTGTTCACTCGCACGACGGAAATAATAATATTAGTGGAACACGTCGTGACAATCCTATCTTCCAAGATTCACCCCGGATCATACATTTTTAAACAAAGATGTCATTTCTGAAAGGATTAAAAAACGATGAAAGGACCTTAGATGACCTATCTTTACACAAAGGCACTGTCTTCCCATTTCAACAGGCACACACAGCCTAAACTTAATTCCACTTCCCCACCTACAGATTTCCACATAGGAGACCCACATTTACCATTTCTATTCTTTTAAAAGGAGCTGTCATTATTTCACATCTTTGCATACAAATGCTTTCCCTGACTAGACGTCCGTGTGGCTCAAATGAAAGCCTTTCCTTTCAGACAGTTTTTGCTAGTAGCTTTTTTTTTTTTTGCCCATCTTTCACCTTCAATGGCAGTTTCTCTAACCCTGTGCCGAGACCTGCGCTGTGCAGCTAAATTACCGCTCCATCACAGCTCTGCTGATAGCAGCGGGGCTGTGTGGAGATTATAAAGGTTTCCCTGGTCAGCTACAGCACTTTTGAGGGCTGCAAGACAAAAATGCAATGCGGTCTGGGCACGTATGCTGAAGTGGCCGTGGGGTATTTGAAAGAAATGGCCAAAAGAGCAAGGAAATTCCAATCTTAGCAGCTTTTCTAATGAACCTGTTAACTTTGAATTAGGCAAATACCATAGAATCATCTAGGTTGGAAGGGACCTTCCAATCTTCGAGCCCAACCATCAACCTAACTCTGACAAAAAAAAAAAAAATCATTAAACCATGTCCCCAAGCACTATGGCAACCTGTCTTTTGAACACCTCCAGGGATGGTGACTCAACCACTGCCCTGGACGGCCCATTTCAAGGCTTGATAACCCTTTCAGTGTCAAAATTTTTCCTAATATCCAACCTGAACACCTTTCAGGTTCTTCAATGTTCTCCTACAGGTAGGCGGTTGAGTACTTTGGTGACAACCTACATTTGCAGGTCTTTGAGGCAGAGAGATTTTAATCCCTGACCTTCTCCACCTGAGGACGTTCCTGTTATTTTGGGAACGTTTCTCCTTCGGCTTTGTGCAGCATCACTGTCAGCAGGCAGGCTGGGGGGAAAAATGCCCTGTTAGCTTCTTGCCATGTGTGTAGAAGCAGGTCTAAAGAAAGCATACAGCTCAACGTCAGCCCTGGGAAGCAGAAAGGGGCACAGCTGCCACAGAGATAATTGGATTGTTTCGTGACTGCATTCTTGCGCGCTGGTCTTCATTTTTGGGATTATTCATGCTATCTATTTTAGGCTCTTCGCTGAGGTATGTGAGATATGAAGTCACTCTCCCTGCCCTCCACTTACAGCCAGAAGAGGAAAACACTCTGAGCTGCCTTTAAGTTTCCCTGACTTGTACAGAAGGATTCAATTCCTAATTTAGGTCCATAAAGTTGACTGTATAAGTCCCTCCAGTGCTCGTGTGTCACCAATTATGTCAGGATTACTATTCGTCTTTGATAACTAAGAACCTAATCTTCCAAAGTTTCAATCAGACCTCAGAGGCTCTGACTCAAAACCCACCTGCAAATACAAAGTTTTACAGAGAAGGTATTTCTCCGTACTTTTTTATTTATATATATTTTTAAGTGGAGAAAGGCATATCAACATGTTACCTGATGGAAAATGCACGACTATTCCGTTTGTGCTCAGCTCTGTTTCTAAACGGCCGTCCTGAATTTGGCCAAACTTTTCTGGGCTCTGCCCAAAAGACAGTTTAATCAAGTGGTGTCATTTGGAATGACAAATGTCATTCCAAAACTCCGCAGTATCACTACAGCTGATAAAGGAGAACCTTTGCAGTGCAGATAATTGCCGTGTCCCGCTGCGTTAGGGGAAAGAGCGACCTGAAATTACTGAAGGCTGCGATGTGGATATGGATGCATTCCAGCAGCTCAGTCTGTTTTTGCACGCATTTAATACACACACATATAAAAAAATAAAATAATTTTTTAAAAAAGAGCTTTGTCAGTGTTAACTGGCGTGGATAAACTCCATAGCACAAACTTTGAAATCCGAAAGAAGTAAGGTATATATGAAATCCAAAAGAAACTTGGAGGCAGGTCATATATTTCTCCACTCCTATTAAGTTAGGCAGGCAGTAGCAAGAAAGAGAAAAGGGTGAAGACTTGCTTAACAAGGACAGGAATAGTCAAAATAGGATGTAAATTACATCTGGGCAAACGCCCAAATTTAACTTCCAACCAGACTTTTTGCCACTTCTTAAGGAACAGGGGTAAGCGGTTGGTTGATCATGCCTGTTTCTTAGACTGAGAGGTTACTGATAATGAACAGAAGCCATTTTTACATGTGTGTGCAAATATTTTTATGAAGTCACTTATAAAGCGAAGAAATAATGTTAACTGCAAAAACCAGATTCAATCCGTTGGATGTGCCAGGACAGCTTTTCATCTACTGGGTTTTTAGTATAACCCTAACTGTGGAGATGAGTAACACACCTCTACATTTTAAGATGGTGTCGTTCTACGGATGGATATTTTCCAGTCTTAGATGGAAGAACTGTTTTCTGTCCACTTTCGCTTTCCAGCTCACGTGGGCAGGCATAAAAACCAGGAACTGCTGCCACATGCAGGAGGGATGGAGAGCCTTCTTAGGAAAATGGCTTTCCCATGCCACAGAGATGGGGATTGTATCAGCACTGGTTTTCTCATGTTTGGGATTGCTGGAGTTACTGCTATGTTACGACTAAATCCAGGAAAACAATTTAAAGTATGTTAAATATGGTAATTTCGTACTGCTCCTTAGGAAATCGTCTCTCCAGTGATGTCAACTGAAATACAAGAAATGTCATTTCTTGCTCAGTCTTCTTTATTTTGACGAAACACGCAAAATATTTAAAAATCAAGAGGGCGTTCTCTCTAATTTAAAATATTTTTCTCAAGAACTTCAAGGCCATGGGCTGTTGCAAATGGAAGTCAGATCCCTTCCAAAAGGGTTGGAAAACAAGAGTGGCTTTTTCTGTCAGCCCTAGCATGGATTCTAACTTCACCACTTCTGAGGCCAGCTTCATACATAGCCCTGGGAAAGTCAGGGTCCTTCGTCTGTCTAGAAGGTGGATACCACACCACCTCTCTCATCTTTCATGTGCAGAATCAACTTGAATTTGGGTTCCTGGATTTCCCCGAGAGAAGCACATGCAGGCACATAGCAAGTCTGACACATTTTAAATTCTGGGCTTGTTATATGGCAGAGCCCATCTGGAGTAAAGCCTCCTGGGACCCGTGAAGCACTGAGTCACTCCTGCAGTATATGCATTTCCAACCTCTGATGAGTTTTTTTTTACAGCCCTGTGATACTCAAACTCCCTACAAAACGGCAACTACATTTCTTTGCATCGAAGAGTTATTAGTGGCAAATCTCTTTGCTCTAAGTCAGAAAATCTCATGAAATTTTAAAGCACAAAAAGCAACACAGTGGAAAAAAAAACAAACCCACCCACCTGAAATCTTTGCTTTGCAAAGCCATCCAATCTAATATTAATAAGCGTCAACCACATCCGTTGCACGTCAACCTGGTTTCTCTGAAGAATCCTCTCATAATATTATGCTGCAAAATCTTACCTCTCTTAAACACTGAAGCTTCTTAGACAAACAAATCGGTAGGGAATCCTGTACCTTCACAACCTGGCTGTAAGTGAGGATTGTCTCTAGGTCTCCCTGCAGGGGTATGCTGGCACTTGTAGCTTGGCAAATCGACTGGAATAGCAGCCCCATCACTCCAAACATGGTTTTCATCAAGTGCTTTCCAAGTGTCCATTGCTTTCCATGCAGTACATAAACTAACTAAACTATGTTCAAAGTATGGGACCTTTTGCACCCTTTGGGTGTTCCTCAAAAGTACTTTTTGTCTCTTACCCGGCAAAAACTTACTCAACCAGCGCTGACATTACAACCACGTGTTGCACTCTGAAGCTAGCTTACCCTAAGTGCATGCCATCTTCAAAAGCAGGTAGTGTGCTTAAATTTAGACTTCAGCTCATTGCCCTCTACTTTCTTCTGGGGATGGCGAAAGCATAAACTGCGCCATTGAAAATAACTTCTGACTGCTCTTGCTGGGAGGAGCGCTTAGTCTCCTACCCAGAGCAAAGCTGTCAAACTGTCAAATATCAACTTTTGGAGCTGGGAGTGGAGGGTGGGGAAGGGAGCAGGGGAGAGGAGGTAAAAGAAGTCAGTACAGCTTGTTCATTCAAAAGGGAAAGGGTATTCCACTAGTCATCCAAAATAATCTCACTTTTGAGGGAAACCACATGCCGATAGAGAAACTGTTGTTTGGGACACAGATCTTGAGGCCAACTGAAAAAATAAATGATATGTTGACAAATTGATGCTGGCTAAATTGGTCTCTGTTGTCTGCGTGAAGGTCTTAGATATTCTTGCTTATTCTGCAACCTTTATGACTGTGGTTTACGGGAAGATTTCTTAGGCTACAAAACCTGGACCCTGTAGGCAGCATAAAGTTAATACGTAGTTTAGAGCAGAAATAGGCAAGATGGACAAAAGATTAAGAGAATTTAACGGAATTTTTTAGAGTTGGAAGGGACCACAGAGATCACCTAGTCCAACTCCCCTGCTGAAGCAGGATTGCCCAGAGCTAGAGCATGTTACTCAGGACGGCATCCAGGCAGGGCTTGAAAATCTCCAGAGAAGGGGACTCCACGACCTCCCTGGGCAGCCTCTTCCAGGGCTCTGCCACCCTCAGTGTGAAGAAGTTTTTTCTCATGCAGGAAATTTTACAGAAAAAGAATCTAGAATGAGGAAAAAAAAAATACACTGAGCACAGAGAAGCTGCCATAACGGGATGAGTCCTCAATAAACTACCAGGTTTGGCAATACTCATTCAGCTGCTGAAGCTGCGGCAAGGGTCGTTGCTCTCCTCTGCCTGGGGAAAGCTGCAGGACACCTGCACGGGGTCCGACTCGGAGAGAAAGCACATCCTCAGGTGAGCTCCCAGTTCTTCAGGTAAAGGAGTAAACTCACACATCTGAACGTTACATTCCTGGACATTGCTGAGCAAGGGATGACCTCAGAAGAGGGGAAGACCTCTGGTTAATGCATCCAGAAGCTAAAGCAGTATCCTCGGTGAACTTCAAGGATGTCTTCCAAATAGCTCCATTATTATTTTACCCAGTGAAGCACCCACAGCACATGGGCACAGAAGTCCTGCTTTTCCCTCTGTGGCCTTCACAGCTCTCCCAGAACCCAAATTTTTGGGGCAGACCGAGGTTAGCAGGTGACCAGAGCACCTTCTTGAGACATCTCTCAAGCCCCTACAATTTGGGAGGAGGACGCCGGAGACACTTCAGCATGCTCTGAAAAGGATCCTTTTGTATGCAGGAAGAATAAATGTGCCACCTGCCTGTTATTGAGGTCCCCAGCAAAAGACCCTCAGACACCTCTTGAACCATGGGGGGAGTCGGGGTCAAACCAAACCGGTGACTGACAAGCCGTCAGCTAGAAAGCAATAGCACCAACCCCGACAGAGCCCATCTCCATGCATTACGATGCATTGGGAGTATTAAAGCCCTTCAGCTCATGTAGTTTAGAAAGTATGAGCACAAAGGGGCATTTACCTTTCAATCATGTTTTTGCAAGGGGTTCAACACCCACTGCTGCACACCGTGGCTGCCGTGCTTTCTAGGAGGCTGCGTGGGAAACACAAGAAAGAAAATGACCGTGATCGGGGTGAAATTACAATGCACAATTGCCTGGCTGTGAGCCCTCTGCGCTGCTAATACAAATAGACTGCAAAAACTGATCCATGGGAAAAAACAAAGCAGTGCTTCCAAAACCATACCCCTTACAGGTATGCTTTTAAATAACTCCGCTTCACCTACGTGGCTTATAATGGCAACTTAAGTCTGAAAGGATCTGGAAAAGGAAATGGTTTGGAGTTCTTTTACTGGAGGTCTTTGTGTGCAGATAATGTCGCAAACAGAATATTATTTTCCTCTTGCTCAGGACTAATTTGATCATCGTGAAGCAACACAAGGTAATGGACTGCCTACCCTCGCGAGGCAGAATCACAGAATCCTCATGGTTGCATTGGCAGCGTGACGCATCGCCAATCATGTCTCCAAATCCTTAACCCCCCCCACTCGTTAGTGTATCAAATGCGTTTGCAAATTAAGTGCTTTGGCAAGTTAGCATTGTTTTCAGCAAACAGCGTTTCCACAATACATTTGATTATACTGTGCAGAAAACGTTCTTGAAAAGCCAGCGACGTTATAAATTCATTGGATTGCTGGATTTATACGGTCTGTGGCTTATTTTATCTATTTTTCCTACTCACATACCTTCCTGGTTCATCATTCACTGCTCCAGAGACTTTGATCTGCAAGAAGTTGCTTTTACTTTTTCGGATCCCAATTTCAGAACAACTTTGCTAGGATGCTGACTTAGAGGATGTGGAAAAGCCACAAGTAAATTGATTTTAGCTTTTAAATGGGAGCTGGTGCTTATTCTCTGCACTCATCAATCTCACTGAATTACCTGCAAGGAAAATCCAAATTTCTGGATATTCATCTCAAAGATACCCAGACCTTTTTGGTCAAGAAGAGAAGACGGATATTTTGAAAAGACTAATTTCCTTTATGTTTTTAACATGCCATGATTTCAGTTTTGGGCTGGGATTGCAACTTTGACACAGCTGCTGGCTGGCTTAGCCCTTAAGCCAAAAATCACATCTCATCCAAGAGATGTGATTTCCCACGCTGGTGGGAAACTTTGACTCCGTTTAACAAAGCTCGGTGCAGGTTTCAGGTGCTCTGCTTGCCCTCATATGAGGGTCAGGTTGACCTCTTCTGGACCCCAGGGAGAGGGGGTCCAGATGCAGTGCGCATCCAGTGCCGTCAGAGACTTGGCCACACCAACAAACATCTGATGCAGGAGGTCCATGTTGTGTCACAGCCCATGAACACAGTGTTGTGAGTGACACAGGCACACCTTTTACTCATACGAATAACATGCTTTAGGACACAGAAGCAGCAGCATCTCTAAGTCTGGCTAGCAAAACGTCGGTCCTGTTTAATGTATCTTTTCATAAGTTTCCTTCTTCAAAGCAACTCATTTTTTTTTTCACAAGGCAGAGCGGGAGAAGGTTTTATATTCTTATCATGCTCAGCACACACCATGTGGTACAGGCACACGTGAAGGGCAAAAGGTGAACTCGGGGTTTTCTTTGGGGCCCCAGAGTAAAAGCAGGCATTAGGACGGCTGATATTTTGATAACCTTTCCTGTGTCCCAGCGGTGGCCTTGAATATGCTGTGTAGATAGACTCGGCAGCCAAGGGATTGAACTATGTGTGTTTTACGTTGGCAGCAGTCGTCTTCTGCTGTGTCAATTTATGTCAGTTTATAGGAAGGCTTAATTCTTGTTTTGACAGCTACAGAATTGTTCTACGGTCCTGAAGGACTGATTATGGTTTTCCTACTTTCAGCCTGTTTCAGACACTCAAATCCTAATGACAGTTGTGCTATGTTTGCTTTTGTTTTTAATAAAAGGTGTTTGGCAGCCAAGATGCATAATCCTTTGGGTCCAACATTTCAGCATTAAGGGAGGAAGAAGATTTCTTTCTGAATTGCTTGGAAAACACGTTGCCTCTAAATTATATGGATTCCTCTTTGATTCTCTGCTGAAAGTACAGGCAGGGTTGTCGCCTGACAGACAGGATGCTTATTCTATAGTTACTGTGCGTGAGAGTTTCACTTCTGTTTGATAAATTAAGGTAGGTGTGTGGAATTTTCTACCTGGGTTCTTCATATGCTGGCAGTAAATGTTGAGACAGGAGTGCACGGGCACGGTGCTGCCAGCAGTATGGCTGTAATGATGACTCTTTACTCAGAATCATCATTTAGGATCTCATTAGCTCCCGTTAAAAGACATGCCTTTAAACTTTTGACATTAGATGTACAAATACATCATTAACACCTTTTAGTCCATCATCGGTACTGCAGCATTCCTAATTGCAATCAAATGGAAATTATTCTGGAAAGAGCCTTTGCATGCACTAAAAAGCACCGAAACGAAAAGCTACATTAAGAAGGTAGAGATTTTTCTGTTCTCTTTTTGCATATTAAAGCAGTGATATTTATTTATTTATTATCCCTAGTTAGATTGTGCCACCAACAATAGAACAGGTTTTCTTTTCCCATCTTTCCAAAAGGCTGTAGGACAAAACACCCAACATTTTCGTGTTGCACTTCCTCACCTGCTTCCAAATGTTTACCAGGATTTATGGAATTCCGGTCAAAGCTATCACATATGGTGCTACAGAGACTTAGCCGTTCTAATAAGACCACATGCTCAGAAGTCCATTTTTGATCAAATTTAGCCCAATTTCAGGACTGAGATCCAGACCATATGTAACAAAACCTTCAGCCTGTCCTGGCATTGCAGTATATCTAATGGAAACTTCAGTACACGTTTGCACGTGCTACCTTTTTCTCATGATGACTTTACAAAGCAATTCTGCAATGAATCTGACCGGTATGCTTCTGTTCATGCCACCAGCAAATACCAGGGGAAATAAAGCACGTTAAAAAATGAGAATGAATATTTTTCTACTGTTCTGTAATTGTAAGCCTGCAGCTGGACAAAAATTGAGCAGCAGTGTGCGATATCGCTGCCTGAGCATCCACAGCATCACTCCACAGCAAGGGTGGGGTGGGAAGAGATTTATTAATAAAGGCAAATTAAACAAAACCTTAATGCCCTTCACAGTGGCAGGGAATGCTGAATTTTAATTCCTGCTCTCCAGCTCTTTTCCAGATGCTGTTTCTTAAGAGGTCAACGTTGTGCAGCACATGCTTTTCTCAACCCTTCATCTTTTAACCTGGGTGAGCTCTGGAGTGAGGCTGGAGCTTGTGGATGGATGTGCTTGCTGATTCCCCACAAAAGCTTAAAAATTCTCCCGAATTCCCAAATTTCCCCAGAATTCCCAAAATTCCCCTGAATTTTGGCCCCTGCTTTCCCCCCGGGCTTTGCCTGGGCTTCTCCAGCAGCAAGTTGGGATCATTGCACAACCTCAGCACAACCACATTGGGTCCACATCAGCACTTCTAAAGGACTTATGTTCAGGGTAGGTGGGTTCACAGAACCCGTTTTCAGAACACTTTTCAGCTTTCAGAACAAAGCTGCAGCATTTATGAGATCACGTAAAAATGCAAGCCCAGTCAAAACTATAGTTCCCAGAGACTACTCTAGAACTAGATATTTCATTATTTTGGATTGTTAAATAAACATCCCAGAGAATGCAGCTTAGTTTTCCCACTGTGGTTTAACTTTCACCTAGGGGTGCCAGCCATCCTCCTCACTGGTCCCAGCTCCAACATCGTGCCCAGGTGCTCTGCAGTGCAAGGGACCACAAACAGCTACAAACTCGGGCAAAGACAACCTGGAGTGATTGCAACAAGGATGAATGGGCTGCCGAGGTGCTCTGCCCTCCCAGAGGGACTGCAGTGGGCTCCTGGGGGCTCAGTGTTTTAAGAGCTAAACTCCAGTCATTTTACAAAGCATCTTCTAGGTATCTTGTAGGTATCTTCACAGAATCACATGGGGTTGGAAGGGACCTCTGGAGATCATCCAGTCCAACCCCCCTGCCAAAGCTCTACCAAGAGCAGGTTGCACAGAAACGTGTCCAGGTGGGTTTTGAATGTCTCCAGAGAAGGAGACTCCACCACCTCCCTGGGCAGCCTCTGCCAGGGCTCTGCCACCCTCAAAGTAAAGTTCCTCCTCATGTTTAGGTGGAACTTCCTTGATCAAGTTTGTGCCCATTTCCTCTTGTCCTGAGACGTTGAGGCACCACTGAAAAAAGACTGGCCCCATCCTCTTGACACCCACTCTTTAAGTATTTATAAGCATTCTTGTCCTATAGGTGCCCCAGTACATAACCTATTTCACCATCAGCTGCTGAATGAGAGCAGAGAAGCGGGTATGTTTTCTAGCTAACTTGGTCACAAAATTATACAAAATACTGGCAAAGCCACCTGTGGTGTTCTCAGCAGAGAGCGCAGACTAAGAGAAGAATGGGAGTGAGAATGCAATGACATGAGCTGCAGGGCAGTCTGCAGGAGGTAGGGCAAGTTCTCCTGCTCTCTCTCCCCTGTGCCTGTCCTCGAGCCAACTTCAGGAGCCCCATGTGCAGTTAAATTTAAATTGCTTGCACCCTCAGGTCTGCAACAAAAATCAGCTGGGGGTTTACTATCTTGCAAGGCAAGATCCCTGCACTCTCTTATTAGCTGACAGCACATCAAGCCTGATACTGAGCATCCGTGGCAGAGCGGCGATGGCTGCCTCCTCGCTTCAAAAATCACAGACAGGACCCTCTTGCTGTAATAGAGCAGTGATGCCTTTTTTTTTTTAAGGGTCTATCTCTTCGTTGCAGATAAAGAAAGTAAGGAAACTGCTGCTTCTGGTGCTTCCAGAGGCTGTGCTCTTGCGAGAGTGATAGGTGGCAGGAACGCACATCCCCCAAAAAATGAGCGGTGGGAAATGCTCAACCCTGATGAGGAGCCCTCACCCCTGTCCTGCCTGCCTTACCAAAGGTTGCTGCTGCCGTGGTGCCTCCTGCAGCTCGGTGCCTCCCACAAAGCAGAACAAAAACGGAGTCACTCTGTAATCGACACAAAAAAGAGGGATGAAATATCAGTAGGAGGTGCAGCTTCACCAAAAGGTGACGGATCACCACGTCCAACTTGGTAGGACTGTTCTCACCAAGTGGTGGGCGGGGGAAAAACCATCAAACTGCTGTTGAGGTGACGTGTCGAGTTTTTTAGCCCACAGCAGCTTACCAGCATTCTGCTCTCCACTTCTGAGAGAAAAGACTTTCAGCATCTTTAGGGTGAGTGCCTTAAGGGAAGAGTGGTCTCAGTACTGATAATCAAACGGTAGAGATATTTTCTTGCAGACTTACCAGCACGTATTTTTGTCTTGACCTCCCTCGTTGGAAGGAAAGAGAAGTCCTGAAGTCTGCAGAAGGTACACCCCTTTGGCACTGCCATCAAGTCAATGAATTTCAAGGAACAGATTAACAGGCCCAGTTGTAACCTGTCTCCATTCCCATGCTAGACCGCTAATTACCCCCATTTGTTTTCTATAATGGACTTGTATCCCTGTGAAGGGTTTTTTCGCCAGGAAAATTTGGCTCACTCACGGCAGCAGCAAGCCCCCGTCCAGATTTGTCCCTCCGAGGGTAATGTTTGCTTTTTCACATTTTTTTGTGCTCCTTGGCCATACCAGGCAGCACCCACCACCCAAGCTGCTGCCACCACCTCCTTCACCGAGAGGTTCCTGCGCCCAGATGCATAGAGGCAACACCTGCACCCGCTCATTTCCAGAAAAAAATCCAAAGGGATTTTGCTGAGCACAACAGAGACTTGGGGAAAATTGGTCTTTTAGGGCCCAAGATTTCCACAGGTTGTTTCAGTACCCGGTGGATTTCCCAGCCACGGATGTTGTAGCACCACGTTCAGGGTGTTTTGGTCTCCTGGAGGAGCAACAGGCTGCTTCTCCTTCTCAGCCGTTTTCTTGGTCTTTTTGATAAATGATGCTTAAAAATCCTTCGTTGTGAAACGCTGGGGGGTTTGTAAAGGCAGATGCTAGTTCTGCCTTTGAGGACTGGCTGTGGTCATGGCGACAGGGAGGAGGCAGCTGAAGGGTTGCAGACCTGCCCGGCTCATGCCAACCCCAACATGAAGTTATTCCTCCCTGTGCACCCCAGGAAAAGCCATCTTTCCTCCCTACCCCCCCTCGACTTTTCCTTATTATTGAAGTCTCATGGAGTTTTTTCTTTTAAATTTGTTTATAGAAACTCCACCTTCCCTCAAAAAGCAACCTGCTACCGTCCCCATCACACGTTGTCTTCTCTTCAACAAGGCATCATTTTGTCTGCATCATTTTGTGACTATACATCTGGCTTACGTTAAAAGTCACAAGCTATCACTTTCTGGTATTTTTATTTTCTACCGAAAGAGAATATATGTCATTAATTGATTTTCTGCCTATTTTTCTGAGGAATTAAGTGAGCCACACTGTTGCCTAGCAATGCAGACACAGAACCACAGCACACGCACCACTTCTTGGTTAAAAAAAAAAAAAAAAAAGTATTAAGAAAGCAGTGGCAATGACATGTTCACACACAGTTACGGGAGAAGGTTGATTAGCACTGTTTTAAGGAACAGGCTTGGTGCCATTTGGCCCGGGAACATTCATTAGTGAAAGAATACAAGCACCTAATGTGTCCCTTTATCAGGGAGCGGAGCCATAGGACAAGGGTTAATGGTTTTAAATTGAAAAAGGGGAGATTTAGATGAGATCTTAGGAAGAAATTCTTTGCTGTGAGGGTGGTGAGACACTGGAACAGGTTGCCCAGAGAAGCTGTGGCTGCCCCATCCCTGGAGGGGTTCAAGGCCAGGCTGGATGGGGCTTGGAGCAACCTGGTCTGGTGGGAGGTGTCCCTGCCCAGGGCAGGGGGGTTGGAGCTTGATGATCTTCAACATCCCTTCCAACTCTAACCATTCTATGATTCTATGACACTGAGGTTTAGAGCGATGGATCAGCTATGTTGGTTTCCTCTACCTGACATTTACTAGGACATCAATGATGTAATCCAGTGACATACGTCGAGGTGGACGCTTGCCAAAAGAAACCAGGGAACGTGTGATCTGCTGAGATCACATTACTGAAGTCAGCTGACTTAAACACTAACCTCTATCACAGCAATGCAAATTACATGGCAAACGAGGATTTCAGGATGCTGTGGTTGTGGCTGTAATTGCATGTGAGATGATACGGGGGTGAGGAGGATTCATCTACCAGCGACTAAAGCTCTGCTGGTAATTCATGATCTGCGTTTTCAGATTTATAGCACATTGGGGCTCGGTGTGGAAGGCTAAAGCAATCTTGCGAAGGTGTGAAAAACATGAAGTCTAATTGTGGTGGCTGTGAGGGGCAGTAAGATAAGAGAACAATGAGCAGCGTATTCATCGTCTAAATCGCTAATGAGGGTTTGCACGGGGTACTTGTGGCACTGGAGAGAGGAGGACAAACACCAAGACATGGCCGGGTGGGACATTCAGGGCAAGAAGGGAATCGGTGGGGCTTGTGAGTGTGCTTGGCACAGAGGTGACCTAGAGAGTGAACTACAGGTGTGTAACAGAAAACAAGGCACAGAATCAACAGGTTAGATTGTATACCTCAGGGAAGAGGTGGTTCTTGGTAGGACTGGAGAGACAAGAGAGATTTCTGAAACCTGCAGAGGGCATGAAGGACACTGCGTGGGGGAATGCTTCTATAACTAAAGGGTATTTGAGAAATCTGGCTACTTTCGTGCACACACACAGCTGGCTGTATCTGCTTTGGCACGCACGTGTGTGTTGTGCTCGGGGGCACACGCTCAGAGGAGCACATGCTTAGCCCTTTGCAGGGGTTCAGAAAGGCAGAAACTCAGAAAGAGCTCTTGAAATATATCGCTGGGGGAGAGGAGCTGAGGCCACCAGCACAAAGAACCTGTGAAGTTTGGTCGTGGTTTTAACCATATTGACAGATGGCTCCTCCCTCCCCCCCTCCAAGGAGAGAGGAGGGGAAGAGATAAAAGAAATTTATGAGTTTAGAAAAACACTAAACTACTTTAATGAAAATATTAATAAATAATGAAATAATAATAAGAGGAAAATAAAAAAAAATTAAAAATTATACAGTATATACAAAACCATACCAAGCTCCCAGGATGATTATCACATCACCAGCGGGCACAGGGAAAGTCCCAGGCTGGACTCGGTGGTGGACAGGAGCTGGATTACTGATCTGGAGTCAGGAACACTCAGATCAGGCTCAAAGGCAGATAGACAGACAAAATCCTCCCCAAACATCAGCCATGGAAGGAAGAACACTGACCCTTGGATCCCTCAGCTTTTATACTGAGCATGATGCAGATGGGAACACCCTATTGGTCAGTTTTGGGTCACCTGACCTATCTGCTCCTCCCCACAGGTGGAACACCTCTATGTTTTTCCTCTTCCGACCCTCCAATGGGGCAAATAAGACATCTAGTTGACCTTGGTTGTTATAGCAATTAGTACAAGCAAGGGCCTCTCTGCATACCATCCCTTGGTGTAATCAGGTCTTACCACTGTGAGAGTGAGCACTTTCTGAACAATATGCTGTTAATTTCACAGTTTAGTTAGTTAAAAATGTAAAATTATTGAACAGAAAATTAGTTCTGTTTTACCTCAAACCAGGACAACTTTAAACCTTGCTCAAAAGCCTCTGCAGTCACCTGGAAAAACCTGGCTCAAAGGCTTTCAAGGGGAAGAGAGTTTTGAGTTGTCTTTGAAGCTCCTGAAGTACTTCAGGCTGTAGCTGTGTTGGGAGGTAACGCTCTGCAGAGGGAACAGGCCTGTGGCATGACAAAGGAGGAGCTGATATCCACACTGTGCACTCGGGGGGGTCACTTCAGTCAAGTAAATCCCATGCAGTCCATCAGCCTGAGAGCTGAGTGGTAGCTGCATGGCATGGAGTGGATGAAGGTCACCCTTGGAGAGCACCTGCAGGGCAAGCATCATCTGAAGTGAAGGCTCATTCTGCTTTAGCTTCTCCATCACGTGGGGGCAGGTAAATGCAGGTTAAAAACTAAAAAAGCTGACGTGGGCATGCACTGGAATTGTTGCTCCTGAGCCTGCCCAAATCGCAGCCAGCGTCCCAGAGACCACCAGGACACTGGCCCATCTCTCACCTCACCTGCAAGGACCCACCTCCAAAACTCTCTCCTCACACGGTGCAAAATGGCTGTGAGAAGGGGGAAATGAGGATACAGCTGAAGTGCCTTCTCTTCTGCTTCTCTTTCCTCCAAAAAGCAGGAGATGGGTGGGAAGGAGGTCAGCCTCCGTGTCCTCCTGCTCTGGAGGGAAGCCAAACCCCCATTTACCGCCTTCTTGACAGATGCTAAGACCATCAAAAGCTGGAGGATACTCTGAGGTGAAGCTCGATTGATGTGTATTACTTCGAACCAATTAATATTTCATTACTGGAGAGAGAGAGAATATGAATCAATAATTCAGGAGTAAGGAAAGGGGAAGGGCTGGGTTTGAACCACTGCTGGAAGACGCATTTCGCTTTTTAGAACGCTTTAACTCTGTGGTTTCTTCAAAGACCACCTTAATTACATACGCCTACAATCTTAAAGCCACTGTTCTCATCAGAGGGACAATCATCCCTTGCCCCGTTACTCTAATCAACAAGTAACATTTAACACAAGGTTTCAAACCACAAGCTTTCTACTGGAGGTCATCTCTGATCCAACCTCCCTCTGGAGGCGGAAGGAGAGAGAAGGGAAAATGGAGAAACACCAGGAGAGGAAAGAACAAACCAGAATTAATGGAACGATGAAGTCAGGAGGGGCGAGGCAATGTAGTTCTGCACAACAGCAATCGTATTTCTGTTCTAATTGCATTCCGAACTGAGACTTGAAGAAAAAGGGGAGATAAGAGGATTACTGATACAGGAAAAATAATCCTAGTTTTCCGGTGAAGAAAAATAGGTTGCTTCTAAAGCATTAAGTTGAGATCTCAGTTTCCAACTAGAAGTATCTGGGATTTCTGGAATTTCAAAGGGCTTGAAATATCTTGTTTCCAGAAGGATACATTTCAAACCAAAAAAATCTTCTGATACGGAGGTTAGAATGTCTTTATCGCAGTCAATTTTAGGGATGGTTTTTGAATGTGTAAAATGACGGTATCAAAATGAAACATTTTACCTCAGCAGTCTAATTTTGTTTTTAAGTAAGGATGAAAGCTATTTCTTTGTGATACTTGGTTTTGTCCTGATAAATTGTACAAAGCATTTTCCCGACCTGCTCTCTCCCTTTGTGATAAACTGTGCCAGAAGAGCAGCGTGCTGTGTTACTTGAAGTGGCAAAACACTGGATTGAGACACGTTTTTTTCCCACGGATGGCACTTAAATCATGTATCCTGTCCTACAGGAAGAGAGCATCTTATTTATCTTGGGTTTAAAGACAAAACCTAATATTGCCAGCAAATATTGCTGGAATATCTCCTCAGATTTTCTCAAAAAAAAAAAAAGGAAAAAAAAAAAGAAAAGATGGCCTGAGGTGTATTAATTTTGGTGAATGCAGACCACAGGAGAAGTGCAGACATAAGTAGGCTAACTTTAAGCTGACAGAACAGGGTTAGTCATTAAATAATTAAGTTTGCAACTGAAATCCCGATAAAATTTTCACTAACTTCAGCAGCGTTTGGGTTTCACCCCAGGTGCTTTCACGGGAGACGTATTTCTTTTTGCGGTGAAATAAAAGGCAAAAAAGGCATTAAATGGTTCAATATTTGGCACAGCTGGGGTAGAGACGATGCACTTAGAGACTCACCTACACCTTCTGGAATCCAGTATTTCATCCGTTCCCCATGGAAAACCTCAGGGCCCTTAGCAGCTGGTGCCCCCCTACATGTCTCATGGATTTAGATTTATGTGGGGTTAACACCCAGAGGTGAATTTTTTTTTTTTTTTAATGCACCTCACAAAAAACCGCATTGTTGTTAGGAACTGACCTAATTTTAGGCATCTTCAGTGTAGATGCGAGTACAGACCAGGACCTGCATCCAGCCTGGGGCTGACGTGACCAACTCAGCTGGTCACCTCTCATCCCTTAATTAGCAAAAAAGGCAATTCTAAGGGTGCAGCTCACCCTACCCATGGGCAGGGTCAGCCAGGCTGGACCCCAGCCCAGAGGGCAGCAGCAAGTTGTGCTTGTGAGAAACAGGTTGTGGGCTTTGATGCTTAGAGGAACCCCACCTTGTCTGCCTGAATGGCTTGGTTTTAAATTAAATGAAAATAAACCCACCAAAATTTAAGTGTTTTCCGAGGCCCTCCCAGCTCGATGGACCATCAGGGCATGGCTGGGGGGAGCTGGCACATTGGGAGGGTCATACCTGCCCCTGTTAACTCACCTGCAGTCGGCGTGTTTGCTTCTTTTCATGCTTCTTCGGCGTTCCTCCTCTCTGCAGATTCGTTCACGGGGCTCATAAACGTGATGACAGACATCATTTGGCGCTACACGGGAGATTTCATGGCTCCTGATATCGTTTGCAGAGTCGTGCGCTACTTCCAGGTATGGGAGCCTCCCGGTTCCCCGCGTGCCCGAGCCCGCCTGGCTGTGTGCCCCCGCAGCAACAAACCCTAACAAAAATGCTGCGTTGACTTTTCTGTAGCATCAGAAGTGCTAAATGTTAAAAGCGTTCATTCGGTGTTGAAAGGCTTTTAATTAAAGTGTATTAAATATCTTAAGTTTTGCATACAAAGTAAAGGACAGAGATCTGGGTGAAAAAAAGGGGTTTTTCCTTTTTTCTTTTTTTTTTTCAGTAAAAGTTTTCAATTGTTCTTGCTGACATTATTTTCTGCGATAAATGTGCCTCAACTGCTGCCTCCTATACCTTCTGCCCCAGGTGGTCCTGCTATATGCCTCGACTTACGTCCTCGTGTCACTGAGCATCGACCGGTACCACGCCATAGTTTACCCAATGAAATTCTTGCAAGGAGGTAGGAGAATTTCTGTACCTTGCTATTGCTGTGGATATTCCTGGATAGTTTTTCAGTTTCGAAATTATTAACCTTGTTGCCAGGAATTATTCATTCCTGCTCTAGCAACATTTGGACGCTGTTACGGTCTTCCAAATGGCAAAGGAGCCATGGTTTCCAGATTACCCCTCAGCAGGTTTTTTTTTAAGCATTGTGTTAGCAGAGGATGAAATGACATTTAAAAAATTATAGAAGGTTTCATTATCTTCCAGCATTTTGAGACAGTTACTATTGGAAAAAGGTATCTCTTGTACCACTATGCTGGTCCTAGGAGTTATAGTGTCTATATTGCTATATAACTATAGCAATAGTTATATTGCCTATTTATTCACACTAAAAAATAACTTAGAGAGAGAGTGTAGTACAGAGACTTCATACAATAGTTTGATAAGAGAACTTCAAAAGCTACAGGATGTAAGTCTGGATATCTATTGTTTCTCGTAATTTCTTCTATTTGTTATTTTTACAGCATTCAAATACATCCCAGCTGCTCAGCAGTGCAATAAAAAGAGCATGATTTCTTTCCTACAGAGCCTAAAAGTGGGACGTTCAGGCTGTTGCACTGAGAGAATAAACAGAAATAGCAGGCGGGGAGGAAGGGGAAGACAGGAACCGTGAGCTCTGGAGGACACGCTTTAATCAGACGCAAATATCATTCTCGTTTTGGGGTAATGATGGCTTTTGACAGGCTGCTCTGGTCGGGGGATCGGGTTAATGGCCCTCACCAGTCTCAAAAACTGAGGAATCAATGACAGCCCAGGCAGTGGTGCGGCTCTGGCAGGTGCTAAGTTCTGAAAACTTCGAATACTTTGTGAAATTCAGTCTCCTGAATTCCCCTGTGTGCAGAGCAACTTTTTCAGACCCGGAGGGGATCGACATCAAGGTGGTTTTTTTGTTTTGTTTTTTTTTTTATCTCGGTCCCGTTTCCAATACCTACAGCGTGAATTTTTTTTTCTTTCCTTTTTAAGGCTGGAGAAGGGCAGACGTTGCACCCAGAGAGGGGCAGCGGAGCCGCCACCAGCTCTGGGGTTGAGGGGGGAAAGGCCAGGAGCAGAGATAAGACTGGCAAAGCCCACCTGCCTTTGGCAAGGGCTGGCTACACACTGACGGGTGAGCAAAGACCACGTTTAAGTGCAAAAAGGAGGCATATATTTACCATAGCAACTTCCTGGAATATGCATAAATATTTACCTTTTGCACCCAGCTGTTCCTAGCAGAGGCGTTGGGGGGGGGTGGGGGCTTTTTGAGATGTCCTTTTAGCTCTTCTGCAGGCAGAGAACTAAGAGATTTATGAAATTTTGTCATTGGTAATGACACAGAGAAACTTAATCTTTTCAAAATGAAACGCTCACCCCATTTTTGCCCAACCCAAACCGCCCACTTCTCTTCAAATTAAGGGTGTTGCTGCACAGCGCAAAAAATAAAGTATATTATCCAAGTATGATCTTTTCCCCTTAGAAATAGACACGTGGGCCCCACTGAGGCTTGTACGTATGTAGTTTAAGTAGCTAGCTCATGATAGAGAAGCCCTTTCTGCCAGGAAATGTTTTATGAAACTTACTCTTAATATTCTTTCTGCTAACTTCATTCTGTTATGCTTTGGGAAACTTTAAGGTTCTCTTCTGCCTGTGTAATATTTATAGACTTAATCTAACCCTCTCACTTCAATGTCATCAGAGTTCCCTTAAGCCCTAGGTCAGCTTAAAAATGAGCAGGATAAGTGAATATTTGCAACTGATGTCTTATAAAGCATAAAATTACTTTTTGAGTGCTTCTCACACACTTTTGTATTGCTCTTTGAGCTTCAAGGAGGAAAGACATTCTTCTTGATATGCATAGTTCAAAGCCATTTTCCATTTCACACACAACCTCGGGTATTTTGTAGGACCATAAAGTATTTCAAAACCAAAGCTTCCCAGATCAAAAAAAAATCTGTCCCCATCTGTTCTTCTCACAGTCTGACTCAGGAGGAATAAATTCTGTTGAGAGTCACTGGTACTCTACAGATCAGTCTTTTTTCTCCACACTTTTCATCTAGACCTACACGGATTTTAGCCAGAAGATGCAAATTTGTGAAGAAGAATGCCTTGGGGCTGATTACTCCAGACCATTGATTTTTGCAAAATTCCATGAAGGAAGAATTTAGTTACTAGCCTCAAGTCACATTAAAAAGCAGCCAAAGAGGCCAGAAGCCAAGGGGAAGCAGTAGCCCAAACCTGATAAGTGTTTTGGGATTCTTCAGTTCCTCTTCATCACCATGAGGTCCAGCAGTATCTTCCAGTCAATGTTGGTTGTAGCAGATAAAATAGGGCTGAGCACCTGAGCCCACCATCATCAGCCCTGTCTCATGGTTAGCAGTCCACCCTTAGCACGGCTTGAGCGTCATTGGTGCTCCTCCATCATCAGGAGCTGGGTTTGGTCCCTGCAGTGCCATGGCTCTCCAGGATGACGTTTCTTTGGGGCAGTAGAAGTGCAGTTGGACTTAAAGGCTGTGCAATTCTGTCCCCATCCTGACCAGAGGTGTTTTCCCTGACAGGACATGTTTTGCAACCTGTCTCACTACCAAGTGCATCCAAATTACCATTTATTTAACTACCGTTCCAAGGAAGATATTTTCCCCCTCTGGTACATCCAGTGTGCTTCAAAATAGTGTATGCTTTAAGTGACCCTGCCGGGTCTCAGCCTTCCTCTGTTATCTGTGGCATGAGGGCTCCTTCTTCCTCTCTAGCTCTGTGTCCTCCTGTTGATGGTGGCTTTGCGGTGCCGGGGTAAGAGTGCACAGTGGGGCAGAGGCCTGAAGTCCTTTGTATTTTTTCTGTGTTGTTGTCCTGGTGGCACAGAGGAGCCTTTCACTTCTGTTTCTGACTTGCTGACCTTGACCAGTGCCTTCCCCAAAACGCTCCCGTTTCACCGGACCCTCCTCATCCTTAAATAAAACATTTAAAATACAAGCCCATAGCGACACGACCTCTCATCACGAGGAAAAGATGAAATCCCCCAACTCCTTTGCACTCTCCTCAGCGTCAACCAGCTGCAGACCAAAACTGGCTTTCCTCACCCCGTTTCCTCCCCCCTCCCCGCCGCCTTCCTATCAGTACTGCTACGAGGGGCCAGCCACACCAGCATCCCCATTAACTCCCTCTGTTTGACTCTGTTACGCAGAAAGACAGGCGAAAGTTCTGATTGGGGTGGCCTGGAGCCTCTCTTTCCTCTTTTCCATCCCGACTCTGATTATTTTTGGGAAACGGCAGCTCTCCAACGGAGAAGTGCAGTGCTGGGCTCTCTGGCCTGATGACTCCTACTGGATACCCTACATGATGGTGGTGGCTTTCCTGGTATACTTCATTCCTCTGATCATCATCAGGTAAGCCTCAACCCCAGCCATCAAGCGCGTGGTGAAAAGCTGTCAAGGGTGCAATCAGCTTAATGCCTTAATTTCTACCCATTCATTACGGTTTCATTTCCACGCCTGCCTTATAGCTGCTTCAGTTTTTATCACATAATGCACAGGTCACTGTACTCACCCTGGGTGTTCTCCGTGCCTTATTAATAGCCAGAAACATTCTCTCATTAGAAAAAAAGACTGAATCTCTAAGCGTGTCCAGTTATCTCCGCAGATTCAGGCTTGAAACATATCGTTATAAATCCAGTAAGAATGTCTAGCTCTAGTGGTAAAACATAGTTCCAATGAAGAAACAAGGGATAACACTTAACGCTACTTAAACTAAAATTAACTTAAAGTGCTCTCAAGCTCCATAGTTCCAGAAAAGTGTTTCTTCACCAGGACCAGAAAGAAATCTCCGAGCGTATGAAGTTGCCAACCACTCTTACAATACGAACAAATAAAATTCTTCCCATTTTGTAATGGGAAATCTGAGCTGAAAATATTAGAGACTGATTTGTCCAAAATCCCAAATACGTCCTGCAGCGGAATCTACCTTAAAAAGGAGGTCAATCAACATCCCAGCCTGTGCTTGGTGATCAGGGAATCCTATTGCCTTCCTCTAGGGTGCTGCCATTACCCACCGTTAAAGGAAAATTGCCTAGCCATGAGAAGCTAATAATGCAAAAGAGCAGTCAAAAACTAATGTGGAAGAGGAGTGAGGCTTCTTAACTTCCTTGAAAGGAAGTTCTTGTTCTCTGAGCCCAGCTGAATTCCTTTTCTTCCTTTCCCTTTTATTCTTTTTCCGTAGCACGGTCACAATAGGATCTCTCGGTGTCTATCTCTTCTTCGTAGTGACAAAGACGACTTCCCAGGACTCCTTTGTTCCCCCTCATTTGGTGAGATGCTGTTTGGGCTGTGAGAGAGCAGCTACGTTTGCGTGTCCTTTGGACATCTCTCATGGTCCCTCTGACTTCCCAGCAGGTGATGAGCCATGAGTTGCAGTTAGCTTCCTACTCATTAGCACCCCAGGTGAGAGCAAGATGGGGGAGCCTGGTCTTTTCTAGACGATGACAGGACTGACTGGATAAGCTAAATAGTAAAGACAGCGGTGTGGGTTTAGTTCCTTTCCAGTTCAGTTGTGCCTGGAAGTTTCTCACTGTTTAATCACACAGATTAGGTTCTGCAGCTTCTAATGGAAACAAGTTTGTCTCTGGGAGAACCCAAACCACAGCGTGGAGATTGGAGCATGGTGGAGCATGGAAGCGGTGGTGCTTGAGCTCATCCAGCTGGCTTTTTGAGACAAATTCAACGTTGACCAGCGTTGGTCCCCCAGAGAGAAGGGACAATTTGTATACTTTGCTCGTAAAGCATCAGGGTTTTTTTTGTGTCAGATTGCACACAGATACAAGCAAAATCATGAGAAGTTCTCCTTGAAGGAAGGATATGATAACAACAGGGAAAAACTACTCTTAGTGGTAGTACTCTTAGCAGATTGTCCAATTGCTCTTCCTGCCTAGACAGGATCTTTTCTCTTTGTAAGTTTGCCTGTATCTTAAAACCAACCTACTTTTAAACAAACCAGAAAAAAACACTCTTGGCAACATATAAATAAAAACGTGGATCTGCAGCTCAGCACTAGCAGAAAAAGGAATAGACACCCAGCGAAGAGACGAGAAGTAATTTAACTGTGCAGAAGAAATGCGAGAAAAAACTTAGAGGCCGGCCATCAACGTGAGAGGAGATTTGTTACACATCTTCTCAAGCAGCTAGCAATTAGCAAATTCCAGCCAGCATCTGGAGTGTTTTAGGAAAAGGGCCTGTAGCCTGTCCTGTTGTCAGTCCACTTACTATTTCAGGTGGGCCCCTCCTTTTCAGGTGGCATCTACACTTGCTTGGCAAGGAAAGGCAAGCCACAGAGCGACAAATCTTTTGGAGCTGGTGAGATTGTGTTCCCCTCCTCCCCTGCCAAAGGAAGACACTCAAACCAGATCAGCTCGCTGACCTTGCCTCACAGTAAATTTTTGACAGGTCCTACGAGGTGTCAGGCACGTGGAGGAAGGAAGGAGGGTGGTGCAGGGACAGATTTTTTTTTTAGTTCCCATTTTATTTCCAGCTGTCAGCCACTCTGTTTTCTTCAGATCAGAGAGGGTCACCTAAAACCACATAAAAAGAGGATTACCATCAGGGCAAGGTCAGCAGCGGCTTTATGAACAAATGCCATACGGTTTGGAAAGAACTGGCCTGGTTTTTTTAGAACATTTTCTTCAAGTTTCAAGCGTACAGCTGAAGGATGCGACTCTCCAGCTGATGCATCTGCAAAACATCTGTCAATAGAGCCTCCAGGCGTGACATCTATTGCTTTTAAAATTTCTTGGCAGTCCGGGAGTTTAAAGCTAATCCACCTGACGTGGCTGGAGCATACAAATGCTCCAGTGAGCAGCTTGCAGCTGAGGAACAGCAGGAGTGGCTGCTAACATCCTCAAGGACTCAATTTCTCTGCAAAAGTTTTGTTCCACCGGGTGCTTTCGGATGCAGAGAAGGTTTGATGGAACAGGAGAGGTGGGAGAGACCATGTACACTCTAGTGGGGTGTCGCTCTGCCAAAAGATTAATTACAAAAATGGAAGGTGTTGTCTAATAAATGAAGGAAGGAAATTTGTGGTACTTTTAATTGAGCGGCCTTTAGCTGAAGATGTTATTAAGGAAAAGGCCACAGCATAACAGCGGAGAGACAATCCAAAAAGGCGTGGTTGAAAAGTCAAGGATCAGTATCCAAAAAAACAGGAATACAAATAAGCCAGGAGCCAAGGCACGAGCCACACTTCCTAAGGAAGAGATGCGGGGTGCACACAGAGAAAGAATAAGACCTTTTCTGCGATTATTCATTTCGTTTGAGCAGCTACTTCAGTTTTTCTGCTGAAGCACTCTGATTCAGCCGCATGGCAGGTGCCTGATCCAATGTTGGACACTGGCTGGCGGAGTTAATTCTTAATTAGTTCTGCTGCCTGAATCTGCTGAAAACCTAACCTCTAGAGCAAAGCAGTTCACTGATGACAGCACTTTTTCTGATGCAGTTCATCTGAAGTGCATACAAAGGATAAAATTTTACTTTTCAGGTGCAGGAATTAATTCCATGCTATATACGCCGCCTTGGCTGAGCGGTTTTCACTTGCCACAGTCAAGTACCACCAGCTTTTAAGCTTCCCTCATCCATCCCTCGGCTCTTTTGGCAGAGCTGATTTCCCATGTTCCTGAGGCAGCCTTCAACTAACTCACAGGAGTTGTGTTATTCATAATGCTGCAGCCCATGGAATGCATTATTTAGCTGATAACCTTATGCTCGGTCTGGAAAACCCTTCCACCAACGAGCTAATCCTCCAGACATGGTGTAAGCAGACCCTGTAAATTCCAAGCTAAAACAGGAACCAAAAGAAAACAACAACCTGTCCTTTTTTTTTTGAATGTATCATAGAATTGTTTAGATTGGAAAAGAAATGTCAGATCATCAAGTCCAACTGTTAATCTAAGACTGCCAAGTCCACCACTAAACCACCTCCCTAAGTGCCTGGTCTACACGCCTTTGAAATGCCTCCAGGGATGGTGACTCAACCGCTTCCCTGGGCAGCCTGTTCCCATGGTTGACAAACCTTTCAGTGAAGGAATTTTTCCTAATAACCATCTTAAACCTCCCCTGGCACAACTTGAGGCTGTTTCCTCTTGTCCTATCCCTTGTCACTTGGAAGAAGAGACCAACCCCCACCTCTCTACGCCCTCCTCTCAGGTAGTTGTAGACATTGATAAGGTCTCCCTTCAGCCTCCTTTTCTCCAGGATAAACAACCCCTCAGTCTCTCCTCAGAAGACGTGTGCTCTAGACCCTTCACCAGACACGTTGCCCTTCTTTGGAAACACATATAAAAAGGCAACCTATGAACAAAACTGCCGCAGCCCTCAGAGATTTTAATACTTTGGAGGTCTCTTCCCACCACTTCTTCACAACTGGAGAATCGGCAATCAGTTACCAAAAAGCTTGTGGTTTTCTGGTTTACCTGATTATAATACAAACGAACAAGACCTGAATAATGAAAAGAGAATGAAAAGCTGTGATTAGGTTTCTAACCCAAGTGTGTGGTTATCTCTGAGAGCCGGGAAAAGGGGAGAGTGTTTGTTCTTTTCCTGCCAAAGTTGCCCTCCATGTTGGTCAGGAAGAGCCACACGTGCACCAGGTCCTTCTTTACAGCATTGAAAAACTTGTCCTCCTCTTCCCTCTTATTTAGACTAATCTACCACTTCTTCTGCAGTTGATATTGTCAACCTACCTAAACCAGAAAATTCAGGAGAATTAATTAGGCAGCCAGGAATAATTAGTTCTCTCCTATCCTGGGACAAGTGTCATCACCCATTTCTCCCATGCCAAGATGCGCCAAACAAACCTCAAACGCTGCCTGTGACAGTTGAATAGCTCTGGGACATTGTGACCAGAGGTTAAATATAGGTCAGATCAAGATTACAGGCTGCTTTCCTGCAAATATTTGCACCTGGGCCCCTCAGGTCCTTGTGATGGGGAGTCAGGAGACCTACTGGGTTTCCATTCTGTCTTACTCCTCTCTGCCAAACCATAATTATATTCTGGCACATCCAGAAATTCAGTCTTTTTAGCTGTTATTCGTGATTACCAGATACTTTTTTTTATATTTTAACCTGATAAATGTAATACATAGACACTTATCTAACATAATTCTAAATTCAGGTTAAAAAAAAATTGCAAAAATTCCTGTTGAAGGACAGAGAAAAAAAAATCCATCTTCTATTTAAAATCAAAATTCCAAAGAGAACATTTGCTTTGGAGCAGCAGAAAAATAATTAGAAGAGGAAAGCTAGAATCGGCTCAAAGGAAAAATATGGAACTAAACCCAAGACGTTACAATGAAATTTAAAAAAAGATTAAATAAAAGGTATTTGTTTGCATTAAATCAAATAAAGGGAATAAAAATGCGGTTAATAAAAATACCAAAGGTCATTTTTTGAGCTTGATTCATTGAACGCAATCATTTTTCCTTGCAATTTCCATTTTTAAATAAAAAAAGCCTTGATCTTGCACATATGTCCCAATATCTGCCTGTCTATTCATTTGCCCATTAGACATGTCTGCAATGGTTTGTTCAGATGAAGAAACATATGCCTTTTGTCTTTGGATAAATACTGCTGTAATTTAGCTACCATAAAACATAATGCAGCTGCATCACTTTGCACAAATAAAGTACAGGAAAAACAGGAAAAATGCTGGATGATAAATAGAATAGATTAGCAGACAGCTTAATTGTCTCTTTTGTAAAGGCTCATTTTACTAATAAATACTGGTTGGGACACTACCATGGTGCAATCATTTATTTAAAATAAAAATAGAAAATCTGTTTAAAGAGTGGGCAGATCAATAACTCTAGTGATTGTTAATATCAATACATAGCTTTACCAGAAGACATTTCATTTTCCAAATCGAAAGTGATCTATGAATTAAAAATAAAGACAGAGTGGCATTTGTATGACTAACCATAAGTCAGCTATTTACATGCACAAAGAATGCTGTAATTACCAGTGGGGTCATATGAAACACCACTAATAGCATGCTACAATGAACATGCATCTTAGTCCTTCAGAACCTGGATCCGGCTAAATTGGTTTTGGAGATGGAACAAATTTAATTTGCTGAGACACATCCGTAGTCAGAACCACACTCGTCTTGTTTCCCTGCCACCTTTCCAGATAAGTATTTTATCGGGGCTAGAAAAATCACTGCATTTTCAGATCAACAGTGTGTCCTTTCTATCCTGCCTTCAAATTCTGAGCTCCAGTGGAGACAAGAGCAAGCAGCGTGCAAGCACGTTACTCGTGCTGGAAAATGAGGTTTGTGGCAACCTGTACAGCCTGCTTGTGCACCTCGGCAGGGACGGGCTGAGCATCTTGGCCTTGAGAAGAAGGGAAGAAAGATCATGGTGGGGTCAGGGTGGTGCAGATGGCTGCCGAGCACCCTCCTGTCCGTCCGAACGCCAGACGTCACCTGTCCCCTCCTGCTTTTTGCTCACCTGCCACTTCGTTTTCCACCAGGTAGGAATTTCTCCCCACCCTTTGAGACGTCACCAACCGCCACGTCCTCCTCCAGCCACCTTTTACAGAAAGAAAGAAGATGCATGACAAATGCATTCTGGAAAAAATACCTCACTTTCCCCCTGTAAGAAAAAATACATCTTCTGTTCCATAAGTGCTCTCTTTTTTTTATACACTGATGACTTTTAGGATCTTAAGCTTTAGGTGACACATTTCTGGATACTCCACTCTTAGCACCATGCCAGCATAGCTGGGAAAAAAAAAAAAAAAGAAAGATGAGGAACTAATAAGATCTGGAATCCCAGAGAGATCAAAGCATGAAGGCATAACTGTGCCTGGCAAAACAGTCACTGGGAAGTGTACCACGCATGACAAGTGACTCATCTTTCCTAACACTCACCCTGAGCAGCTTCACACCACCTCTGGTCCTCTCCTGACAAGGAACGCTCCAACGGGCCCAGCTGTAGAGAAAAGAAAGATGAAGAGAGGCAAAACCACCAGGACAGATCCATTATGCTGGATCATGATCTGATCTGTGCTGGCAGCCCTTTAGAAGTCACTGCATTAAACCGGGAATTAAACTTTCTTCTGGGCTTCTGAAAATGAAGGATTCAAGTGAAACAGCGCGTCATCTGACATGTGAAACGCCAAGTGTATTCCGGGACCCATCCCATGACTGGTGCATGAACAAGACAGCCACTATAACTGCATCCAGTCAAAGGATGCTCCTACCTGACTCTGCAGCCAAGAGGGCAGGACTTCTGGGCCTGGAGGGAAAGCAAGTGAGGAGCCTGACTTTGCAATTCAATACTCGTGGCTCCTAGCTAGAAGAAGGGAGTATTTTGACTATCGAGTTGGTCTCCTTCATCCTGATGCTCAGGCAAAGCCGAGAGGGTCCTGCTGGACACATGCAAGTCTGCATCAGAGGGGATATTGTTGCAACTGCAAATAAAAAGGTTAGGCTAGAGATAGCAGGCTAGGGAGAAAATAGAAACAGGGAGTTTAGCAGCTGGCTGGAAATTTTCTTACAATTATTGTTATAACACATTCTTGTCCATCGGAGCAATCAAAAGAGAAACGATAGATGAATTTTCCACCATTGTCAGTAGGAAGTACAAAGGAAGTCTCAAGTGCGCCCGCTGATAAACAAACAGGTTCCTGAAAAGCCAGGAGATGAAAGGAAAATGTTGGAGTCAGCTGGGAGCCACGCTGGACCTTTGAAGGGATTAAGGAGGGCAGGCTGGAGCCCGCAGCAGATGCCTGCAAAGCTCTCACTGGGCAAGTCCACCTCGTCTCTGCTGCACAGCCCGGACTGCACGTCCAATTTCCAGCTCTCCCCTGGCAAGCCTGGAAACCAGATGGCTCAAACTTCTACGGAAAGGAAACCTCCAAGGCACGTCTAGGCATTGAGGGTGCCGCAGGAAAGGTTAGTATATCAGTCTAAAAGGCCTAAGAAGTATAAAGTCTCTTCTGGCAATAAAAATAAGCCACGTGGTAGTAAGACACATCTTTGTCTCGACAAAACGCCCTGAAACAGTCTCCCTAGTTGCACAGAGTCACTACTAACTTGTATGCCAATTAATGCCCCAGGCTTTCTGTTATGGCGCTTGTTTTTTTATCAGGAAAACATGGCAACCTGAGCGCCTTAGCTGGAATATTTTTTAATTATTTTTGTCTTCCTTAGCAGACTAAAAAGGAAAACACCAGTCAAAAGTATGCGGTTGCCTAGTGATTTTAGCTGCGTGTTAGTCACACCTGCAGGAGAAAAAGCAGACAGAGCAGGACCTTGTACGTTTTTAATGTAAATTGCTGAAAAGGTAACATCGTCATCCAGGATGTGGATTCTATCAGCTCTTCACCTTGAAGGAATTATTTTTGCCTGTTCTGTGTTAAATAAAGAGAACTCCAGGTTTGTTATCACCTAGAGAAAAGTCATAACTGTCCAAGGTCATTGTGGACTAGGGCATTTTGCATCTTTCTCATTAAAAGCATATGTATATTCCCCTCTAAATGTGACAATCGTGTTGGAGGTCGTTATGAGTAATCTAATTTTCCCCATTTACCTGCTACTTCTGTCCTCCTCGGTTCCAGTCCCAGGACCTTGAGACCTCGAAGTGAGCAGTGCCGCACTTAACTGCATTTCTCGTGGATCTTGCCCCTGTCGATGTCCTCCAGGTTCTGCTTTTTTTGTCAGCTTTATGCCCACCAAACCAGAACTGTACATGCAGCCAAAACAGGTCCAGCCCCTTGCTTCCCCCATTTCAGGGCTAATGTCCTTCTTGCAGCTCCCAATCCCACAAGCACGTCCCTCTGCAGGGATGAGGTGCCTCCTGCCCAGGGCTGGTACCCAGGCAGGCAGATTTGGCCTCAGCTAGCTCAAAATCCCCAGCAAGTTCTTGCCTGCGAGATCTGGACCCAATCGTTGTGTTCCTCTGCACCACAGATTTGACATCTGCAAAACTGGGACAGCCATAGCAACTTCCATGGTGAAAACTCTTCAGATATGCTTCTGAAAAGTCCTACGGGAGAGTCATATTTTATTTATTATTGTTGTTGTCATTATTATTCTTCCTATGAAGTCCCATCACTTCTATGAGCTCTTTACATGTAGATAAGTATACTCATGGAACATGAAAGGCTGGGATTGAGTTAAATTTACTGTAGCTCTTAATATCAATGACTCTTTCCCTTCTGTAGCGTCATCTACTCAATCGTGATTCGAACCATCTGGGTGAAGAGCAAAGCCCAGGCTGTCATCATATCCAGCTGCCCTGGTGAGTCTCAGCATGCGTTTCTCCAGCCTCATCATCTGCATCTGTCTGGTTTCCCCAGATCCAGGAATGCCTGGACGTGCGGTGTCACACTGGGCCCCAGCGCTGCAGTGGGAATGGGGTTTCTGTAATTGCTCAATCATCACTTTTTCCTGCATTTTTTACCTTCTCTCCTTTGACACTAAATCCCCTTTAGAGAAACGATAGAAAACCTATTCAAGAAAAGAATTAAAAGGTAAAAAAATCCTTATTGTAGACTTTGGATCCCTATTCCTAGAAAATTACCCATTTCAAGAATATTATTTTTTTTTTGCAGATACTGAGATAAGTCTTTTGCTATGCTTTCATATGATCTTGCAATTCTGGATTTCAGTCAAGATCAAAACCCCTGGCTAAGGAAAGCCATAAAATGAGCTGAGCTTTCCACCTCAGGAACATAAACCATTTTGGACTGTTCTGATTGATTCTGGCAAAGAATCTGAGCACAAATCATTTCAATATCCTCACTCGTCAGCTGCCTTTCCTATTAGTTATGAAGAAAAACGTGTCCATTTATGCTAATATGTTTTACAACACCACGGTAAGAGCACATGACCAATTAATGCAGCCAAGCAGGGGCTGGAAACACATCAAACTATGGGGCCAAATTGCTGTTACTTGCCTGAAGAAGGACCGTGGATCATGTCTGATACAAGAGGAAGTGTCCTAATGTGATATTGCACATCTTCCGATATCCTTAGGTCATAACCTTACATCTGTCAATTAAAATCTCAGATTTACTCCTCCTTTGAAAAGACTGAGCAGGACTGGTTTCTAATGATCTTCATGACACTGACATAGTCAGTATTAACCAGTCTTGGTAAAAAAAAAGTCATTCTTCTCATCCAAGAAGTATATTCTGCTCTGTAAGTCAACAAGTGATTTCCAGTAATATGAAGTATGGACTAATTTCAAGTCTCTAGATGGCATGTCTCAGTTATAGCAAGCCCATATTAATTCCATTTCCATATTTTTCCTTACAAATAACACAGCCTTAATATGCTGTTTTTGTAAGAGTTGTGTACACAGAGCTTTTTCCAATTGCATTAATCAAAATTGCAGTCCCAAGTTTGGACTACAAGAGCTTAAAGATGTTTTGACAAAAAATGACCTTCTTGAATATTCACTAGGCTGAACTTAATTATTCTGACCCAGCAACACGAACAGCAAATTGACATTAATAATGAAATCAGGCATATTATTGCAATCCTGCTGGTACTGTCATTCAAATACAGAACTTGATTCTCGGAGATATTAGTGTGACTGCAGAGGAAATGAGATCAACCAGCCTTGGTGTTAGGCTGAATAGGGTTTGCTTCTCAATTCAAGCCACACTTCATCTCTGAAGAGCTAGTCTAACAGCAGTTCATATTTCATTACTGAGTCAACACGGAGAGTAATGCATGACTGATTATCCAAAGCATTCAAAAAGAGTAAGAGGTTAAGGGAAAGGAGTATGTGGCTTTTAAAGTCCTTCTGACTGAAACGTGGCTGAAAGTGAACAGGTAGTCTGTTTTGCCAGGTTGCTTCTTCTATTTTCTTAATTACAGCTGCCTATTCCTTTCAGAAAATGTCTCCTATGCCACCACACTGGTTGCTTTTTTGGGGCTGTGATGGCACATGGTTTTTATTAGGCTGATAGAGTTGGGCACGTAGTGGCAGACTAAGTGTCGAGGATCAGAAACATCCAGCTGCCACAATGTTTCAGGAAGATCTCTGTCCTGCCTGCAGAGGTATGGGCCTGAAACATCCACGCAGCAGCCATCCTCTCTTACTAGCTGAACTGTTCTTTCCCCAGGTGGCAAAACCTCTGCTGGCTACACCAGCCGTGGGTTCATATCCAGGGCGAAAGTGAAAGCCATCAAGTACAGCATCGTAATTATCCTTGGTAAGTGAGAAGCCCCACAGCTGGTAGCTAGGGAGGATGCTGATGTTACAAAGCTGGTCTTCCTCAGTTCCCTCTGCCGTCAGCAGTAGATGGCTCAGAGAAGGAGCTTTACTTAGACTTCCTGATTTGCCTTCTGACCTTCTCCTTCCCCTTCCCTCTGGCTGATAGGAAGTGGTGGAGTCATCATCCCTGGAGGTATTTAAAAGACAGGTAGATACGGTGCTTTGGGACATGTTTTAGTGGTGGTTTTTGTCAGTTGATCTTTGGCCTCAATGATCTGAAAGGTTCCTTCCAACCTAGGCAATTCTATGACTCTATTTTGGCCATCTGGCACAAGCCTCAAATGAAACGCTGTTCACAGCCTCTCATGTGCATGAAGTAAGGAAGAGAGATTTCCTAAAAGGAAAAAAGGAAGGGCTCGTCTGCTCCCCATCCAGGCTGCCAAAACGCTTGACAAATGAGTTGCCTTTTAGTCTTAGTCTTTAGTCTTCCTCGTGTTTAGATGGAACTTCTTATGGTCACCCGGACACCACTGAAAAAAGACTGGCCCCATCCTCTTGACAGCCCAAGTCAAGTGGTGATGGCTGCGTGTGTGTGGTTCATGCTTTTCAGAAGCCCAAGAACAGCAAAGACTAAAGACTGTGTGTGGCATGCTAGCTGCTGGAGTGGTGCGAGGGAGAGGAAGGAGAGGTCGGGGATGCAGGGCAACTGAGTTTTGATGTGAGAGGTGTGTCGCCTGCTGAGGTGAGAAAAATAAGCTCTCCTTTCCCGACCAGGCAGCAGATGACTCAGTGCAGGTGTCCTCTGTCTCCCAGGGAGATGACATTATCCTGATGGAGTTAGGATGCTGACATTTTATCTCAATAAATAAAGGCAGCACCACGCAGGGCTGGTGATGAGCTGCCGGAGACGGGCAGGAAGGCGACTGGAGCTATTCACTCCCGAGGGCTGACAGCCATCCCCTACCACTGAAGAAGAGATTGCTCCTCCTTCCAACTCAACACAAAATTCAGATGGTGTGATAGTGACTACTACTGAGGTGCTTACAGAATCACAGAATGCTATGGGGTTGGAAGGGACCTCTGGAGATCATCTAGTCCAACCCCCTGCCAGAGCAGGTCCACCCAGAGCAGGTTGCACAGGAACATGTCCAGGTGGGTTTTGAATGTCTCCAGAGAAGGAGACTCTACCACCTCTCTGAGCAGCCTCTTCCAGGGCTCTGCCACCCTCATAGGAAAGAAGTTCCTCCTCATGTTTATATGGAACTTCTTATGCTCAAGTTTGTGCCCGTTGCCTCTTGTCCTGTCCCTGGATACCACTGAAAAAAGACTGGCCCCATCCTCTTGACCGCCCAAGCTAAGTGGTGATGTCAGCGTGTGTGTGGTTCGTGCTTTTCAGAAGCCCAAGAACAGCTTCTCTGTGCCTGAACTTTTCTGTGTGGCGATCAGAGAAAGCTTTTGTCAGACACAAACTCCATCAGATGTTAAGAGCTCATCTGGACGCTCAGTATTTCAAAAGACCTTGGTAAACCTAGGCACCCAGCATCTCTTGACATGCGAGCAGATGGAGGAATGCTGATTAATGGGACAAGGAAGCGAGCACAAGGTCACTCTGCTGTCTCATTTGGGTCGGGGAGGGATCACAGAAAGATTTCACAGACCCCCCCCTATGGTTTGCAGCCCAGGTCCTTACCGCCTAGTGGGTTAAACTGCCTGTCCTGGTGTTTCTATGTCTACCTTGGATCAAAAGCCTTTGTGAAAGGAGACGACAGAAATTTGTGAGGGACGGATTTATTCCCTATGCCCACAAATAAAGGTAGACCTGTGACCTTTTTATTTCTACCACCTCTGAATAAAACCAGGGGCTATGAGCAGCGCAGTCCTCTCTTTCCTGCCCCCAAATTCCTCTCTCAAATTCCAGTAGAGGAATTAGAGTCTTCCACGGTCCGTTGCACAATACCTCCAAACAGCGTGCAAAATGACTCACTGCTGTGACATAAAGTGGCGTGAAAGGGAGGCCTTCCTTGCTCCTGGGGGTCCAAGAGCCCTCTTTTTAACAGGTGGATGGGACAGGCAGCGCTATCACGGAGCGGCACTTCGGTGCTTCGTATATTTAGATTGGCTGCTCGCTCAGGGGACCATTAAAAGAGCCCTTCACTGAAAGTGATGATGCTTTAACTGGCTACCTATTTACCCTTTATGCGTTGTGCAGCGTTCACAAGCACCTCCATACGTCTGGAGGGAGTGCTTTAAACATTCAGAGGAGCACACGTAATGTATTTTATGGACACTGAAATAAAAATAAGGACAAATAAGAGCACAGTCTAATAATTATTCCCTTAAATAAGACCCTGAGTAGGGAGAGATTCTTTTCTGCATGAACAAATGTTTCTGTGTTACCAGAGTCGCTCCGTGTGTGTGATTACCTCCCTAAGTGGCTCAACTGCCTAACGTCAAGCGCTTCCTCTCTCTTCCAGCATTTGTCCTCTGTTGGAGCCCTTACTTTCTTTTTGATATCCTGGACAACTTCAACATACTCCCCGAGACCAAAGAGCGCTTCTACGCATCCGTGATCATTCAGAACCTGCCAGCCCTCAACAGTGCCATCAACCCCCTCATCTACTGCCTCTTCAGCAACCGCCTCTGCCCCCCCTTCGAGTATCACTCCTTTACTGTCACTTTGACTACCCTCTGAAAAGGGAGGGTACACGTAAACACACTCTCTAAACCAACTACCTGTTTTCTTCCATTTTAATTCTGACCGTTCCTTGTTTTCTTTAGGGAAAGAAGAACTCGAAGGCTGGGGGGCACTTTCCGGGAGAGGAGCGATGGAGGGCAGGAGATGCAGGTCCTGTCCAAACCAGAATACATCTAGCACAGAAGATGCTCCGCCAAAGCTACACCAGGAGCCTGTATGGAGGACAGCAGAGGTCCCCCATCAAGCACCATGCACCATGAGTCGATGGACACTAACTGGAAGGAGCCCGCACCTCAAGGCTGCTGAGCAGGACACGTATTTTGGATCGGCACTGCAACTTCAGCGATGACACACTGCTGGTGCCAAACTCAGCATGAGAGGCTTTGCATGCCAGAGTTGTGAGTGTTCATCTGGGCCTTCTGTTTTCAAGTAAGCTGTAATATAGATGTACTCCAAATGGCATAAAACCGGTGTCTGGTCAGTCTCCTCTACTTTCCAGGAGTCACCGAAAGTCATCCACTGTGCCATCTGGCTAATATAACTGATAAAGAATATTTACAAGTAATCACAAAGCTACTTAATCCTACTTAAAATGAAAACACAGGCGTTTTTCCACGGAGAACTTGCCACCATCACTCTATATATCTTGGTTTCGTACACAATGACTTACAAAGTCGTAGCCAGAGAAGGTGGGACCGAAGGGGCTGGGTTACTGCCTCCCACATCTCCTGGCCCACTCAGCTCACACCAGTCCTCCCAGTGTTGTAAACTCCTGGTAGGGTCCACAGGCAGAGCTTTCCTGCACAGTGCCCCAAACAGTCGGGCACCCCCTTCCTCCAGCCCCTGGGTCATCCTCCCACCACATTCTTCTCAAGCTTAAGGACAGACATCCTCAGGTAGGTTCAGCGGGTGGGTGGATGATATTCACTGCAGCGTTCATTTCACCACAAGGCAGCTTTAAGTGGTTTTATGGTAATACTATAACCAGCTGAATGGCAAGTGTGTTTGTCTCCTCTCGGCAAAAATTTTCATTCTTACTGAGTCAGATTAAACAGGCTTTTTTTTATTGTTATGATCCTTTGCAATAAGTTTTTTCCCTTCAAAATCAGAACCTAATAAAATTTATTTATGGTTACCTATATTACAAAAACACGTAAGATCGTGGGGTTTATGTTCTCAGGAAAATAAATAAAGTTTCTCTTTTTATTACTGTGAAGTTCTGTTACGCCTCAATTTTGGTAAGAGCTTAATTAAAACCATGAATCTATACCAGCCTTTAGAGCCGCCACCCTGGAGAGACTGTATGTAAGAAATAGACAATATTTTATGTTGTAGGCATGAGATAACACAAATTTTGTGTTTTAACACTATCATCTGATACGTATACACTGGATACCCACTTTGGAACAATTAATGGAGTTCACAGACTTAATACCTGGAAATCAGATAACATGTCTGTGGAATACTTTGATTTGCAAATTTAACGAGGCTCAATCCCACTAAAATTTACATATTAATCACTGGGGTCACCATAAGAATTACATGAATGATCCCACCTAAATTAAGCATACGCATGAACAAATTTAGGACTCCTTAAACAAAGTCATTACTCATTTATTTTCAAAGAAACAGTTTTTTGGTTTCATTCATTATTGCATTATGTACCATTTATGTGTTGTTCATATGCTTTTTCCTCTAGGCATGACTGGGATGCCTTCCTCATGTGAGGATCTTTCAGTTTAAATGGCCTCACACCACTTTTGTCTGCATCCCTTCCGAGCCTTTAAATACAGAAATAAATAATTTATCTCATTTTCTATCCTGCTTTCAAAGGCATTTTCCTTTTTATATTCTCCAAAGCTTTTCTTAGAGGAAAAGCCTCTCTTCTGAGAAGAGACCGACTTCCCCTGGCTACACCCTCTTTTCAGGGAGTTGGAGAGAGCCAGAAGGTCTCTCCTCAGCCTCCTTTTCTCCAGGCTGAACACCCCCAGCTCCCTCAGCCTCTCCTCACAAGACTTCTTCTCCAGACCCCTCACCAGTGCCCAGGACAGGGGGACCATCACCTCCCGAGTCCTACTCCCCACGCTGTTCCTGACACAGGCCAGGATGCTGGTGGCCTTCTTGGCCACCTGGGCACACTGCTGGCTCATCTTCAGCCCACAGTCGACCAACACCCCCAGGTCCTTTTCTGCCAGGCAGCTCCAGCCACTCTGCCCCCAGCCTCTAGCGCTGCAGGGGGTTGGTGGGACCCAAGGGAAGGACCCAGTATTTGGCCTTGGTGAACCTCATCCCATTGGCCTCGGCCCATCCATCCAGCCTGTCCAGGTCCCTCTGCAAAGCCTTTCTTCCTGCTTGTAAAGAAACAGAAAAAAATGAGTTTTTCCATTAGTCTAGAAAACATTTGCATGGACCTCCTTCATCTCTTGGGAGAGAAATTTAGGGAATTTCACGTGACTCCACTAAGTTTCTTATTCCACGTCTGCAACTTGCTCTACATCTGTTGACTGTTTGGGTGGCAGAGTCTCTTGGCACCTTCTCCACGAGGAATAGACTCGGTGGCAAGATGCCTGAAGTTACACGTCCCTTCGGAAAGCCCTGCATCGCTGCTGGTGAGGATTTGTTTCAGACAAGAACCCAGAAGGCATCACGCTCCCTGCCACTTCACCTTACCCCTCACGAGGACTGCACACACTCTTCAGAAATACTTGACGAAAACAGAGCAACTATAAAAGAAAGAAATGGCAGAAAGTGCAGCAAAAAAAAAATAAAAAAAGTATATAGACGCTATGGGCATAAGTGCCTTCTTTCAAGAGAGGAATCATTCCACAGATAAAAATAAACAAGTGCAGAAGCTATCTGTCTGCTTTCCAATTCAGAGCCCGGTGCTTGCAGGAGCAGACCTTAGTTTATTCATCAACCTTGGAAACATGATTGATTGGGGAGGAGACGTAATTTTTAGTGTAAGGTAAAATATGGTTCGTTTTCTTTAGCAAACTGTAATTTATTTTACGCAGCGTTCAATTTAGATAAGCGTTACAGCTGAATGGTTCATCAGATAATCTTTTGTCAGGTTTGATGGCATCTTACTCTGAGCGTGCATAAAATACAGTGGTAGAGGGTTAGGCATAAAAACACAGCCATGAGTTTACAAACAGATATTGCTGATTCCTTAGAAAGAGTTGGTTACAGCGGTGCATAATTAGAAGCGTAACTGTTAATTTAGACTCAAGCAAAGCAAATGAAAACGGGCTAAAATTCAGCAGCTTTAATAAATTCAATAAAAACGAATGGAGTCTGAGGCACCACATAGAAAGAGCTGGATGATCTTCAGAACCCTGAAGGCAGAAGTGTTGTGAAATGTACCTACACTGTGTGATGACAATCAATTACAGCAAATTCGAGAAATTCTGTCATAAACTGGGAGCTCATCGGCGGGGAATATGCGAAGAGAAGGAAGTCTTGGGTGTGCTCGTTGGCCAGATGATGCCTGATTACTGACAGCAACACGGCCAGTGGGGTTCAGGGGTCTAATATGATCCCAACAGGTATCTGGTGAGGCATTTGTCAGAGAGCTCAAGCTGTGCCAGTGTCACTGTCACCCCCTGTTGAGACCACTCTGCACGGAAGAAGAGAAAGAAAGGACGTGGAAAAGAACAACCTGAGCTTTTGGTTTGTTGGGCCGTAAAATGGAAAGCTGAAAAGGGGTGTTTCTGCTCCCTGTTAGTACAAGGATGACGACAGAAAAAGGAGGGAGGGGAGAGAACTACTCAAAAATACGTATCAGAGAATGCTATGGGGTTGGAAGGGACCTCTGGAGATCATCTAGTCCAAGACCCCGGATGTGATGATAAACCTGCAACAAACCCCGCCCCCTGCTATAATCTCACCATGCATACCTTAGCATAAACTCAACAGGCACAACGATCAGCCTGCCCTGACCTTATTGCATGGGTCAGGAACAAGACTCTGGGGTCTAAGTGAGATCTCCTAATTTGTGCTATGGCTGTTTGTTGAGATCTAAATGCAAGGCAAGGCAAGACTGTACAAGCTTTTTAAGGGGACCGGGGACAGGTTCCTCTCATTTTGAATCATGCCAACGGCCATACCTTTGCAATGGTGCAGCATGAGGAACATCAGTGGGGGACATATGTTTGGAGAGATGATACCTTCTTTATTCAAGGTGACGGAGCTTGAAAAGCGAAGGAGCTTTTCCTGCCCTACCAATTCACGCCACGGGTTTCAGCAAAGTGCAAGGTAGCAGCTGGCCTTTTTGCTTTCATGTTGAGACCAACACTGATGATAGCAGAGTTACACAAATGTTATGCTTTGAAGTATAATCCTCTCTCCTCTTCCCCCAAGATATCATGGCTTGCACTGTTGGGTCTCACATGACGACCTCACGTTGGAGCCTACAGCCGTGCTGGTGGCTTGCAGACAACCGGGGGCTCCTCACGTGTACTCCTGATTTTACAAAGTAGTGATTAAGAGCCTGCAATCAGACACACATTTATGCATGGCGTAACTGGAAGACTGCACCTCCTGGGCAGCACAGACTAATGCCAAAGGGAAAAATTCTTGCAGCCGTAAATTAATAAAGTGTCCTTTACTTAAAGGATTTCAATCTCTTAAATGGATTACACAGAAAATTAAAGAGAAGTCTGACTCCCTTGAGAGTACTTAAAGGTACTTCATGAAGCTACCATAGGGTGAGAAAAGACTTTAAAGTGATCAAGTAGGAAAATACCACTAAGTCTCCATTTGGAGCCCATGGC
Source organism: Tringa tobata (assembly GCA_033628505.1). Lineage (NCBI taxonomy): Eukaryota > Metazoa > Chordata > Aves > Charadriiformes > Scolopacidae > Tringa > Tringa tobata. The sequence goes on along the minus strand of JAHREE010000324.1, from coordinate 827,432 downwards.
TTAATCTCTTCATTTGGGAGAGGATTACTCCAAGAGAGTTTCTAAAAACCTAGACAGGGGAATTTTGCATAGGCATCAGGAGCGTGGAAGAAGAGTGCTCAGTTTTTACATGGCACCAAGATAACAATTTCAAGGTGACTCTGCTTTGCACTGTTTATAAGATGCCATGGATGTAGGATAAGTCATAGAGGAAAGTCAAATGCAGTTGCTCATTCCGGAATTCCCCAAGCATCCTCCAGAGAACAGGCTGTTACTGTGATTATTCTTACGGAACAGGGGGTAGTGTCATTTGGGAATATTTATTGTCAAACTAACTCTTGCAGGAAAATATTACTTTTGAGAAAACTTTGGTTTTCTGGGGTTTTGCACGCAGAGAATATCTTCAGGATCAAACAGAAGAAGGCACTTCAGCACATCTGTGGCCGTGGACACAGGGTTAGGGAAGGGGCTTAAGCAAGGTCTTTATGTAGCTTTCCAGATCCAGACACCGCAGGGCTACCCAGAGAGATACTAGATAAATATTCGCTCATTTCGCTGAGAACAGCTCCAACAAAAGAGGCAAGAAGAGGCTTCCTGGTGACTTCTCCCACCCTGTGATGGTGAACCCCTTTGGACTCGTCTCATAGAATCATAGAATTGTCCAGGTTGGAAGGGACCTTTCAGATCATCTAGACCCACCATCAACCTCACTCTGACCAAAACCATCACTAACCCATGTCTCTAAGCACTATGGCAACCCATCTTTTCAATCCCTCCAGGGATGGGGCCTCAACCACTGCCCTGGGCAGACCAGTCCGAGGCTTAAGAACCCTTTCAGTGTAAAAATTCTTCCCAATATCTAATCTGAACCTCCCTTGGCACAACTTGGGGCCATTTTCTTGTGTCCTGTCACCTGTGACTTGGGAAGAGACCGACCCCCCCCTGTCTACACCCTCCTTTCAGGGAGTTGACTCCCTATTCAAAGGGGAAGACCCCCACAAAGGAGAAACACGGAGCTGCCTTTGCTTTTGCAGCCCTCTGCAATCACTCCCCTTTTCCTCAGCCTATCTTCTCTCCCACACCAAGACTTTTGTGTACTTTGGGACTTCTTACAGAGTCTGGAAAAATGTCTGCGTTCTTAAGAAAAGAAAAAAAAAAGAAAGAAATTTCATGCAATTGAGTTTAACGTGAGAGTAATGGGTAAACATGGCTCTGCCTCAGTTTTCTTAAAGAAAGTTGCTAAGCAGGCAAGAATCATTGCAACTATGTGTTACACGACTAGATGAAATGCTTTTTTCAAATTTCGAAGGTGTGGGTGAGATACCTAGTTAACAATGTACGGAGGCACGCTGGTGATACGGCTCACCCAGGGTCTCAGTAGGTATCAGAAGGGGCCCGTTGGGAACCCAGCATTACATGGCTGAACCTCTTTAATATTCTGAGTCAGATTTTCCATTCACGTACCTCAACATGGCTTTATTACCTGCCATCGAAAATACAGTGGTTTTTAGATCAGGCTTACCTCCATGTATCGAGGAATATACACGTGAGCCATTCTGAAGCGTGATCAATCATCGGAAAAGAGGCATAATTTAAATTTTATAATTATAGGAATAATTGCAAAAGATTAGTAGTCTACCCAGCTGGAGACTTTGCAAAAGTCTGGAGGCAATTAAGCCGCTATATTTTGAAAGTATCTAATCAATTTAATTTCTTTTCTTAGATAAAGCAGCACGAACTTCAGTTCTCATTGACAGTGGAGGCCTATTGGGTGATGGATAAATTCTGCTGGTAGATCAACCCAACCCTATCACAAGTCAGTAAGATTCTTCTTGCTGGTTTCAGCGGGAGTTGATCGGGCTGCGTTCAAGGAGAACACAAGACCTGTTTAAGATGTTTACATTTACTATTTTGGGCAGGACTGAATGGATTTAACTGCCTCCCCAAATCGAACTGACATTTAAAAAACAGGCTGCAGAGACTTTTTCGGGTCAGCCTAGCAAAATGCTAAGAGAAAACAGTGCACATTGGCATAGAACTATCTGAGAAAAAAAATGAAGAAAAAGGACAAGAGGAATCACTTAAAAGGTTGCGGAGATGGGGAAGGCGGAATAATGCACGCTTCCTAGAAGAACAAGTAATTCCTATTTCTTGAAAGACTGTCCTGAAACACAGCGGAATTTTAGTGGATTCAAATTATGCTACAGACAGGAAAATCTTAGAATATCAGCAGCCTTGGAACAGAGTGTATGTGGTGAAGTACAGGGCACAAATCTCTCCAAGAACATTGCAGGAATTGTCAAACACACTTCTTGATATTTTTATGGTGGTATAATTCCTGGACCACTGACCACGTTTAAGGTCACACCTACGGTAGCTAAAGGACAACTTAAGCCTCACCCTACTTAAGCTCAGAACTCTGCCAAATTTTACTCCTGCCCACCCCAAACTGGGATTAAGCAGGACAAAAATCCATGGGACCTGTTTCAAAGATAAAAATTCTTCAAGTCGATAAAATTTGCTACCCTGCCCTCAGAGTGTGGCCAAAAAGTCATAGACTTCCAACAGCGGGTCCGGAGTGTTTCACAGGTGCCGGGGTCTTCATGAGTAGATTGGGGAAGTCATCGTCTTCTTCTCCTTGCACTCTGGGGAAACCTTGGTTACTGTGAGGTAACTGCTAACACGTGCTGGTGGCTGTCGCCTGAACCCAGCCTGGAGAGAAAAGGAATCAGGCTGGAAAAAGCCCAGGAATGGATTTACTGGCCGTCAAAAGCCACGTCCAAGACCATCATTTGAGCAGCCCTCTGTATGGCACTCTTGCGTAGGGTTACAGGTGAGAAAGTGGGGGACCGTGGTACCCTGGGCCATTCAGAGCTCGGTTGGAGATCTCTGCAGGCTCCTGCACCCAGCTGTATCCTTGGGTGCTGCGCCTATGCATACGTGCCACCCTCGTGTCTACCGTCACCGTCACACCGAGTCTGACGTCTGTCTTTAATAAAGCACAGGGTTTTGGACAAAAGGCTCAGCATGCCCCATTGCTTCGCTGTTTGTCCAAGAGACGCAAGCGAAAGGTGAGCTTCAAAGTGTTTTCCCCGCCAAGGCATTATTTTTTTAAGATTCGTCATATAACAATCTGATTTTAATATTTCTACGGGCTATAAAAGACACCCACGGCTCTGTCTCTGCTTCACAAAGTTAATGTGACTCAGATAATTAACACAAGGACAAATGATTATCAAGCCACGGGATATTCACCAACGGAGTCATTAAATACTCTAAGCATATAACCATTACTCTATTGACTGACAATCTTTATGTGATTAGCCGAATTCGGTCATAATCAGTCAGCAGCACAAAACACATGCCTGCAGTTTCCCAAGTCCTCCTCTTCTGAATTACTACATTAGCCTCCCCCGACGTTTGAATCACAAGGATTTGTGAAGCTTCTGCTGCTATCTATTAAAGTGATTTATGTTTCACGCTATTTCAGGTGGCATACCTGCAAGCAGGGACAGAAGTAGCACTTCTGCTCTAAAGCTACTTTTAAGTCCTTTAAAACATTGCTGAAAGTGAGAGGGGGAGAAAAAAAAAAAAAGAATTTTCTATTTGAGTGACTCTCAGGAAAGTCTGTTTACTGCAACCCTCAGCTACCATCAGAAGAGCAGCATGACATTTTGGCATATCAAACCCCTACATTTCGGGCTTTCTCCTGCCACCCCCCTGCTGCAGCCCCTTAAATCCCTAATGGGGGACCAGAAATCCTCCCATCACCGCGTTGGGAAGCGGGAGCACGCAGCATCCCACTGAGGACAGCAATCCCCTTTCTATCTGGCCCCCCAGTCCCACTTGCTATGAGGACAAGGGACAGGTCTGGGAAGGAAATGTGGGGATGAGCAGGGGACAGACAGGGCTGGCAGCGGGTGTCCTCTGCCAGGAGAGTGGAGGCACAGGGGGCTTGCAGGCGTCAGGGGGCTTGGAGGCATCACCTCCCGCTGTAGGTCCTTCCACCAGGGCTCCTGCTATTAAGCATCCCGCAGTCTGAAGCCTGTAGGCAGGCTGAAAAAGAGTGGGAAAATATCATACTGGTCCCATTCAGTGTGCTCCTCCCCTGATTTGAAAATACGAAGGAAGTGGCTTCTGCTGAACGATGCAGAGGGCAAGGGCAACACAGAGGAGGGCTGAGTGTTCACCAAAGCAGGACAAGAACATTCAGTAACTTAACTGCTACACGAAAGGCTTATGCATAGAGTCAAACACCCAGCTATGTATCAAGTAGGAAAAAAAAAGTTCCCTCTATCTAGAGAAAGTGGTGCTGTGGCTGGAAAGCCCAAGACCTGAAAGGAACTAGGGAGAATAATAACGAATAAGCAAGACGGCGTGAGCTCCCGGCAGGATCAGGGGATCAAAGGAGATCAGGTAGAATAAAAAAGAGGATTGTTTGATAGCCTTACACACGCAACGGGAAGGGAAGACGTGAAGATCAGACCATTTTCAAAAGGCACTCACAAAGCTTGGGGACGCTGCCAGAAGAGAGCCATAAGTGGATCTGAGGATGGAAGGAAATCTCCTACAGCGAGAGCGTCAAGATCAGCCTCTTTTGCTTAGAGTGAGATTAACAATAACAGCACCTAAAAATTTTCACAGGGAGAAAAAGCACAGTGCCAGAAAATTAAGTTTACCGGAGCAATGCACCACGCATCAGTGGAATAAAACAGAAGCCTACAAATCAAGTCAGACGTTTAGGATCGCATTTTAACAGCGAAAAATGTTTAACCAGCCTTAAAGGACAGGAATAAGGTATCTAAAGCAGAGATACAGAACAGACTGGACATTCCTATCTATTTTGTCCCTTAACCAAAGAAGGGAGAGCATTAGATTCAATTAGAAAGGCAATCACACTTGCCAGCAATCACTGTAAATGCAATATCATAATTAGCATCTCGGTATTTGGAATTCATTACTCCACGCTAACACCTAATCAGTTTAAATCCCTGTAAACGCTTCAAAGCCTGACTGAAAAGAGCAGCACCTGCAATTACTCTAGCTCTGGGTGGGTTTCAGATTAAAAATACCACGACTGCTGCATTTACAGGTAAAAAAATACCACTGTTGGGATCAGAAATAAATCTTCCATTCCCTGCGATACACAGCTGTGAATAAATGCCCCATCATATGCTTCTTTGGGGACTGTCCCCTTTTTCCTCTTCCAAGAAACACAACCAAGATCACCCCGCTGGTAACACAGGACGTTGTGGGGGATGGTCTCTAACCTGTTTGATGATGTCAGTTCCTTTCCTAGCGACTGTTCCAGCTCAATGTAAGTCTTTGCATGTAGCAAGTAGGAAGAGAGTGATTTTTCATTTTCACAGTGCAGCACAACGATATTACCAATTGCAAATTTAATCTGCAGTGTGGCCTGCTTATGGGTCTACAGCTGAGTCACTGTGTTTGCCTGGACCTGCTTTTGTAACTTTGAGAGGGATTTATTAAAAAGAAAAAGAGAAGCAAGGGGGGGTAAAAAAAGGACTAAAGTGGCTCGTTGGTGCTTGGCAAACACCTGAGTCTTTTCCTCCTGGACATTAGAGCATTAGTGGGCATTAATCCTCCCTAAAGGCAGTATGTTCAGCAGATTCCCACGGGGAATGTGGCCCAGTGTGACTATCATCATAGAATCGTCCAGGTTGGAAGGAACCTTTTAAGATCATCTAGTCCAACCATCCACCTAACTCTGATCAAAACCATCAATAAACCATTTCTCTAAGCACTATGGCAACCCAGGTTTCCATACCTCCAGGGATGGGGCATCAACCATTGCCCTGGGCAGACCAGTCCCATCGCCTGTTCCTTGGGAGAAGAGACCGACCCCCCTGGCTACACCCTCCTTTCAGGGAGTTGGAGAGAGCCAGAAGATCTCCCCTCAGCCTCCTTTTCTCCAGGCTGAACACCCCCAGCTCCCTCAGCCTCTCCTCACAAGACTTGTGCTCTAGACCCCTCACCAGCTCCTTTGCCTTTCCCTGGACCTGCTCCAGCCCCTCAAGGTCTAAATGCCAAGATGTCTATAGCCAAGCATCAACACGCAAGGGTGCTCCTTGGGAGAATCTCAGCGTGTAGGACCCTGCCATCCAGTGCAGCAGAGAAAAATCTGTTCCCTCCACGGCTCTACCTGGGAGGGACTTCATGAAGTCCCATGCTGGGACTTCAACACGCTAGAGCCATACTCAAGAGACAGCCGCTCTTCCAAAGGACAGATAAGTGCACCTCAGGCGTGGAGTGCAAGTACAGGACCGTCAAGCACAAGGCAGGGTGGTAAGGGTCTTCACAATCAGTATCAATTTTATTCATTCAATTTTCATTTCAATTTTTTAAGGCCTGAAACTGGAATCTCACAAAACAATGGCAAAGTTTTACCATCAACAAAAATACAGAATTAAGCCTGCTTTCATTTCTTCTAATTGGAACAGGAAGGTACTATTGTGAGCTTTCAGGGAGGTTTTTTAGTAGTCTATGTTCAACTGCATCTAGGTTTAGTTCACCTTCAAGCTCAAAGGATGACATTTTTTGTTCAGTAAGACAGATGTGGAAATTATTCATTAACTGATGAAATACTGGTGGCTGAGAAAATGCATTCATGAATGCTTGAGGGAATTTGTTTACATGCAGTCATTCATTGTCAGTGTTAACCAGACTGAATACATTTGACTTACCTCCTTTTTTTTTTCTTCCCTAAACAAGACATTTGGAGACATTTTGAAGGTTAATTTAGCATTTCTCAAATGTCACCTGAACTCTGAATGATAAAGTTTATATAATTTTTTTTCATCCTCCATCACAACAAACTCTTATCAATGCATGCCTTAACAGTTCTCTGGGCCATCGTCCCTACAAACAGAAGGCATCTGAAAGCATGAGCGGAGCTCTTGGTCATGCTAGAACAAATCCCACTTTCCTTGGGTCCCTTCCAACCTGGACAATTCCATGGTCTCTGCAAAGTTGCACATGTCCATGTGCAAAATTGCCTGCACGCTGGCAAGCCTGATGAGATACCTCTACCTAGCACAAGGCTGGAGGCACCAGGTGTGAACACTGCATGCTACCTGAACTCCTGCCTCTCTCACACCTCGCCCAGGTCCCAACCCTATAGACACAAAACGAACATAGATGTGGGCCTGTCTCTGACTAACACGCAAGAGAGGGTCAGAATCAGGCCCCAGTGCCACCTCACACTTCCACAAAGAAAACCATCTCACTTTGCATTGATTTACATCTGTTACCGGACTGGTGCAGAAGACATCAGATTAGCTGATGGGTGTACTGTGTTGACCTAACCAGAATGTTCCACCAGAAATCCTTGAAGAACAAATTCCTTGCTGCTGAAACACCACTGAGGATGTAGAATTTTGTGGATATTTGTGAAACCTTTGTGCCCCACAGTTATTACCGAGCTTGTCATTATACTGCTTTCGGTAGTCAAACAACGATAGATCATCACCAATTACAAGAAAAGAGTCATCCTTAAGGGTTACCAGACCTTGAGATGACTTCCTCCTCAGTCAGCATGGGGAGAAGAGTGAAACGGAGTCACCTTCCCGACACATTGTCAGCATCCATCCAAGGGCCTACCCAAGTATGCTTGCCTGAAAGAGATGAGTACAGCGGGTCAAACTCCAAGTTCCTGTTTTTTACAGATTTGCTGGAAAAACTCAATTCTGACAACTCTTCCCACAGCAAGTTTCCAAACAATGTTTCTTTTGTTGCTGAACGTGACTGTTTTATTTGGAAAAACCAACCACAGCGAGGGAGCCCCTACACTGGAGGGGAATAATAGCAGGAGGTGGGAGGAAGGGAGGGAAGGCATTCAAAGTTACCAGAAGGAAAACTGCAATTTTACAATCAGCTGACGAAGGAGGGTTCACTGGCACTGTGGCAACGGGTGTTTCAATCAGCCTGCAAAGACTATTCCATCTCGTTTGCTGATGAGCTCAGGCAAAGCCTTCCTCTTGGCTCTGTTCCTTAGTCTAGTGCTAACCACACATATCACCAGCTTGTGCTATCCACCCATGTTCACTGCAGACCCTCCACCCTAGGACAACTGTGAATATGATGCCTGCTCCCTTTTCGTGATGGCATAGAAAAAAAGTCACAGAATCACAGGGTGTTGGAAGGGACCTCTGGATATCATCTAGTCCAACCCCCTGCCAAAGCAGGTCCACCCAGAGCAGGTTGAAGAGGAACGTGTCCAGGTGGGGTTTGAATGTCTCCATAGAAGGAGACTCCACCACCTCTCTGGGCAGCCTCTTCCAGAGCTCTGCCACCCTCACAGGAAAGAAGTTCCTCCTCATGTTGAGATGGAACTTCTTATGTTCAAGTTTGTGCCCGTTCCCTCTTGTCCTGTCCCTGGGCACCACTGAAAAAAGACGGGCCCCATCCTCCTGACACCCACCCTTGAAGTATTTATAGGCATTGTTCAGAACCCCCCTCAGACTTCTCCAGACTAAAAAAACCCAAGTCCCTCAGCCTCTCCTCATAAGAGAGATGCTCCAGGACCCTCATCATCTCTGTAGCCCTCTGCTGTCCCCTCTCCAGCAGTTCCCTGTCCTTCTGGAACTGGGGAGCCCAGAATCATTTTTTTAAAGTCAGTGCTAATCTAAGACCAAACTTACTCACAAAAAAGCAACAGTGATAAAGCAGCCTTACCAGGATAACAGCTTTAGAGGGAAAGAGGCTGATACCATCTCTGTAACTATAATTACTTAACAGGCATTTAAAGCAGCAACATAATTACTCAGCCCTCACTGTAACCGCCTTGGAACTTCCTAAAATTGATAAGAAAACACTGAATAAAGGGTCGTTGCGACACATAACAGTTTCCACACGACATACAACCCCTCACCACGCAAAAGATGAGCCGAGAAAGATGGAGAATTTGCCATGGGGAGGCCAAAGGATATGGGCCTCTGCCACCACCACTCCTGGGTGGGAAGCCCTGAGTTTGAGTTTGGCAACTGGAAACTCCCACAGCCCGTGTTTAACCCAGCACAAACGCTGGTGATGTGGCTGGTCCCCTGCTCTCCTCGGTTGCCGGGCAAGGAGGGAGAGGAGGAAGGAGCACGGGCGCGTTTCCAGGAGGACAACATTGCTTCTCACTGGAGGCGTTCTTCCAAGCGAGCCAGACACTTGCCCCTCCACACATCAGGTCAATCTCCACCACCAGGAGAGCTCTAATTCAGGGTGGTCTTTCAAAACACTACTTTATCCCAGCAATTTAGCCCTTCCTGCAAAGGGTCACGCTACCACCTTGCGGACCCCGTCCTCCTGCATTCCCAGGGACATTTGCTTCAGGAGAATAAGGTTCAAGAGCAGGCATGCAGGGAAGTTACCTAAGCCTGGTGGCATGCAATTAACTGATTTTTCTGTAACACCATCGATACCAAAAACGTGTTTAAGCGTGTGAGTATTTGAACGGATACAGGTGGAGCACTGAGGTGCCGGCTCAGCCCATCAGTTCCAGGTACAGGACACCAGGTTGCCTGTGCCAGAGGAGCTTCTGCTTCTCCCTATAGCTCTAGCAGGAGCTTTCCCCCTCTGCTCTGCACTGGGGAGGCCACAACTGGAATCCTGCGTCCAGTTCTGGGCTCCCCAGTTCAAGAGAGACATGGAACTGCTGGAGAGAGTCCAGCATAGGGCAACTAAGATGATGGAGGGATTGGAGCATCTCCCTGATGAGGAAAGTCTGAGAGAGTTGGGGCTCTTGAGCCTGGAGAAGAGAAGGCTGAGGGGAGACCTTATTCATGCTTCCAAGGACCTAAAGGGCGGGTTGAAGGAGGATGGAGGGGTTCTCCATCTTTTCAGTGGTTCCCAGTGAGAGGACAAGGAGCAACGGGCACAAGCTGGACAATTAGAAGTTCCACTCCAATCTGAGGAAAAACTTCTTTGGGGTGAGGGTGGCAGAGCCCTGGAAGAGGCTGCCCAGGGAGGGTGTGGAGTCCCCTTCTCTGGAGATCTTCAAGCCCCCCCTGGATGGAGCCCTGAGTGATGTGCTCTGGGCAACCCTGCTTTGGCCGGGGAGTTGGACTAGATGATCTCTAGAGGTCCCTTCCAACTCTGACGATTCCATGATTCTCCTGCGCCCTGCCGGATTTTGCCAGGGGCTCGTTGAGCTCACCCAGCAGCTCACCCATTACTTGGCGTTAATGAGCAAGGTACAGAGAGGGCCATTGGCCCGGCTGGCACCTCTCCACCCACCCGAGGGTCTGTGCCCTCTGCCCCCACCTCAGCTGGAAGCGAGTCCCAGGCAGAAGGGCAGCTGCTGGAAGCGGATTCCTTTACTCAATTTTAAATATTAGGTACCTTTCTGGTGCCGTTTCTGACCTTTTAAAAATGTCGTATTTATTCATTCAAGCAATTTCCAATACTAAATTTTAAATATTATTCAGAGGAATCCTTTGTCCTTTTCAGAATGTCATTATATTCATCTGGGCACAGACATATTTTATTTTTTTTTTTTATTTATATGCCTTTTTTAGTTCTATTTTACCGTAGAACCCAAAGCAAAGTGCGTAACCTTTGGCTGCGCTTTGAATTCCACTTGACCGGCACCACTTCAGGATTTTGCACTGGGCTGAGCTTTGCTGGGGGGCTCTTTAACCTTCTTTGAGACGAAGGCAGGAGCCCTGGATGCTCTTTCCAGCCCCCTCACAATCCAAACAAGAGCCCCCTCCAAACACACACCGTGGTCCCGTGATGCCCCCAGCCATTCTCCTGGAAGGAGGTCACAGCCCACCTTGGCCATGCCCAGGCATCTGCCTGCCAATGCAACCCTAGGGAGGAGGGGGAGGAAGGTTCTTTAAATTTATTTTTTTTTCTCCAAAGCAAACTCCTGTTTTGTTACTTGCTTATCTATCAGCTGAGGCTGTGACTCACTGTCAGTATCCAAATTAACTGATACGTGCAACAGAACGAGTACTGGAAGAGCTGCTTTGCCAAAACTACAGACAGGAAAAAAAGTTCCTTCCAGTTAGTTTTTAAGCTACATAGTTCCTTATGTAAGCACGTAAAATCAGAGAGAAAAAAAGATTTTAAAACCAAAGGAAAAAACAAAGTAGACTATTTCCAGAATGATAAAAATTCCAGTATTTTTGCATTTCCATTTAAAGTGAGAATCCTTTTCCGAGTTATATATTAGCATCTCCTTTAGTTATACAGCATACAAGGGACAGCATTTTTGACACAGGAACTTTTACGCTGAAGTGAGATAAGCCTCTGAAGTTACCCGAGGAAAAAAACATACGTAGAACATGAGAAGGCAAGAAAAGTTAAGGGCAATTCTCTAGAGCTCCAACACGCGTAATTTGTAGACGTAACAGCAAATGATGGGATGCTACGGTGTTGGAAGGGACCTCTGGAGGTCATCTAGTCTGGAGCTGCTGTTAGACCCCTGAGGTTGGCTTTTTATCCAGAAAGCAGGCAGCCTTTCAAAAAAATACGGAAAATTTGATCAAACCACCGTTCCCACCAAAACACAGATGTCATTCCGATTCACAGGGGCTTGAATTCACTCTTCAGTCAAACACACTTCTGGATTTACTGATCAGGTCAGTAGCAATGAGCTTAGTCTTCCCTATAAACCTGCTCCCACCAGGTCACTAGCTCAAGACCACAGAGAAGCCACCACCATCTGGTCCTTGCCGCGATACATCCACTTGGGTTCCCACCATTCCAGCGCAGCGCTTGGTATTTTACCATGGTGAGCACCCGTGTCAAAGACATGAGCCAAGATCTGCTGCGTATGGAATTTTTAGCCAAGAAAGGTATTTTTAGGCCATGTAAAGAAATACAAATGGCACGTGAAGGTGGTTTGGTTTTTTTACTCCAATTGTGCTTGTTGCCCCCTTTGTGAGATGCTGATGACAGCGCATATTCCAGGTTTAACCTCATAGAAGGTCCAGGCTCTTTTTAACTCATGAATAAATGAAGAGAGATCTGGAGGTGCTGGAGCGAGTGCAGAGGAGGGCAACGAAACTGGTGAAGGGCCTGGAGAAGAACTCATATGAAGAGAGGCTGAAGGAGCTGGGACTGTTTAGTATGAGGAAGAGGAGGCTGAGGGGAGACCTCATCACTCTCTACAACTACTTGAGAGGACACTGTAGAGAGGTTGGTGCTGGTCTCTTCTCACAGGTAATGAATGACAGAACAGGAGGGAATGGCTTCAAGCTCCAACAGGGTAGGTTTAGACTGAACATTAGGAAAGAATTCTTCCCGGAAAGAGTGCTCGGGCATTGGAATAGGCTGCCCAGGGAGGGGGTTGAGTCCCCATCCCTGGATGTGTTTAAGAGACGATTAGATGTGGTGCTGAGGGATATGGTGTAGGGGAGGACTTTGTAGAGTAGGGTAGATGGTTGGACTCGATGATCCCAAGGGTCTCTTCCAACCTAGATGATTCTATGATTCTATGAATCGCAGAGCAATGGAGAATGACAGGCTACCCTGGTAAAGGAATACCAGGAAACAAGGGCAGTTCCCATCACCTTTTTCATTGGCATAAGACAAGGATTAGAAAAAAACCAGGTCAATTTTGGAAGACACAAAGCTCAGATTCAGCTATTCAGTTTGGCTCAATTCCCTTCTGTTCAGTTTTATCCCGTTTCCCAAGATGGAAGTGAAACAGCATAAGATGAAATAGAACACAGGTTAAAAAAAACAAACAAACAAACAAACCACCCACAGAAAAACACATTCCAAACACACAGTCTGCCTTTATTGAAACCGTGTTTCCTTTCGGCTTCTTGACACGGCAAATATTTACGCTTTTCAATTTGTTTCAGCCCTAACTTTATTGCTTGGCTACTGCCTGGTGTGTAAGGTCAATCTTACAACACAACGCCCCCAGCGCTGATGGGTTTTCCTTTCTAAATTCAATTCTGAACCGAGCTGCACATCGAGGGTTCAAAGCAAGGCAATACGTGTCACGGGCTCCCGGGTTCAAAGGCATCTTTACACCCCCTTTTTCTTTGGGGCAAAAACCTAACGGATGAAACAAACCTGCAACCATTCATGTAAATAGGCAAAACCTCATCAATTAGAAAATTAGTTACAGATTCTGGCAGCGCCATTGGCTGAGTAACATTTGATTGATTTTAAGCATCGAGGAGAACTAAACTCGAGGACTAAAGTGCCTAATAAAGATGTCACGCGACACAACTCACTTTTGATCAGCTTGTTACCGTTTCTCCCCACTCAAGATATTTATTGCTTTTAAACGATGCAATGACACAAACATCAGCAAGAGGTGTGCAATCAGAGATCCTGTATGCAGCCACCCTTTGCACAGTAACTGCAGCTAAACCTGGTGAGGACCCAGAAGAATCATAGAATCACAGAATCGTCTAGGTTGGAAGAGACCCTTGGGATCATCGAGTCCAACCATCTACCCTACTCTACAAAGTCCTCCCCTACACCCCCAGCACCACATCTAATCGTCTCTTAAACACATCCAGGGATGGTGACTCAACCCCCTCCCTGGGCAGCCTATTCCAATGCCCGACCACTCCTTCTGGGAAGAATTCTTTCCTAATGTTCAGTCTAACCCTACCCTGTTGGAGCTTGAAGCCATTCCCTCTCATTATCCCTCTCCCTATCATTAATTACCTGTGAGAAGAGACCAGCACCAACCTCTCAAGCAGTTGTAGAGAGAAGAATGTTTTATACAACTCATGCTTTGAGTTGAACGGGCCTTTAAATACTTCAGGAACACGAAAATTTCTATTCCTCCCAGCTTCTACCCAGCTTGATTCCAACTTTAGCTTAGTTTTATGAGCAGCGGAAGATAAACTTCTCCAAATATAGATGCGTTATGTTTTCATAACCAAAATCAAAGAAAAGCAAGGCAGTAATTCCAGCGCCATCATAAAGCTAATTCAGGAAAAACATAGGAGACATCCGACTCGGGGATATTTTCAGCCTTTGCTACCTTTCTTTTGCTAAGAAAAAAAAAAAGAAAAAAAAAAGAAGTCGGCCCTTTAGAAACAGTAAAACTATAAAAGGCAGCACTTGAGAAGAGGCTGGGGTTTTTGCAGAGCTCAGGCAGAGAGATCCACAGCAAAGCACTAACTGCTTGCACAGAACATTTGCTAACTGCATCCCGAGACGCTCCAGGGACTTGTAGTCAGAGAAGCTGAGCAACCAGTTGCTCAGGAACATGAAGATGATACGGCTCAGATGTCTACACACAGCAACAATTAGCAATGGAAGTAAGAACGTGGTGCACTGGTTCTTTGAAAATAAACTCAGTAAAGCCTGAAGAATCCACTCCAGTGTCCTTTCAGATGAACACCAGAGGTTTTCCCTCCAGCCACAGTCCTTTTTCCTGAGATCCAGTAAGTGTTTTCACATTCTTCAGGCCCAGAGCTGGATCTCATCCTTCCTTCCCAACAGCCAACACAAGTGCTGCTTGCACTCGAGAATCCATTTAGACTGATAATCCTGACAGGGTGGAGATGATCTCCAGAGGCCCCTTCCAAGAAAGCCAACGGCATCCTGGCTTGTATCAGAAATAGCGTGACCAACAGAAGTAGGGAGGTGATTGTGCCCCTGTACTCAGCACTGGGGAGGCCACACCTGGAGTGTTGTGTCCAGTTTTGGGCACCTCAATCCAAGAGAGATCTGGAGGTGCTGGAGCGGGTGCAGAGGAGGGCAATGAAACTGGTAAAGGGGCTGGAGAACAAATGATATGAAGAGAGGCTGAAGGAGCTGGGACTGTTTAGTATGAGGAAGAGGAGGCTGAGGGGAGACCTCCTCACTCTCTACACCTACTTGAAAGGACACTGTAGAGAGGTTGGTGCTGGTCTCTTCTCACAGGTCATTAATGACAGAACGAGAGGGAATGGCTTCAAGCTCCAACAGGGTAGGGTTAGACTGAAAGAAAGAATTCTTCACAGAACAAGCTGCCCAGGGAGGTGGTTGAGTCCCCATCCCTGGATGTGTTTAAGAGACAATTAGATGTGGTGCTGAGGGCTATGGTGTAGGGGAGGACTTTGTAGAGTAGGGTAGATGGTTGGACTCGATGATCCCAAGGGTCTCTTCCAACCTAGACGATTCTATGATTCTATGAGACCGGCTGCAGGGACCCGCTGGAGTCCTCAGCCAGACGTGAAACAGCTGTTAGCCATTCACTCAGTGCGTTCCACCCACATCTCACTCGTGATAAATGTTCTATACATGCTGTAATAGGAAGTAATAAAGCTGTTGAACTGCTACACGATGAACCCACTCAAACAACGGATCATTGCAGACGTTATATCAGTTCTGTCAGTAACGGAGAATTTACAGCCCAAGAGCAGAAAGAGGCCAATTTGCCGAGAAGGAAGAAGGTTCTGCCTGACCTTGTAAATCCTTCTAGCCCTCTGCCCCAACCCAACAGGCCAGCTTAAAGCTTTGCTACGGACAGTTCATCGTAACATTTCACTTTGTACTGAAATAGAAGTGCTTATGTCATAGAATCATAGAATTGTCCAGGTTGGAAGGGACCTTTCAGATCATCCCGTCCAACCATCAAGCTCACTCTGATCAAAACCATCACTAAACCATGTCTCTAAGCACTATGGCAACCCGGCTTTTCAATCCCTCCAGGGATGGGGCCTCAACCACTGCCCTGGGCAGCCCAGTCCAATGTGCAAGAACCCTTTCTGTATAAAAATTGTTTTAAATCTCCAATCTGAACCTCCCCTGGCGCAACTTGAGGCCATTTCCTCTTGTCCCATCGCCTGGGACTTGGGAGAAGAGACCGACCCCCCCTGGCTACACCCTCCTTTCAGCTACAGCGAAGAATTTGTTTGCCATCGCGTTGAGAGGTTTCACTGCCCAAGCAAACCCTGCACAGCTGGCCAGTTCTTAGATTTAGAAGTTACATTTAAACTCTGTCAATATTCAAACAATGAAGTTGTCCTTTCACGCCACACATCCACCATCCCGCTCTCTCTTCATGGTGCAGTGACAAAGCTCACCTAGAAAAGCACTGCTGGCGTTGGGTTTCCTTGGTCCAGCTGGAAACAACTCGGAACCACATTATTCTTTTGGGTTTAAAAATACTACACTGTTTTACTGCACTCCTTCACATTATGTCATTTAGACAAAACGGCAGCATTTGTAGGTTGTTATAACAGCGTTATATGATTGGACTCAATGATCTTAAAGGCCTTTTCCAACCTTTTTCATGATTCTCTGATTCCATAGAAACTACGCCAAAATGCAATCAGAAAATGCAGGTCCCAAGCCAGAATCAGCATTTTGAAATAATTGCTTTAAACGATGCCGATTTCTGACAAACCCGTGTTACACTCTTCCTTAGCTATTTGCTTTTGCTGAAGGAGTTTTTTTTACTTACCTTGGAGTGAGTCCTAGCTAATGGAACTCAATGTCTTAATCAGAAAAATCCAAGATACTGAGTGATTTAGTTTCACTGTTTGAGCTGGATTGCAAAAAAAGGGAGAAAACAAAGCCTTTCCCCTCCCTCCCCCCCGGCCATGGTAGATGAGAATAACAAAGTGCAAGGCAGTTCAGAATAGGACTCAGCATCTTTTTTTTCCACATGGACGACTCATTTGGTCTCCAGATTAAATATTTCAGTTTGCATAATTATCAAAAGACGATACTGAACTGCAATTGTGCCCCTTGTAACGAAGAGCTTCACTGTGCTCAAAGCTGGCAACATTGCAGATTCCAACAGATACGTCTACATGATCCAGTATCACCAGAATGTCACAGACACTGCTCTCAGGTACTGAAATATTCCAGTCCTGTGCCTAAATTCCTCCAAGGCCAGCCCATATTTAAAAATGAGCTCACCGGAGTTACAGATTTATTGATTAGGATCTCACAAAGGAAAAAACAACTTCAACGAGAGCCAAGAAATCTCAAACTTCCGTTTTCTGGTTCAGGTTGCAGCGATATGCATAATACTAACAGGGTACTCCTAACATCTGTAAAATGCTATATATTATTTCAACCCAATTTTTTTCCTTTGGAAGTGAGAGCAAATTACTGGGATGTCAAGAAATTCATAACATGATATACCCAAATGATGACTGCCCATGTTTCTTCCCAACAATCACATATTGCGTTTTTTACTTCATATTTTTCCATTATTAGATTTTATCATCTTAACATTAGATGACAATATTTACTTGGGTTTCAGACCAGTTCAAAGGGAGGGATAGTATCACATCCCTCAACATAAGCTGGCAATTCACAGTCAGAGGCTGGCCATGTACTCAGTAACAACAGCCTCCTCATCAAATGGGGAATGTTTTTACTAAAGCACGCCTTTGAACCTTAACTTTCAAATGCTTCCTCGTTTTACCAGTATTTGGGCTTCGCTCTTGATTAGCTGAGATCAGAACAAAAAGAGAATAATTTTGAACCGCCTTCCAAGTCCACTTTGTGTGTAAATATGTATTTGATGTTTTCTCACCGTCTTCTCCCATCTTCCTGCGCTGATATTCCAAATAAAAAGGAGGTGAGAAAGAGGTGAGTTTGGTTTAATTATCTGAAGCACTTGCATTGTTTAGTTAAGGGTCCAGCTTCATCATATCTGGACATGAGAATAGAAAAGTAACATCCATCAAAAACATGAGAACCATGATTTCCATCTTTTTCTTTTTTATTTAACCACATAAGTACATGTCAACAATTGGCATAAACTTCATAAAAATACAGTACCTTTTTGTGCTGTAACACTAGTCACAATGTTTATATATATAAAGATTTTTTTTTTTCCTGCTTCCTTGAATTCAACTAAGGTTTTAAAAAGTGACTTCTCCAAAGCCCTTTTTGTGGTAGTTTCCTTATAGAAAAATTTCCAAAATCTATTCTGTAAAAGTTAAAAAGCTAATGCATTTTCAGTCATTCTCCCTCACCCTCTCAATAAACAGATTTTAAAAAAATAAGAAGTCTTAGAATACTGATCAGTTGTTACACTACTACTTTATCATAGACTCCCATTTAATTGATACTCTTACAGGCATGATGGATGCTATTCCTATAGCACCTAATACCGTTAGATGCTATTAGGGCTAAAAAGACCAGTCTCATCAATAGACTGATGTTTGAACAAAAAAAATAAAATAAAAAAAATAAAATCAACCAAACCAAGCCAAAACAGAAGCAGAACATGAATGATATACAGAGAAACATTAGACTTTAGAAGCCTTATCCTGTAGAATCACAATTACTGTGATACTTCCCAATGGCAATAAACATCCAAAAATTCTATCAAGTCAGTTAAACGACTAAAGGGTGTCCTTGCACTGGGTATCATGGAAAGTGAAACCTCTAAATTGTTTATTACCTACAATATTGGTGTGACACCAAGGTGACCAAAAAAATTGCAGAACCAGTCTAATATTGTTGGAGCAATGACACCCACGCAACTGACTCTACCGTTCTGACAATAAGGTTAAATTTCATTTTTCTTTAATGCTGATGATAAAATCCAGACAGCATCTAATACATGGGGGGAAAAAAAAAAAGAGGGCATAAATTTTGAAAGTAATTTCTTATCAAGTTAGGCGCTGAAGATCTAGTTAAGGCAGTGAAGGATTTATTTTAGTATCTTTATAAGGCTATGACATATTTTTCCTGAATAAAGCATTTTCCCTTGAAAATTTCATGTATATTATGCCAGCTTGTTCTGAATGTATAAGAATGCTAAAAATCCTCGGACGCTAAGAAGTTAAACTATTGCTCACTGCAAATATTACCCTTATTAGTCTTCTTTTTTGAATAACAATAAGATTCCAAGAACATGCACCTAAATAATGAAGTTTCAAGTTTGCCTACAAACTTTTCCATTTCCAAAGCGAGCTTAAAAAGCATGTCTTAAGTCATCCAAAATGACTAATGTTCTTATCCTCTCAAAGAAAAAGAAAAAAAAGGCATTTCTCTCCGATATGACTAGTGAAAGAGAATTTCTAGTATCGTCTTGTCCACAAGGGAGCTGGGTAATGAAAGTGAGATGAGAAATGCGATGCCAGATGCTAATAGCACCATTCCTCTGTCGCTGGCTGCGAGCACCAAAGCTGGAAACAAACCTGTTTTGCTAAGACTTTCTGACAGTCCCATTTCACAACATCATTGGTTTTGAGAATGGAGTTACTTCCCGTAGCTACTTTTAACTCTTTTGGGATCAACGTTAAATAAAATGTGCAAACATATAATCATTTGCATAGCAAATCTCAAGGGCCTGACCCTGAAATAGAAATCCAAACTGTTATGTTTAAGATATTTCTATAATCAGAATTCACTTAAAATGGTTAAAAAATAAAATACACATTTTTCCATTTTAAGTCTAGTAGAAAAGGTACTTCCGACTTAGAATTCTTATAGTTACTAGTCTAAAAAATTGAAAGACTGATGGTTCTTTGCATTGAAATGTTATTCCTTTGGAATCTTCAAGACTCTGTAATTGCTATTTTCGAATACTGTGATGAAATACGGACGGGAATCCTGGCTCATAAGGGTACATAAAGGAATTTTGCCACTGTTAGCAGGATCTTCGACATCCCAAATTTCAGGCATACTGCAACCAGGCCTAGAAAACACAGGAAGAAGAAAAGAGAAATGAAGAAATGCCATCGAAAACCACGCAGCCTCCTGAACTCAGTTTTATAACCCCCCCCTCATGAATACTTGATCGTGCCAGCTAGACGTTTTTCAAGTTTGTCTTTAGACATTCTTGTCAGATTACAAAAATCAATAAATATAGTAGCAATTTTAAAAATAATACTGAGAACGTGTAAAATGTGTCTGCTTGTGTGGCTACATAATTAATAAGAACGAATTTAGAGGAGGAAGCATTACAAACCAACTCAAATTATACAATATACATTACCAGGGACCTTTAAAATTTAATATAAAATAGAGGATGATGTTCACACTCCTAAGATTTCTAAAGAAAACTCAGGAAATGAAACAGCTTTTTAAGGGGGGGGGGGAAGAGTACTAACTCTTTGCTTTGTTATTAAGGTACGTACCCAACATCAATTCCCTGTACAGTTATCTTTCAAAGTTAGAATTAATAAGACTTTCCTAATTTTGTCAAAGATTTCCTAATTTTAAAGATTTCCTAATATTAAAAAATAGAACAGATCAATGTAATTTTATTCTAAATGCAAAGAAAATAAAACATCCAAGCTAATCACATTCTAAAGGGCAAAAAGAGGAGGAAAAAAAAGGAAAAAAGCATAGGATAATATTTTGCTGCTCAAACTATCTTTTAGTCTGCATCTTTTACTCATATGAGGCTTTCACTTATACAAACACATCTGTTCTTGCCATTGCAAAATAATTCCTGGCTTCCTTTGTGAATCTCTTCTGTATTTTACAGTGAGGTTTAAAAATACACACAACAGCAGCTTTTCAGGTGCACACAAAGACCATAAGGTTGCTAATGTGGGTAAAGAGAATTATATTTATTAATATCTGGAGATGGTGGACAAAAATGTATTTTGGACACTTTTAATAAAGCCCAGATCAACATTTCAAAACTACTACTTGGTAGAATTACAGATTTGAGCTCATTCTTGTGAGGAGGACAGAGACGACTCACTTTTTTCTGCTGACACACAATGACTCTTCCAGAATGTAGTAATTCACTCCTAGTTTTATCAATTCTCTTTTTACTTCTTTTGCAGGTTTTCGACTGTACATGGAATACACTATTTTAGTTCTGGCCCTTCAAAAAGAGAAATACAAAAGTTAGCCAGCGACAAGCTTGAAAACGTAAGCTTTACCTTTGGACTGGGGAGGAAGGCTTTTTATTTCACGAGACAACAAGGCTAAACCAAAGTTTAAATTAATAGTGCCATTTGCTTTAATGGGACTGTTTCTTCACAAATATGATTCCAAAAACTATGTACACAGCCCTTTGATTTCTCTGTAGCAGGAGACAACTTTGTAAGAAGATCCATGGTTACTGTGAACAGAAAGCGTAAGGATGTCAAAGCAATGCAATTCACAGTATGATATTGAAGGCTAGAAATGACCTTGCTTGGCCTGGAGGAGATCAGCAGAAAACATCTGCCCAGTCTCTCTGCAAAAGGTCACACTCATTGCCCTTGTGTGGACTTTTTTAAATGCAGAGTGCGAGACCTGATGTCCGCCAATGCTGAATCAAGCAAAAGCATCACTTGTAAACCATAATCCTGTTCATATTCCCTAGTAATATCCTCCTTTGATTGTGGTTAAATCCTATTCATTTTCTGAGACTGTATCCTCTCCAACCTAATTTCCCCAAACATGTCTTGTCTTGTATTTTTCTAGTTAGAATAGAATAGGAATAGAACAGAATATTTCAGGTGGAAGGGACCTACAATAATCATCTAGTCCAACTGCTTGACCAATTCAGGGCTGACCAAAAAAGTTAAAGCCAGTTAAGGCCAGACACAGAACTAAGGACATAAGGCTTATAAAACAAATCTCCTCCTTTTCTCCTTTATCCCTCTGTCTTGGTGTTTTCTCATTGGGTCTTTTAAAACCCGTTTTACCAAATTACTAAAAAATGATGCTATGATAGTAAAATTAAAAAAAAAAAAAGTTCATGGCCTTTTCAGATAAATCAATTTCAATTTAGAACAATATTCTGATCTTGAAAATAACGAAACCCTCAATAATTCCATTCCAAAATTCCAGTTTCAACTAGCCTCAATATTTCAATAATTAGTAGATATGTTATCACGAGAAAAAATTACAACCACAAATAGCTAATGGGAATAACTATATTGGCTGTCTTGAGAAGAAAAATCAAGTCTGTCTAGTCATGTTAGGAGTAACTACAATGAAGAAAAGATATAATACTACACATTAATTCCAATTCCATAATTATATTCTGATTTTTTTGTATGTAAGTTTGAAGCTGTATCTATCCTACAGTATATCCTTTCTGACGAACATAAATCCTGAAGAAATACTGCACGTATTTTCAGTCTGACTAAAATAAGAAATCAAGCTCTATGGGGTTTTAACAAATTTTACAATATAACGTGATGGCATTCCTACTGTATATTATCAACATTAGGAGAATTAGTAGCAAATAAAAAAAAATCCTCAGCTTTGAAATTTACCTTAATCCTGCATCTTCATAGTGAGGATGATTTACAATAGGACGAAGTGTAGACAATTTAACACTTGCCATGGTAGGCATTGCTCCTGCAAAAACTGCATCTGAAATACAGAATGAATCATCAAATGGTCAGAGTTGGAAGGGACCTTAAAGACCATCGAGTTCCCACGCCCTGCCCTGGGCAGGGACACCTCCCACCAGACTAGGTTGCTCAAAGCCCCATTGTTTGACCAAAGGCATGTTTGAAATGAAGACCCAAACAGTAAAAGCAGAGAAGCAATCTTCAAATACCTAAACAGTAATCCTGTAGAAAAACATAAAGTGTGTAGGGTGCTCTTCCTGAAAAAGCACCACATGGCACCAACATGAGATGCTACCACAAGAGATGTACCAACAAGGGATGCTCTATTTATTTTTTAAGCCTTGAAGTCAGTATTAAGTCATAAGATAACTAAACATTTAAGAACAGAGACTTAATATATCTTATTTTTCTTGCATGGGTAGAATAACACATTCATCATGACAAGTTTTTGTCACTTCTCACACCACTGTTAAATGAGCAATAAAATCTCAGTCCATCATCAGCTTCAAAGTATTTCCATGCTAAAAAGGCAACTACTTGGTTTCCAGCTAGTTTTCTGACACTTTTACTCATTTTAGTAGAAGGACGGGTGCAACCACAAGCTACACGCTTTGAATTCTCTTCTAGCAAAATGATGATCACGGACCCACAGCCAGGACCAGTGTCATTTAAGGAAAAAAAAAATAAAAATGTATTTTAAGTGGACTTCCCAAAAATGCTTTCGCTGTAGAAATACCACACCAGTGGCTAGAACCTCCAGACTGGTAGCCTGAAGCCTAACAAAGCAAGTTTTCAGTGTTTGTTGGGTTTTTTTGTTTGTTTTTCATTTGAAATGTACTTGTCCATACACAAATTATGTCATTAAACCATGGCTTTAGGATGGCAAAGCCACCAATAGTAGTAATACCTCTGAAGTCAGTCATACCAAGTGCTCTGGTTACATCTCACAGTAAATGGGAAACACCATACATTATCGAAGAGTTTACCTTGTCTGGTGCTGACTTTTATCCACTCTAGAAGTTCCTCCTGTGGCAAATTGCTAAACTCTCCCATGATGTTCCACTGAGTTTGAAGGTTTGCTGATCCCTCTATTGCCATCAATGCTAAAATAGCAAAGACCAATGTTTTGGGCTGGATTTTACAGAAGAGCCATCCAAACAACTGAAATGCAAGAATCAATTAATTTCTAGACAACAATTCCAGGATGCTGTATGCAGCACAATTAGTTTTTATTTCTCTAAGGAATCTAGTATTTATTACAGTATGAAACCACCTTGAGGGCTGTGTCCAGTTCTGGGCCCCTTCTCACAAAAAAGACCTTGAGGGGCTGGAGTGGGTCCAGAGAAGGGCAATGGAGCTGGTGAGGGGTCTAGAGCACAAGTCTTGTGAGGAGAGGCTGAGGGAGCTGGGGGTGTTCAGCCTGGAGAAAAGGAGGCTGAGGGGAGACCTTCTGGCTCTCTCCAACTCCCTGAAAGGAGGGTGTAGCCAGGGGGGGTCGGTCTCTTCTCCCAAGGAACAGGCGATGGGACAAGAGGAAATGGCCTCAAGTTGCACCACGGGAGGTTCAGATTGGAGATTAGGAAAAATGTTTCCATGGAAAGGGTTATTGGACATTGGACTGGGCTGCCCAGGGCAGTGGTTGAGGCCCCATCCCTGGAGGGATTGAAAAGCCGGGTTGCCATAGTGCTTAGAGACATGGTTTAGTGATGGTTTTGATCAGAGTTGGGTTGATGGTTGGCTCAATGATCTTAAATGATCCAACCCAGGCAGTTCCATGATCAGCCAGATCATTAACAACAACGTAGAACAGAACTAGAGCCAGTACTGACCCTTGGAGTCTACTGCTAGTTACTGGCCTTCAATCAGACTTTGTGGCACTGATCATCCCTGTCTCTGAAAATGCATTGAATGACTGGGACCAATCTACCTCCTTATCTGCTTCCCAGATTTTGCTGCCCCACTTTTGCTGCAACTGCAAAGCTTCCAAAGCAGCTATTTAGCTACAGGTTCAATCTAGTTCACTTCACAAAAACACAGATACAAAACCACAGATAGCCAATTCTAAGATCTTTTAGATCTGGAGAAAAATCTAGTAACATTTTATGTTATGGATGATATCAAGCTAGGAAACTTAAATCTGAGTTATGCATTTGACTTGATTTTTAAGGCTGAAATGCTTTCAACATACAAGACTTCAAAACCATACTTCTGGAAAGAATTAAATACACAAAAAATATGCAAGGCAGTAAGCCCTAGAGAGCTGTGAAAACACAGTGTAAACAAAGTCAAACATTGTTTGGATAAAATTATTATTCAATAAAAAACTTGCAATAGCACCAAAGTGTGTAAATACAGTGAAATCCAGTGCATGTCTCCCCGTGCTCAAGCTCAATATACAGCATATTGACTCATACAATAATGCAATTGGACAAGTCCCATAAAACAAGACACTTGCTTTATTTGGGCAGAGGGAAAAATGGAACTTGTATAATCATCTTTTTCGACAGGCACTATAATCTGGTTTATTTTTAACTGGTACACTCAGACTCAGAAATTGGACACGGGAAATTTGCTTTAGGATAAACATCTGGGTAATACTATAAGTAATGAGATAGCTACAGGATTAAAAAAAAAAGACCTTACCTGTTTTGAACACACCAAGGAAGCCATAACACAGAGATGCGGTGTCAGAAATAGTTTTAGTCTCATGATTAAGATCGCTAGGACGCTGTATGCCAACAGCTGCAACGCATGGTACACCAGCTGCAAAACCAAGCAAAACCACAAAAGCATAATATTTGCACACTTCTAATTTGTGCCTTAAACACACAACTTCATTTTCAGTATAGCTTAAATGAGGAGCTTGTCTGAAAAAGCATCAAAGTAATTATCTTCACATTTCAGAGAGCGATAAGGATATTCTGTTATCTTTTTTCTAAAGAGTGTGTAGAATGCCAGGGTATGGAACAACAGGAAGGATAAACATTAACAATAAACCCAAAAGGAGCTGGAGAACTGGCTAGCCATGATCCTGAAACAGAAACAGGCAATAACATATCTAAAATTTCTTGTATAACCTCTCCATAGAAGTGAGGAGACCTTGTTGTTTAATACCTAAAATACCTGTATGAAAGTATGAAATGAAAGAAACAAATAAATTCATCCTTGGTACTCCACCAGCAGCTTGCTTTCGTATTCTCAAAAAAGGTTAAAAAGCAGAGATGTCACTCACCACTCCTAATATTGAATCTGTGGAACTCTGTGCCCTTGTGCCCAAGAAGCCCAATGGCATCCTGGGGGGCACCAGGAAGAGTGTGACCAGCAGGTGGAGGGAGGTCATCCTGCCCCTCTGCTCTGCCCTGGGGAGGCCCCATCTGGAGCACTGGGTCCAGTGCGGGGCTCCCCCATTCCAGAAGGACAGGGAACTGCTGGAGAGGGGACAGCAGAGGGCTACAAAGAGGATGAGGGGCCTGGAGCATCTCTCTTAAGAGGAAAGGCTGAGGGACTTGGGTCTGTTTAGTCTGGAGAAGAGAATGCTGAGGGGGGATCTGATCAACACCTATAAATACTTAAAGAGTGGGTGTCAGGAGGATGGGGCTGGTCTTTTCTCAGTGGTGCCCAGGGATAGGACAAGAGGAAATGGGCACAAACTTGAACATAAGAAGTTCCATCTCAACATGAGGAGGAACTTCTTTCCTGTGAGGGTGGCAGATCCCTGGAAGAGGCTGCCCAGGGAGGTGGTGGAGTCTCCTTCTCTGGAGACATTCAAACCCCACCTGGACACGTTCCTGTGTAACCTTCTCTGGGTGGACCTGCTCTGGCAGGGGGTTGGACTAGATGGTCTTCAGGGGTCCCTTCCAACCCCATAGCATTCTGTGATTCTGTGAAATCATACAGGCATTTCTCGCAATCACTGCAATCTAACTGATTATCATATTTTGAATGGTATCAGCACAACCCCCAAATAAACTGCTCTTCAGGAAGTTTTGCACTGTCCTTGCTGACTTAATTGCAAATAAAAAAACCCAGGAAAAAAGCTGCCATTCCATCGTATTTTTCACATCATTTTATTAAAAGAAGCACACGCAGAATTATTTTCATCATATTTCAAATAAGAATTTTAACACTATCTGCCCTGTGAAGCCCCAGTAAAGGAACCAATCTCCTTCTCAGTATTTATGGGGAAAATGCAAAGTCCAGCATCATTTCAGTGTCCTTCTGTACTGCTACAGCAAATGCCCAAAAGACTCCTCTCTCACACTGCCACCCCACCATTAACTAGTGGGTTTTTCTGTTCAACATTCCAGAGTTATTTTGGTGATGTACTAGTCCTAATTTAAGATGAGGGAACAAAGAATGCAAATACTTCCCTTCGAATAAATCGCTGCAACCTGTATTGGAGTATCCACGTTAACATACAAATAACACTGTGCAGAAAAAGAATCTTACCTCCCCATGGTTAAAACGTTCCTCTCTAAATTAAAAACAACAAAAAAAATCACATTATTTATGTACTACAGAAGCACTGGTTTTACTTTGAAGTCATCTCTACTGGCTCTAGACAACTGAACTAATCCAGTAAGCATGAGTCAGTGCCTGCAGATTTATTTTTTTTCCCCTCTCTGTGACAAGGTTTGAAATACATCGCAAATTAGTAACTCTCCTCCTCACTCCCTGTATCTATCTGGAAAGCTGAAAAATAATTTTAGCAGGTTTTAAATTATTTCCAGGAATTATTTCGTATCTAGAACAGCTTATTTAGAGAATGAAACTTTAGTAACATAAAACAGGCACAGGTCTGGTGCCAAAAAGAGAGCCTGTCGCTTACTCAGGTACTACATAGATTGGTTTTGAGTTCTCAGAAGGAAATATAAATGTGAAGGAAGTCAAAATCATGTCTACTTGCTGTCCAAAAACATCTGCGAAGACAGGATGCTGAATCCTGTGCACATCTATTGAAATTTTGATTCTGACTACGGAAAGAAGAGATAACTGAAATGTTTAGTGATAAATTGGAAAAAAAAAAAAAAACAGGAAGTAAAAAGCTATGTCAGAGAAATTCCAAGATTCAACTGGACAAACTGACTGCTCTTGAGCACAGCAGCAATAAGTGATACCAAACAGCTGTGGCAAAGCAGGAATTACAGATATTTGGAAAATAAAATCAATACAGTTGGGATCCCTTCCTAAAGATTAAGCTTGGGTATCTTTGTAACCAGGGAAAAAAAACAATGGGGAGGAAAGAATTTGCACTCACTATTTATAAGAGAAAAGTGAATAGGCACATAAATAAATATTGGTTCAGGAACAGAGTAGAAAAATGAATGTTTAAATAGAAAATTTGGGACTAAGAGGATTAAGCTAAGTTCAGTAGCTAAACTTAGTTTTAGACATCCTATAAAAACACTACATATAGTATATACAAGCCATTCAGTTACTGAACTATAGATAATTTACCCTTCAAAAAGGACCAAATAATTTAGAATTCTGAATTATCTAGCA
This sequence comes from Tringa tobata, assembly GCA_033628505.1. Classification (NCBI taxonomy): domain Eukaryota; kingdom Metazoa; phylum Chordata; class Aves; order Charadriiformes; family Scolopacidae; genus Tringa; species Tringa tobata. The sequence goes on along the minus strand of JAHREE010000324.1, from coordinate 799,758 downwards.
CATAGCAAATCAAATAAACTTCCAGCAGAAAATTCAGTTCTACATTAAAAAAAGACAACAATATTTACCTTTCACATTGGCCCGTATGAGATAAGGCCCACATAAGATATTTAACTGTCTGCCGAAAACAAGAGCCAACAAAAAGCATGAATAAACTTTCAAAGGCATTTTAAAGCATTTTCAATATTTGTTAAATTAAATTACACCTGATTAATCTCATTTCGAGAGATAAAGATATGCAATGTTTTAGCTTAAAAAATTCTTTTTGGGGATGCTTAATTAGCCACGAAGTTAGCAGTTATCCCATCTGTTCCCGTGTAAACTGTAAGCTCTTTTTACACAAAATATACATAATCAAATCTACAAAAACAGTTATAAACTTCAGCTGCAGCACTCGTCAGCTAAGGGACAGAATTTTTTTTGGCACTTAACAACAAAGCAAGTTTCACCACTAACTCAGGGCCATGAAGATGCGCAGAGGGCTGGAGCACCTCTGCTATGAGGACAGGCTGAGGGAGCTGGGGTTGTTCAGCCTGGAAAAGAGGAGGCTCCGGGGACACCTTATATCGGCCTTCCAGTACCTGAAGGGGCTACAGGAGAGATGGGGAGGGACTCTTGGTCAGGGAGTAGAGCAATAGAAGGAGGGATAATGGTTTTGAATTGAAAGAGGGGAGATTTAGATGAGATACCAGAAAGAAATTCTTTATTGTGAGGGTGGTGAGACCCTGGAACAGGTTGCCCAGAGAAGCTGTGGCTGCCCCATCCCAGGAGGGGTTCAAGACCAGGCTGGACGGGGCTTGGAGCAACCTGGTCTGGTGGGAGGTGTCCCTGCCCAGGGTCAGGGGGTTGGAACTGGATGATCTTTAAGGTCCCTTCCAACTCTAACCATTCTATGATTCTACGACTGGATCTTTGCAAAAATCTACGTAAAGAGAACGCAAAATTTTAAGCAAATAATTTTGGAAAACTTGTATTTTATCTAACTGTACTGGGTTTATGTGGCAAGGTTTGGGTAGCAAGGGGGCTGCAGAGGTGGCTTCTTTGAGAAGAGGCCAGAGGCTGCCCCTGTGTCAGAAAGAGCCAGTTCCAGCCAGCTCCCAGACAGATCTACCATTGGCCAAAGCTGGTGCCATCGGTGATGCTGGTGGTGTAAAACACATTGCACAGCAGCTTTAAGAGACAGCAGTGAGTAAAATGGGAGAGAAACAATCCTACAGACATCAAGGTCAGTGAAGGAAGCAGAAGATCATCAGGAAAAATGTTTCCACTGAAAGGGTTCTTAAGCGTTGGAATGGGCTGCCCAGGAAAGTGGTTGAGGCCCCATCCCTGGAGGTATTTAAAAGACAGGTTGACATAGTGCTCAGTAACATGGTTTAGTGATGGGTTGATGTTTGTTGTTTTGTTTTGTGTTTTTTTTTTTAATCAGAGTTAGGCTGATGGTTGGACTAGATGATCTTAAAGATCACTTCCAACCTAGACGATTCTATGAGGTGCTCGTGGTGCCAGGGCAGAGACCCTGCTGCAGCTTGTGAAGACCACCACATGTAGGCTTCATGATGTAGGTTTTCTCCCCACAGCCCATGGAGGACCATGGTGGAGCAGGTGGACAAGCCCTGAAGGAAGCTGCAACTCATGGAGAACCCACACCGCACCAAGCTTGTGGCAGGAACTGCAGCTCACAGAGACAAGTCCACACAGGAACAGATTTCTGGCAGAAGTTACAACCCTGAAGGACTGTACCCCATGTAAAGTACACACGCTGGAACAGTCCTTAAGGAACTGCAGTCTGTGGGAGGGACCCATTGAGCCTGGAAAGAAGGGGGTGGGGATGAAAGGTGGGGGAAGAAAGGTGTTTTTAGTTTTCTTTTTGTTTCTCACAAATCCTACTCTATTTTTTACAGTAAAATAATCTTCCCCAATTCGACTCTGTTTTGCACATGACAGTAAAATTGGTGAGTGATCTCTCTGTCCCTGTCTTGACCCATGAGATTTTTTTTAAACTTTTTTTTTTTTTTACCCCCCCAGTGCTGCTGAGGACAGGGAAGGAGAGCATAGCTTGGTGGGCATCCAACAGCCAGCCAAGGTTAACCCATCACACTAACTTCTTCCCATCTTAAAATAAACAGCATTCCCTTCAAAAAACCTAAAAAGTAAATTCAAAGTAAAGGTGCCCCACTAAATCAATCACTTACCCTTTTGATGATTACCCCAAAAACCACCAGAACAACTGGCAACAGCAGAGTCTTTGTGTATCTTACTGGAGTCTGCAATGCAAATAAACTGCATTAATTGCTTTCCATTCACCTATAATTACTTCAATGGTCATTTTAAAGAAAACAATACGAGTTCTTCCTCCAGTCAAACATAAATTTAAAACATTCAACAAGAACAAAGCAAGCTTAAAGAAACTCAAATTTAAACTCCACCAAGCTATCACACAAAAGGTCATAATATTGACGTCATTAGTAAATTATTTTCATTTCTTTGGCAAGAACTCAGTTAAATTCAGCTTAAGGTCATTAATATCTCTAACTTCACAACTGAGCACTAGAATTAATGATAGCAGTAGATTACAGCTCTCAGATGTTTTAAGTTATAAATTCAGGTAAAACTAAAGTTTCCCTCTTCCGTAATCATCTGTTTGGATCAAATTACCTCTTTTTCCATGAAGTCAAACTCTGCAGCACAGGTATACATTAATGTATCAAAATCCTTGTAGCCAATAAATTTAGATTTCAATATATTTCCTATGTGAGCCTGGTAGGATATACAGAAAAAAAAAAGCTGTAGTAAGCAAAACTGTTCTGTTTTTCACAACAAAGTAGTTTAAACGTATATGAGAAATACTTTTAATTAGAAGAGAACTTTATACCACTTACAGTATCATTTAAGAGCACCAAAAATATATTTCTGGTTTATTAAATTACATCTTTGAGTGTAACACAGGTTGGACTTTGTTAACGGAAGAGTAGAAAGCAGCAGGTAAAGGGTGTTATCATTGCAAATGGGTTTAAGAGTCTGGTTTTGCATACTCATATTTTAAGATATGATCTTTTGCCCCTTGATGCGTATCTGCAGATAGGTTTGGGTTTTTAACAGTAGAATCTGACAATCAAGGGGCTGAAGGGAAGTGAGGAGTCCTAGTTACAACCAGCCTTTCTGAACTGTCTTAAAAACTAGCTTCAAAGGAAAGCAAACTAAGAAATAGTGTAGGTGAGGAATATAATAAGGAAAATATGTCAGTAGAACATATCCAAAATGAACAAAGAACTACAAATCCACACTTAAACACACAGAGCATTTACTAACTCAATAGCAAAAACATTTGTCTTTTCACGAATTTCAGCAACAACACCTCGAAGTGATAATACATGATGAATGAGAAAGCAAGTATGCAATCCTTCTGCCATTGCAGCAAAACAAATCTTGAAATTTTAGGAAAGTGTATCGGCAAGATGCCAAAATTAAAATATTAAGAATTAAAAAAAAATTTTGAAAGACCCCACCCAGATGCTCAGACAAGAGAACTTACATCATCAGCTATTCCAAACGCTAACGAAGTTAAGTATTTCAAGGTGACTGTCCCAAATAACCAGGCACATCCTTCAATGACCTTAAATAAATACATTCAGAATTAAATAAATATTTGTCAACAAACCTTTAAAGAAACCTTCTTTTTAAAAGGCTTAATAAATTTAGCTACTAGTTACAAACGCTCCTATGTTATCACAAGTACCGTAATTTCTAGCCAATTACACTTCCCCAATTTCAATACACTGGGGTGTTTTAAGTGGTTGGATTTTTTTGTATTATCTATTACTGCTGAAAAAATACTGTGCAACTGATTTATATTACATGGCATCGTTGTAGCAGAGGAGGTACCAAAGCTAACTTTAACCAGGGGCAGCCTAATTCTCAAATTCTGTTTTGCATACACCAGTGTGTAGCAATTATTTCCCAATTTTTTGTGTATTTAATATTATCCGGTTGGACTACTCTGGTAATTCAAACCTTTGGAAGAATTTGCTGATTTATAGTACCTTCTCAAGATAATATAAATGTAGAAATTTAAGGAAATATAAAGAAAGTATTTACAGTTACTACTTTTAGTTACATACCATGTTTATCCCTGTACCAGAAAGACCGAATTCCTGGCAATTGAACTTAATCTGTCTAATTCTTCATAAAATCCAAACTACCTGGCTCAGTATCTTGCATCTGGAACCAGCAGTGGATACTTTCGGAGAGAATATAACAAAATAGCAAACTGATCTTTACCCTAATGTAACCAGGATTTTTATGTGATGACGGTTTGCGTTCAATCATCACATTTAATGGCCGCAAATGAACTCAACTACCTAAGAGGTACCTCATCCTTTTCTGAATGCCTCTATTTTTTATTTCATTTTTGCTTTCACAGTATCTTTCTTCTCTCTTACAAGCTTATAGCTGCTAGCATAAGGGGCACTAAATAAACTATAATTATACCCTAGTTCCATTCACTGGCTTTGTCATATTTACGTTTATTTTACAAGATGTAGAATTCAAATCTATTTTAAAATCTCAGCGATTCAGCAATTCTACGTTAATAATTAACTTCATACTCTCTCTACTTAAATTTGATGGCAGTACATTTTGGGGGAAGGCATTCTAATTCCCTTCCCCTTCTCCCCCCCCGGCTTTTTTTTTTTTTTTTTTTTTTTAAGCAAGACACATTGACTGAAACTGCATACATATACTTAGGATGCTAAATATGAGCTTAGAAAATAACAAAAAAAATCTCAGTTTTCTCTGCAGTTCTTTTGCCATGACTGCCATCATGTATTTTCCTTTTTGATACCTGCTCAGTAATGAATTGATGTGTTCAGAGAACTTTTCATAAAAACACCAAGATTTCTCTGCTAAGTGGCAAGGACTTATTTAGGATAAATTATTTTATATACATAGTCATGGTAGCGACGGTCTTCTTTTGAAAACTTACCATTTGATCCCACCCTTTGTTTCTTACCTTCTAACATTCACACCTTATCCCATTGAGCTTATTTTCTTTTACAGTTAGAAACCAAAAAGGTTTCTGAAATTCCAGTGCATCCCATTGAACCCCACACCCTTCCCTACACCCCTCAAAGAAGTCAGACATTTGAGAGGTGTGACTTCCTTTCACAGAGGCTGTATGGAACTTATCTCATTATATTCCATGCATATATACATATATATAGAGAGCCTTAAGAAATTCATCACTATGAAGTTTTTATTCTTTTACAAATGTTAACCTTATGCATCTGCAGTTCCACAAATGCCTGGGATCTCCTTTTTAAGAACTGACGTGGATTTGCCTACATCCCCATTTTCCCCAGTACCCCAGCTAACTGCACTGGCAGGTTATACACGCGCTACAATTTGTAATAAACACATATTTTTAATTCCTTTATAATAACTGTATGAATTCAATCCAGTTTTGCTAACAGGCTACCCCTCCTTTAACAAGAATGCCTGCCTCAAGCCAGGCACAGTCTTGGTAGAGTCCCATTTCAGGTGTTTTTACAAGTCATTGTTATGTCTTAAGCAGCAAAGTGCTTCTCGTGTGTACTACAATGTTCTATTTTATTTGTCATATTTTTAGGGTACCCTCCATGTTTGGACACAATTTCTACTGCCCTCAAACCCCACCTACACACCTTACAGTGTTTGACTGGCTTCCTTCACTTACTTATGTAATTATAAATTGCTTGCTGTTGGTATAAAAATATAGCCTAAAAAAATTATACAGGACACGTGTTAGTAAAAATCTAATGCAGCATCCTTATTTTCATTTCTCCAAATTTGTTAGCCTTTTACTTGCCTTTTCTAAATTGACATTTATTTTAAAGGGATTTTCATCCAGAACATAGATTTTTTTAAACATGTTTAAATTGGTAATTTAAAACTAAACGCGTTGCCATTTGAGGGCTACTTCAATTTTCTGATCTAAATGTATGTTTATGCCCCTTTCTTCAGTATTTTAAGATTAATTTCTGGGAATATGGACAGTTTACTTAAAGGGAGTAGTTCAGCTATATTTCTTGATTTTCAGCTATTAGAAGCTAAACCAGAAGTTACTTCTGTATTTCATTAAAGCAAAAAAAAAGAGTCACAGTTCTCTTCTGAATTTCAAAATATGCAAAAGTCCTTACCCATAGATAGACTCCTCTTCTCCTGCTTTTCAAGAGTTTTGGACTCAATTCAAGAATTCCCTAATAATAAAATGAAGGCATATTTTCAGGTAACGTATTATAACAGTGAAATATTCCAGTATCCTGGATGAGGGTTTTAGTAAGCACCTATTGTACCACACAGCTATTTAATAAAAAACCCTCCATAATTAATACAACCTGAAATATGAATTAATATATAATATTGTGATTTCATCCCGCACTGGCAAAACATGCCAACATAAAAACTCTTACTGCAATTTATATACAATCAATGGAACACTACTCTTCTTCTTAAAACAAGGAAGACTCTGTATTATATAGTTCTTAGCTTCTTTAAATCAAAACCAATGGGAAACTGAATTATGTCTGCTTACATGAATGACAGCTGAAGCAATAAATAAATTACTATAATAAATATATACTATATTACTATAATAAATAAATTATAATTACATAATACTAACAGTTTTCAAACAAGACAACAGAAGACAGGGGGTGGGAGGAGTTATGGGTATTTTTCTCTTTCACATTATGGTCCTTATTTTATGACAAAAGGCAAACTCACTTTAAGCTAATTTGATGACCAAAGTAATTAAGAAAAACTGAGAATTAACGTAAAAGCTTTCAGAAACCCAGTCCATATGCAACACTAAGACTGAGGTCACTATAAGCACCCAAATAACAGACAAACGATAAATATTTTTTCCAAAGCAGGAAGTAGGCAAGAAATTCAATGTACCTGTACTTACTATATGGTACAAGAAACTATAGTGGCTTTATAACGAGAAAACTACAGTAGAGCAAATACCAGTAGCCAAGGCACCTCAATCTTAGCATTCGAGATTACTGATGTTCTGCTGATGGACAAAAAATATAAACAGAAGAAAAAACCAAACCAATCCCTGACCTCAGCCCAAGCTTTTAGGAGAGACAAAAAGAGTCAGAAATGGAGATGATTTGTAGTATGCTCAACTAGATCTGTTCACACAATCTCATCTCCAATTTCTGATTCCCTTAAGAGAAACTCTACAAAATTGAAAGAGGTTGGGACTTGTTTTTCCTTTTTAAGGAAAAATTAACATAGCGACTGATGAGATGATGAGTCTTCGGTGAATAATTTCACTAACGTGGCAGTATGACTCAGGTTCAAATAGGCTGAAACCGTTCTTACGTATGTTTTAGTCATTTGTTCTGCATTTGCAGTCCATATCAATAAAGAAGCATTTAAAACAAACTCCTCCTTGCTTATGTTCTTCTTTTACAATTATTCTGGTCATAAATACACATATGGTAAATATTCTATTTTTATAAGAAGAAGAGAGCTATACAAACAAAAGAACTGAACCTTAAATTAATTGCGTTTATGAAAGGTCTTGGTGTAAAAACATTATTTTTTAAATTAGTATTTACCCATTCTCCAAACATCTTTTATGGTCTAATTCAGTTTGTCATGTGAAATATTTCTCAAATATCAGGCAATGCAGCAGCTTCACGTTTTATATCAATACACACATCCCAAATACAACCATTACAGTCTTAGCACAGCTCATGATTTTCTTCTTACAGAACTTACCCAGATAACTACTAAAGATGCAGCATAATACGATGTCAGTAACATTGAATTACCAAACATCAGAATAAAACACACTACAAGAGATACCTGAAAGAAGAAAATAAAAATTATTAAATTTAAAATAGAAAAGGGAAAAAAAAATGCTCCAGTATAGAATTCAAATCCAGGCCCCTCCATCCCTTGTTATTGCACCTTTTCAACCACCTTGCAACTAAGGAAAACACTTCACACATGGCCCCTTTTGATGCTCTGACACATTTGAGGGGATTTCAGTTATTTTTTAAAAAAAGTATTACCATATGAGCAGAGAGTATCTTCTGTAATTTGCAGGAGTCAATATAACCCATAATAGACACAGCGAATAACGAAGCTATCTAGAATCAAAAGTGAAAGATAAGTTAGAACAATTTGCAGTGGGGTACTCTTCCTAGCAGAATACACATTCACACCAAAAAAAGTGATTATTCACACAATCATAAACTAACTTTTATTGCTACTTCTTTGCTAAGAAAAATACTTAGGCGTTTCACAAAGGTTTCTTTCAAAAAATGTGCTGTGGTGCTCTGAGCAACAATTATCAAACATATTTGAATATTTAAGAAATGGGTATTCAGCTTCATAAAAATGCAAATCATCAAAACTCAGCACTAACGCATCATCTTTCACCCTTATATTTTTAAAGCAAAAGAAAACCAAAAAGTCATTCGTTATCATTATCTAAACTTCACTTTTCAGCAAAGTCTGAGAACAGCCATAATTTGCTGCTGAGGAAAATGAGATTCATTGATTTGGCAGCTTGCTGAAAGTCACACGGGAAATTAATGAGATTATGAATTGAACCTGTAATTTCAAATTTCAGGCCCAGCATCTTAAACAGGCTACAGCAGTAAGTTTCTCACAGTATTTTACAGAATTTAATGGCTTCCTCTTCTGCAGTTAGAAAATTTGAACAGCCAAGCGTATATTGAATGTTCAAAACTAGCAAATCAGACCAAGCAACATCTGCTTCAACTAGGAGAGATGAGGGAAAAGATGTGGAGGTACAGATGGATTTCCATCACCAGGCTACATCTCAATTTAAACCCTAAGTACGCTGTTGGACAGTATCCTATTGCTCACATGAGCATCTGCTATATCTCAACACAAGCTAAAATCACCTCAATTGTCCATGCTCTCAGACTGTAAGATTATGCCACTACTCACAGGGTCATCAAAATTAAATAGGAAATCATGCAAAATCATGCCAGATATTACATGCCGTGCAAATATTGCTCCATTTAAAAATTTGGAATAGCTTAAAGAGATGCAAGATCACTGCCTTTCCTATTTTTGTACTTCAATATTCAAAGTTTTATCTTGTTCTGCGCTTGTTCTAGCATACTGAACTTAGGCTGGAGGCTGATTTTAAATAGAAAAGTAAATTTTTTAATCCTGGAAACAGAAGACTGAGTGGTATAAAGGGTCAACTTCTAAATTTAAGACTAGAATAACCCCTTGCACCATTACAGTTGGAGGTTGACCTGCTGGAGAGAAGCTCAGAGGAAAAAGACCTGGGAGTCCTGGTGGACAACAGGATGACCATGAGCCAACAACATGTCCTTGTGGCCAAGAAGGCCAATGGCATCCTGGGGGGCATCAGGAAGAGTGTGACCAGAAGGTGGAGGGAGGTCATCCTGCCCCTCTGCTCTGCCCTGGGGAGGCCCCATCTGGAGCACTGGGTCCAGTGAGGGGCTCCCATTTCCAGAAGGACAGGGAACTGCTGGAGAGGGGACAGCAGAGGGCTACAAAGAGGATGAGGGGCCTGGAGCATCTCTCTTAGCAGGAAAGACTGAGGGACTTGGGTCTTTTGAGTCTGGAGAAGAGAAGGCTGAGGGGGGATCTGATCAACACCTATAAATACTTAAAGGGTGGGTGTCAGGAGGACGGGGACAGTCTTTTCTCAGTGATGTCCAGGGACAGGACAAGAGGGAATGGGCACAAACTTGAACATAAGAAGTTCCATCTCAACATGAGGAGGAACTTTTTCTCTTTGAGGGTGGCAGAGCCCTGGAAGAGGCTGCCCAGAGAGGTGGTGTAGTCTCCTTCTCTGGAGACATTCAAACCCCGCCTGGACACGTTCCTGTGCAACCTGCTCTGGGTGGACCTGCTTTGGCAGGGGGTTGGAGTAGATGATCTCCAGATGTTCCTTCCAACCCCATATGATTCTATGATTCTGTGACTAGAAAAATACAGATGTGGTAAATGGTGTGAATCTTTCCTGAGAGCAAGAGTAAAATCTGGCTAAAAGAAATGGATTGGTACAGCTGTGAATTCAAAGGCTGTCTATACAAAGCTGTCAATTAGCCCAGATAAACAAAGAGGCTATTTAGAGGTGAATATGGTCTTACCTGTGTTAGAAGAACAAATTGAGCAAACTGCCAGGGAAGCATGAAAAAGATATTAGAAACACACAGTGCAATCAAGCTTCCTGTATTAATATTCGGAATCCTTGGGAAAAAGAGACAGAATAGGCATCAGTAAGTAAAATTACACAGATGTTTGCATATTATTGAGAAGTACAATAGAGAATGCAGTAAAAACAAAGTTGCTTTGGAAGCTAGCTAGCAATATTGATCAACTACAAATAACACTGCTCAAGTAAATTTAATGACCATTCTCCATCGGTTTCCAAAAACAATAGTTCTGATGCTTAATGTTTCTTAACTATTTGATGAGTCACTCATTACCAAGCAAGTCTTCTACTGCCAGTAGGTAATACAGCAGGCCAACCTATGTCATTTGCAGTGGTCCACGTTCTGGTAACAACTCTACAGTCAGGTCACAACCATTTCCATTTCAGCTGGGATCACGACTATTCTCAGAACAGTCTGCGTTTGAAAGTCGTCTCACTCCTCTCTCTCACATTTCTTCCATATTTACTTTCTGCAACTTTCTGCTAGCAATCCTAAGTGAGGTTTCAGGGCAGAACACAGTAATAAATATATGAAACTAATCTTTAACTGAAAACAGCCCATTCTCTATGTCTGGCTTTAAGTGTTATTTATTTAATCCTGTGTTAGCTTCAAGTTCACTTCGGAAAAACGTCAAGGTTTAAATTCCACTAAGTGGCCTCCAACAAATGAAGGCCCCGTAAATATTCTGCTGTAAAAACCAAACACAGCAGATTACAGCAGTCTCACCAAATTCTGTAAAATTTTCTTCAGCTTCTTTTACAAAGCCTTAAGATAAACTTCTGTTGGAAGTCATGCCGAGCAGGAGTATAACATATGAAGTAATACGTTATACAAATGCGACACAAGTGATACAAATAACGCAGAATTTAAGTTCTAGTTCCTATGTTTCATTGGAATACTGCTGTACATAAAACAGAGCTGCTCTTGAAGCAGGAATTATAACTGAGAAACAGAAAATTAAAATGTTTTATCCCCTTTTTAGAACCTCACTCTGAAATACTTAGATTAAATACCTACTTCTCTTTGATAGGCAATCCCAAGTACTATTTTACATACCAAGATTTGAAGAACAGGAATGAATCTATCAAATCAAGAAGTGTCATAATCATAAGTACAGAATATCTATGCTCTGATCACCTGACTTTAAGTGGAATTTCCTAATTTTTCATTTGACCTCACAATTTAGCATTAAATGAACAGGTATCTTTCTAATATGTAGTCTAGCAATGATTCTACAAACTATTCCTCAAAATATATTTCTAGACAGCATTTATCTTTTCCTCACCTAAAAACCACAAATCAGTGATGAGTACGAAATATTTTTGGTTCAATCATCAGTAACTACAAATGAGTATGACCTAATAAAGAAAAATCTGGGGTTACAAGTACAAAGTGCAGCTAAATCATAAATACACTGCAAATCTGATGCAATGGAGTTGAGGGAAAAGCCCTCAAGTATTAACAATCATGCTTACTTTTCAAAACAGAGGCAAGACAGCAACACAATCATGTTGCAAGCCAGGAACAACCACCAAAAAGCAGGGCTAATGAACTCAAAAGCATCATCCCTGCATTGACGTAATTAGATTGCTCTAAATTATTGAAGTAGTTAATTAGACTAGTTAATTAGTGATAGAAAACAGCAGAACATACTCGCTTATGTTGCCATAGCATTCTCTGTTGTATAGCATAGGCTCATTCTAAGTGCAATCAACATACCACTTTCCAAAAGGGACAAAACCAACTGACAGAGTGTCAGTGTGTTTCTTATGGGAAGGAAGTGACATCAGCCAAAAAAACTAATTTTTTAGTTTAACATATATTTGCCAACACACTAATTCTGATTTTTATTTTAATCAAATCTTCAAGTGCAAAGTTTTCCCTTTTAATAGGCAGTAATAAGACTACAGTTCTACTGGTGCAGTGTCTGCAATGTCACAGCCACAGGGAAGTTTCTACGTTAATGATATCATTGCTACAGCACACAGAGGCACTTAAATAAATGTTTAAATAAATGTATTTAAATAAACGTCCTGTGACATTCAAGTTTTTTAACCGTTGTAAAGAAATAAGTATAAATTGAGAGGTACCTGAGAATATAGGTCAAAAGCAACATCTGAAGCACAAGGAATGGGTATGAGAAACTTTCACGAAGAGGTGGAGTCCACATGACACGAGTGCACTAAAAATAAGAACTGGGTTAGATGATAACATTTGCCAGTATATTTCCATAAAACAATGCATTTGTATTTCAAAACGAATGACTACAGATACTTCAATAAAGCAAAACCCAAGCTACATCAGATTTTTATGCACAAACTTAAAAAGAGACAAGCCAGGAAGGGGAGGAAAAACGAAGGAGCTTCCAGACTTCAGATCCGTGATGCACCGTTTAATTAAAATAGATCACTGCTTTCCCAAAATTAAATGTGGCAGATAGAGAACATCCAAGAAAAAAGCCAGGACAGCAGCTGCTTGTCTCTGCTTCCACTGAAATTAACAACTCATTCAGGTAACTAAAACCCTTCTCAAAATTCAGGCAGTGACGCACAATGCTCATATAAAGCATGTGAAGAGAGGATCTGAAGGACAAACCAACATAGTCTTTGTTATGCTCGGGTTTTCTGGCTTATAAACATTTCACATTTCTACCAGCAAGAGCACAGAAAGCAGAAAATCCAAAGCTGCCCTCCAAAACAGGTCAGTAAAACTGAACAGATGAAATTAAGCTCTTACAGAGCTTCCACTAACTTATACGCTTTGCTCTTTAACCGTAGGAAAGCAAAGCATAACAAGATGAAATACAACCAAAATGGGTTCAAAATCAATACATTTGCACTAAAAATTAGAAGCAGGTTCTTCAAAACTACAGGACAAAAATGCAGTTCATCTTAACACAGATCAAAACAAATCTATGAAAGCTTATAGGATGCTGATGCCAGGATATTTCTTCCCCTTCGCTTCCTAGAGTCTATTTTTAAATAGACTGTATTATAATATAATATATATATTAAAAACTATTTTTAAAAACACTGTTTACCAAAGAAGTCACTGGAATCAACATTCTAAAATTCCTTGCTTATTGCCTTGTTATTTCACAAATATGTTAAATTAATAGTGTAAAATAAATGTGTGAAAATTTGCATTTACCCTTGTAGAGGTAAAATTTTCCTCACCAAAAAAGCACAGAAAACTCTGTAATATTTACCTGATCTGGAATAGGCAGTTCACAACCATGGGTAAAAAATTCTTCACGGAGGGTATTTAGAGAAAAACTTTTCAAATGAAACTTTAAAATAAAATAGCCATTTCATCACCCAGAGTTTTGTTTTAGAAGAAAACTGTCAAGAGCCCACTGTGAACAGAAGCATCTGTTCTGTGCAACTACATATTCTTACTACTTCTAAGTTTTCTCTCAATTTCAGCTTAGTAAAATAAGAAAACTAAACAAATTCATAACTTTAACCCTTAACAAAATCATAAGGTAGCAGGTCCATCTAGAAAATCTTTACAGTACAGCTGCATTTTAAGTAAAACAAGTATTTATATTAATTTATATACATAAAATGAACATTAAAAAACCCCACAACCACTGCCTAAGGGTATCAGAATAAAAGCCATGAGTTTTCTTTCAAAATACACAGCAATTTAAAGAAAATCTCCATTTCAGAAGCTTGTTCATATGGCACATGTAGCCCAGTTATATCTGGAATGGGCATAAAAATACAGTATTTTTATGTTTTGAAACTTGAAGTCATTGTGCTACTAAGATTTCAACCTCAGGACCACTTTACAATATATTTCCCTTCTGAATTATTCTTTTTTTAGCATCTAAGGTGACACATTGGACCGTGCTATATATTTTTCAGATATAGCCTATTTTGCTTTCAATAATGTCTCATGCCCTTTAAATTCATCCCCTAAAAGATAAGCAGCATCATTATATTTAATAAAATGAGAATGAGTTTAAACTTAAAGGGTGGGGAATTAGGGAGGGAGACCTACCTCTCCGTGGTTGAAAAAGAAACACATCACGGTAACAAGGCCTCCCAGACGGCTCCCACTGGGAAAAGAACAGGAAAAGTAGGTGCAACAGAAACTCATAATGGTCAATGCTGCTTAAAAATATGTGAACCATCACTTATGTACAGCTAAGTTTACTGGTGGGGTGGGAATGCTTTCAAGTATCAAGGGAACGATGCTTGAAAACTAATTAAAATATGAAAATAATTAATTAAAATACAAGTTAGCTAACATTTGTTTCAGAGTAGACCGCTCTTCATATATACAGCCCTTTTCTGCAGAATACCAATTTCAACATAAATAACTTGGGAAATGGTTATTACACTCCTCCTTTCGAGGAAGGATCGAAACTTTGGTTTCGATCACTACATCTGGTGCTTCATCTGCTATACCCAGAGCTCGGTCTTGAAAAATGACAAGGTTTTTTTTAATTTTTTTAAACACAAGGCAACATAAACGGAGTATTTCTTCCCTAAGATGGTGAGGGGAAAACTTTAGAATTTGCATACCCAATCACTCAACACGGGATTTTGGTCTGAATATAAGACTATGTGAGATTAATCAAATCAAGCACATTCAAAAAACATATTTAGAAATTAATTCATGACACAGTCAGTGCAAGATACAATTTAATTCTTATGTGGAATACAGTGACATTAACATTAAAAAGTTTTTTAAGCCCTTGACTTCAGGATTTTTCTGTTTCTAAACCAATCAAATTCACCTGCTGAATGATTAGCACCCTGGAATCAACACTGAAACCAAAGATACTACTTGGATTTATCGCATCTCAAAATAGCAATAGATAAGGTTCCTATTTGTCTAGATTTGTAATTACTCATGTCCTGTGATATAAAGCAAAGAACATTTTTGTGCACGCAAATGCACTACTCTGAATGGCAGAATATACCATTTTTGCTACTAAACAAAACTATCAGCCAGCTGTTAAAATTCTTTAAAAAAACAGGCCTCAGATCCTCTCAGATCCTTCACCCATCACTAATACACAAGTCAAACACAATCAGTGAGGTGTGGGTACGATGTCTGAGGATTACAGACACCGAGTGCTAAAACAGTCTCCAGGAATTGTGCATTCTTGCATATAAAACTCAGCCTTTCATTCCAAAATTCTGAAAGTATCACCACTGAAACCCAAACTGACTAAAAGAACACGTTTACTATTAAAAAATGCTAGTCTTAGAAACAAAGCAAACTAAAAATTTGAAAAAAGCACCCAAAACCAATAACAAAATTCAAAGTCTATGTTAGAGGTTAAGATTAAACCTTGAAGTCTAGAATACAAAGGTCTTAATTGTGTTATGAATGCTTTAGAGCTATCAGCCTCTGTAAGGGATCCCTGTTTAAACATGAGAAAAGACCGGTAAATCTATGGCACACAACAGGGAAAGGCACCTTCTCAGTATCTCTAGAGTCATAGAATCATAGAATTGTCCAGGTTGGAAGGAACCTTTCAGATCATCTAGTCCAACCATCAACCTCACTCTGATCAAAACCATCACTAAACTATGTCTCTAAGCACTATGGCAACCCGGCTTTTCAATCCCTCCAGGGATGGGGCCTCAACCACTGCCCTGGGCAGCCCAGTCCAAGGCTTAAGAACCCTTTCCCTGAAAACATTTTTCCTAATCTCCAATCTGAACCTCCCCTGGCACAACTTGAGGCCATTTCCTCTTGTCCCATCGCCTGTTCCTTGGGAGAAGAGACCGACCCCCCCTGGCTACACCCTCTTTTCAGGGAGTTGGAGAGAGCCAGAAGGTCTCCCCTCAGCCTCCTTTTCTCCAGGATGAACACCCCCAGCTCCCTCAGCCTCTCCTCACAAGACTTCTTCTCCAGACCCCTCACCAGCTCCCTTGCCCTTCTCTGGACCCGCTCCAGACCCTCAAGGTCTTTTTTGTGGGAAGGGGCCCAAAACTGGACACAGCCCTCAAGGTGGGGCCTCACCTGTGCCCAGGACAGGGGGACCATCACCTCCCGAGTCCTACTCCCCACGCTGTTCCTGACACAGGCCAGGATGCTGGTGGCCTTCTTGGCCACCTGGGCACACTGCTGGCTCATCTTCAGCCCACAGTCCACCAACACCCCCAGGTCCTTTTCTGCCAGGCAGCTCCAGCCACTCTGCCCCCAGCCTGTAGCGCTGCAGGGGGTTGGTGGGACCCCAGGGAAGGACCCGGCACTCGGCCTTGGTGAACCTCATCCCATTGGCCTCGGCCCATCCATCCAGCCTGGCCAGATCCCTCTGCAAAGCCTTTCTACCCTCAGGCAGATTCACAGAACTGTATGAGTTGGCAGGGACCTTAAAGATCATCCAGTTCCAACCCCCCTGCCCTGGGCAGGGACACCTCCCACCAGACCAGGTTGCTCCAAGCCCCATCCAGCCTGGTCTTGAACACCCCCAGGGATGGGGCAATTTCAGTTGGAACCTACTTCTCCAATATTTAATACAGAATCATCTAAACTTAATAAATAATTAGTAATTTTTAGAGAACTGCAGATGACTTGAACAGTTACACTTTGTCTGGTAGTCAGCTCTGGAATAATGGAAGAACTAAGCCTTTTTACTCCCTGTGTACAATAAGCTGAAGCTTAAAGTCACCTGGGGAAATTCTGTAATTCATTGCTGATTAACACACAGGAAACAAAATACTGAAAAAGTACTGTCAGAAAGAGATATGGGAAATTTACTGGTAGCTCCTCAAGACGCAGTATTTGACAATCTGCTTAAGTGCTCTGTCCAAGAACTGAGAGGCAAAAAAATCTTACAGTTCTACAAAATACTCATCATCCAAATGCCATTTCTTTGTCCATTAAAAAAACAAAACAAACAAAAAAAACCCACTAAAAAACAGCAGGAGTTCTCTCCATATTGCTTCAGTTGTCTTAACAGAGAATGCTCTAGAGCTTGAGATTAGCTTGCATCATATAAGAAGATTCCCAAGTGCATCCACATAACCAGAGACAATAAACAGAATGCTAGGGCAGGGATATGCTGTGCCTAACAACCTCCTAACCTTGTGGGGAAACTGGTTAAAGGAGCTAAACAGCAAAACCTAATCCTACAACAAAACCTAGTTCTACAAAAGCAACAAGCTTTCTGCCAGCTTAACCCTTTGAACAAGCTCATTATAGAGTCCAGTAAGCCCAGCTGTGAGAACACATGCTAGCTTGGAAAATAATGATAAGAAAGTAGTCTTCCACTATCCTATCACCTGCCAGCACTAGTCAAAGTTGCAAAGAAACTAAAAGAAAATAAAGGCTGAAATAAAAAGATTACACGTTCTGTGAACATACAGGGAGACACACAAAAAAAACCCTAGAAAAAAAAATTATGTAAGCTTGAGATGATTACTGCTAACAAATTCAGGAATGAGAAGATAGAGAAAATATTAGAGGATGATTTCCTACCATCAAATGAATCAGGCTACCTCTCAAAATGTACAGTAGAAACAAATCAGCTTTATGAAGGAGACATGCCAATTTTACGTCAATGCAGTAGAATTGCATGACTCCACATTCAGTTCTTTTATTTTTCACACCTTACAGAAAGTCCTAAAGACTGTAGCTTGTTTTAACTAAGAGGAACCTTGGAACAGCCATAACGGCTAGGGAGTCATCTAGATCTGGTATCCAGCTATGAATATTATTCATCAAAGTCCCACCTGAACAAAACTTCATAGTCAATTTGTTATTTTTCATAACTCTAGATAGCTATTAGCTTACACCTTGGAAGAATTGCATTTATATTCTAGTCATCTTGACTACCTGCATTGCAGATCACTTATATTAAAAACTGAATTACTATCAATACTTAATAGATATTTATATTCAACACAGACCAAGTCTAGGAAAGTACTGAGAAATTAAGACCTTACTGATTTTTCAATAACATTAACATATAAAATGTGGGGTTTCATACACCTCCCTTAAGAGAAAAATGACAAGTTAGTGATACCAATATTTGCTTATCTCCTTCCTCAAAAGATGAGACATTAATTTTCTACATTAAGGAATACAAACATAGAGGCTTTACCCCCACTGTCAGCTCCTGCCCTGCACTTTCTTTTTATGAATTATCAGAATATGCTTCAGAGAAAGCAGGAAGAGAACAGAGGAGAGCAAAGCCAGGGAATGAGGGGGAGAAACAATCCCATCTCTCAGAGGAAAACGTAACAGCCTTTTGCGCTTTTTTTTTTTTTCTGGAAAACCAACAATTGAAAATAGAGGTAAACAGAAAAATATTTCCACTTCTGTTTTTCTCCTGAATGCGAGGCTGATTCTGCATGAATGTGGATTACAGTTCCTGAAATTTAAGGACAGATAATGAAAACAGAAATTCATAGAAAAGGGGAAGTGCCTACAGGTCTTCAGAAGAACGCATTATCTAAAACAACTTGTACCTTCCCAGTTAAATTAAAATTGAAAGAAATGCAATATGACTTGAGGCAAAGCATTGTGAAACTCCAATACTGGTTAGAAGTATACTGTCATTCAAACTTTGCTTAAAAATGGGTTACACTAATAATTTTAAAGCACAAACCTGTCAAAAAGCTGTTTAAAACCTGCATAGTATTTAGTTTTATCTACAACCCTGTGGTAGCAAAGAGATTCACTTCACTGAAATTTTCCACAACTTCTTCCCGTACCATTATTTATTTTAAGCAACAAGCTTCTTTGTCCCAGTGATGTTTCAGTGACAATGTATATTTAATAAAAAGCACTACTGTTGTAAAAATACATTGTATCCCTCTTTTTCAAATTTAATATAAAAAGTGACAACTAGTATCAACTAAATAGCTCGGTCTCAGCTGCATTACCTGAGGTATGTACCATATATGAAGAACAGTGACATCATTAATCCATTCAAAAGAAAAATCACGGCAACATAAAAGGAAGCAGGGTCTCCCAACCCTAACAAGCAAACAGATAAAACACGTTGTTAAATATAGAAGAACGACCATATTGCTTATAAACCACCACACAATCACCATAATACCTTAATGCATCTACAGAAAGAGACAACAAAAAACCAAAAGCCAATGTCACCAAGATTATTGTGGAGATTCAATCTGAAGACTACACTTCTGGAAAAATAAAAATAAGAAAATGAGGAGGGGCAGACACAGGACTGTGGCAGCCAGCAAGAGAAGAAGCCAAGAGGGAAGCATTAACTGTAAAGAAAACCCTGCAATGTATAGAAGGCATAAGCATCACTAAAAACATTCTCTACAGACTACGTTTTGGCTTCATAAAGCTTTTTAGAACAGGTTTGTACTCCCTATACTCTCACTTTCCATCTCTTGCAGGAGTAAAATCCATCTTTAAAAGTATCGCGCACAATACTCTTTGCTTTCGTTTCATTAGAAGCCAAGAGATTTTTCAATAATGCAATTCTTTCAGTTTATTCATTCATAAACACCTCTGCATTCACCCTTCTGCTGTTATTCTCTTACCCATTATTTCTTTAAACCCTCCTGGCTCTAATCATTTCACCACAACAGCAGAAAAAACCTTATTCATTATAGAGAAGGCAGCAAAACTTCCTAGTTTCGTATGGAGAAATGATTAGTCACCACTGCTGCAAACACAGCAAGACAATTCTCTAAAAGTAAGATGATACGCTCACCAAACATGGCAGTCCCAATAATTGGTGTTTTTGTTGGTTTGGGTTTGTTTGTAAAAAAAAAAAAAAAAAAAAAGGAATGAAAAGTTATACATTTATTCACTGTTTGTTGCTTCTGACAAAATTAGAGAGAAAGTGAATCATTCGAGCTCTGAAGAAGTTTTGTGCAAAGATTTTTTTGCCAAAAAAAAAATCTTTCCTTTGTGCAAAGGAAAAACGCTCACTTGTCACCACATAAAGACATTTTAAATGACAAAATGAAACAACTTCAAAAGCTACCATCCATCATTCAGCTCTAATGGATTGTAGAACATCTCAAAGACAAGCATTATTGCATAATACTTACTTGATAAGCCAATATTTTCAATGTGGAAAAAACCCAACAAAACAAAAAACTAACAAAAAACCCCAATAAGTAGCAGCATCCAAGCGTTGGTATCAAAATTAACTTGTAAGATTGAAATTCTTATGCTGAATATTAGGTCACCAGAGGAAGAGGATTCTTCCCAGCAGAATCACTACACAAGATTTCTCCGAAAAGGGAGCTGTGTAGTTACCTTTTCTCTCCTTCCTCCCCACTCCTCAAGTTCTAGTTAAAGGAAAAAAAAACAGGTTTGGAAATGCAGGAGCTTGGAATGCATTAGGGATTCTACAGAACTTACAAAGCTTTCATACGTGCACAGTGGCCTCCAATGACATTTAGAACATCTTATTCTTTTTATTCCAACATTACAAAGGCTCAGACTACAACTGTCAGGTTTTGAAGTGCAGTATAGGAATTCAACCTAGGTAGGAGGAGCTATCTAATAAGCAAAGCCCCACATTCTCACCACTGGTGTTCTTAAAAATACCTTTTTTTTTTCATGCATCTCACTTACGTTCCGAACCTGCCAAAACCACAGGCTCAGCCAAATGAAAGCAAAGACACAGGAATATTGAAATATTTATTACTTCTGAAATACCTAAAGCTACAATCTATACTTCCAGGAAGAAACCAGAACAAAAACACAACTCACCCTCGCAGCTTTCAACAGGACTAAGCCCTTTTCCTCTGTTTACAGTCCAACACGTCTTCGTTGGCACACCAAGAAAATCCATAAAGGCGGTATATATGCGGTACCAGCTGGCGAGGACCACCTAGGTGGAAAAGAGGATTTGGAGTTTCTGAAAAAAAACTTTGAGGTTAGCTCAACGGCCAAGGTAACCCTTCAGGACAACTGGCCCTCATCCAGGATTTATTTTTTTTTTTTAAACTTGGAATTTCTCAACTACTTACCATTTTTGACCATAATTTCCTAAAGGCAAACACAGAGCAAGTGTTCATTAATAGACTAAAATTATGACTGCTTTAGAACAGAAATAATTTCATGCATCAAACTGAAATATTTGAAAAAGTTATACATTTCAATATTGGCTGGAAGGTTCCCCATTTAACTATTAGATATTAAAATCCCAGATTTTGTTGACAGAAGACAGTTAGCCAAATTAAAACCATTCAAGCCAATTAATCCCCCCCACGTGGCAAGAATATTAATGCGCCAAATCTTTAGGGTTTTTATTCAGATAAATGTTGATAGGTTAAATTTAAGCACCCATTAGAAAGGGCTTCCTGATGCAATGTATGACAGCATTTCCCTTTTCTGTTCAAAGGCGGTAATATTCTTGTAACAATAACCAAATTCTGTGTCAACACCTGAGCCAGAAAACATCATTATTTTATGTACAGAAAAACAACAACTCATCTCACAGCAAAGTCACTAGTTAACATCGCTGAGCTATTCTGACGGGATATAAGTGGCTTTAGAGAGTTCATAAATAAGTAATGTGGCCATTCCACTTGAGCTGCTTTGAAACTTATCACCCAGGGGTACCCAGACTGAAAACATGTTTTCACCGCTACAGTATTAGCTGTCTCAGCACTGTGTCGCAGAAAACACGTACAAGATGACTCCCTCTTTTCTTTCTCCATATTATTAATTAGATTCGTTATGTCACTTCTGTCTTCAAGAAGGAAACACAGGGAATTACACCTTGATCCCTGAGAACCCCATGGTGAAAGTCCTCCTGGAAACCGCTGCCAAACATACTAAGGACAAAAAAAAGTGATTGGAAGTGGTCAGGATGGATTTACAAAGGGGAAATCCTCTCTGCCCAACTTCATACACTTCCCAGATGACTGTCTTGGTAGGTGAGGGGACAACCATGGATGTTGGGGTTGTTTCTTTTTTTAATCTGGTGCCAGTTCTGTTGGCATTTTTATTAAGACTAGACGATGGCACAAGAGAACATCCTCAGCATGTTGGCACGTGATACAAAGTTGGAAGGAGTGGTTGACCCTTGTGTTGCCCTTCAGAGGCACCTCAATAGGCCAGAGAACTGGGCCAAAAGGAGTCTCATGAAACGTAAATGTAAAGTCCTGCATCAGAGAGGAACAACACCATGCACCAGTACAGAATGGAGTTGACCAGACAAAAGGCAGTTGTGCAGAAAAGGACCTGTGAGTCTTGGTGGGCAAGTTGTACTTGAGCCAGTGATAAGCCCTTGTTGCAAAGAAAGCCAAATGTCTCCTCGGCTGTATGTCCTTCCCCTCTACTCAGCACTGCTAAGATTGTATCTCCAGTGCTGAGTCCAGCTCTGGGCTGGCCAAGACAAGAACAAGTAGAGATGACGGAGACACACTCTTTTCGATTGACAAGAGCTGAAGGGAGCAAACTGAAATACAGGAAATTCCACTTACAGATAAGAACAACCTTCTTTACTTTGACAGTGGTCAAACACTGAACAGGTTGTCTACAGATTGAGGTACTCAAACGAAGCCCTGGAAACCTGCTCTTTACTTCACCCTGCTCAGAGCATAGCGTTCAGACTGCATGATCTTCAGACATCCCTTCCAACCCCAACTGTTTCACGATTCTATAACTCATTAATTTTTCATACGAAGGCCCCAATCATCATGACTCACTTCACCTGTGGCCTTTACACTCTCACAGTGTCAATCTTACATATTTAAACTACAACTACATCTTTCTAGACCAAGACTCCCTGCAAAGTACATTATGTTGAATTCCTGGAGGTTTTCTGAACATCTGCTCTGAGGAATGCAGCCCTGAGAAAAAAGACCTGGGAGTCCTGGTGAACAACAGGATGACTATGAGCCAACAATGTGTCCTTGTGGCCAAGAAGGCCAATGGCATCCTGGGGGGCATCAGGAAGAGTGTGGCCAGCAGGTGGAGGGAGGTCATCCTCCCCCTCTGCTCTGCCCTGGGGAGGCCCCATCTGGAGCACTGGGTCCAGTGCTGGGCTCCCCAGTTCCAGAAGGACAGGGAACTGCTGGAGAGGGGACAGCAGAGGGCTACAAAGATGAGGAGGGGCCTGGAGCATCTCTCTTATGAGGAAAGGCTGAGGGACTTGGGTCTTTTGAGTCTGGAGAAGAGAAGGTTAAAGGGGGGATCTGATCAACACCTATAAATACTTCAAGGGTGGGTGTCAGGAAGATGGGGCCAGGCTTTTTTCAGTGGTGCCCAGGGATAGGACAAGAGGAAATGGGCACAAACTTGAACATAAAAAGTTCCATCTAAACATGAGGAGGAACTTCTTCCCTGTGAGGGTGGCAGAGCCCTGGAAGAGGCTGTCCAGAGAGGTGGTGGAGTCTCCTTCTCTGGAGACATTCAAACCCCACCTGGACACATTCCTGTGCAACCTCCTCTGGGTGGACCTGCTATGGTAGGGGGTTTGGACTAGATGATCTCCAGAGGTCCCCTCCAACCCCGTAGCATTCTGCGATTCTATGCTTTTTAAAAGAAGGATCTCCCCCCACCCTTTCAGTGCTACCTGCTGCATGTTTTGTAAGAATTGGGTCAGACTAGGTTTTTTTGTTGGCTATAGATGCGTCTAGATGATCTCCAGAGGTCCCTTCCAACCCCAGATCATTCTGTGATTCTGTGATCTGTGGACCTGGCACTTCTGACTATGACACTCGACCCATCTCCAGATAGGCAACAACAGGACTAGGGAACCAAATCCAAATCTTTCCTCTTATCACCTGAGTGTGGTTTGTACACTGCCGATAGAATGCGCATGGCAGCTTAGAGACATCTGTCCAGCGTATTTGCAACTCCAGCCCTGAAGGTGACATTACCCTCTGGTGACACTATCCTAAGCAAATAGAACATTCGTGCTGAACCAATGCTGCACAAAAAAAAAATAATATTAATTTACCAACTTAACCTTTTTATGTCACAAGTGCTTGTGTGCGCTGCAGATGTTACCACATGTAAAAACTCTCTAAAAAGGTACCAGGTTCAGTGCTTCATGCAAAACACAGAGATTTTTTTTTTTTGCCAAAAGCTACTTTACATGCAACAGTTCACATGGGCATAAAAATGGAAGCAAGTCAGTAGTAAAAAATTGCTAGGTCAGTCAGAGCACAATGGCATTTTTGGAATGTCTACTGTCCCAGATGAGACAGTAAATGCAGAACTTGGAAAACAAAAGGCTGGGTCCCAGACCCAGGAGACCTCTAGGGGCCAAGCCAGTCCTCTGCTGTAAAAGAACACATGGAAAATCAATCCCTTTTATTAGTTGCCTTTGAGTAAGCACTTTAATGCCTACTACGTGGGTCTTTGCAACACTCATCACTCCAACTCAGATCTTCATCACTGCTGCCACACACAGAAGTATTGACTGATCTGTAGTGATGAACAGCCAAAGAGGAAACTGAAATTCTGTTGTGGAGTGGTAACGTGTTAGCACATTCTCTCTCCCATTTTGCATCAGGGATCACAGATGAAAATACCACCACAACTACTGGAACAACCTGACTGTGCAGCAAATACCTGGGAAATCAAGATGTTATTGGGACTATAATATTGTACAACTACAAAGACTGACTTGTTGCTTTTGACAGATATTTTTACTGCTTATAAATATAATATGCACAGAGGATGTAGTGATTGCTATGCTATGGACTCACTTTGCCTTTTTATTTTCCTCCTCCTTTTGAAGTTTTCATGGCTAGTACCAGCTGTATATGCAAGTGAATTATTCTACTTTTCTTAATGGGTTTAACATCCTGTTTAGTAACTGGATTTCAAGATTAATTTTGATGCAACTAGTTTTGAAATCTGCTAAACAAGCAAACATTTTATTAAAATTCAGCTGTAATGCTACTATTGGGCTGAAAGATCTGAAAATACCAAAAGGAAATTAAACACTTTCAAAAAACATAACTGGATACTGAGTATCAGAGGAAAAAATGTCACTGCCAAAAAATAAATCCACAAGCATCTTCCCACCAACCAGTCCCATTACAATCAAAAGGAAAAATAGACAAATTTGGAAAACATACTTCAAATGTCAAGTTGCACTTATTGACAGTTTATAGAGGTAGTTATGTGGAAAGAAAGAGTACTCAAGAAATACACTTTAAAAAAAAATATTTACAGGAAGGTTAGACATCAAGCAGTAAATGACTGAAAGAAGCAGAGGAGACCGTCTGCTTTGCATGCAGGCACATGGAAAGATGGATAAATTATGATCCTAGAAAGCTCCAAATGAACAGACAAGCCTACGCATTTTGGACAGTAATCTACCTGACGTCCTTACAGAATCTTAGCCACTATGTCTGATTGCTCTTGCTTTGATTTCATCATCCAATTTACTTAGTCATCTTTCATGGTGACGCTGATGATCCTTTAAGATTCTTCAAGTTCATTCCACCCGTTACCTTTGTGGCTTTTTTTATTTTATTTGAACACTAGAAAGTTACTTTCTTTAGCTGAGCAGGATTTATTTACTTCAGCTATAGTCCGATCTGCAAACATCAAAAGAAACCCCAAACCAGGGAGAGGGTAACAAAAAGCACTCATCTTTAGCATTTAGTTATTCCAGAGCAAGGAATTAAGAAGCAAATGAAACCACAACATGCAAGTTGTATAAATATATGCACGCTGAGAACTCTTACACACACAGTTCCTGAAAGCAGCTCTACTCCAACTGAGCAGGAGAATGAGTATAAATGCTAGTACCTAACAATTATAGATGTTATTAGCCCTTGGTTCTCCAAAAAAATAAGCTGTTGCTGCCACATGGAGTCACAGAAATGTACATTAACCAAAGGAGCTTTCTCTTTGCCAAGTGTTTGAGACACACTGGCAAAACCATGAGAGAGAAACCCAAGCATTTCTGTACTTAAAGTGCTTTTTAGTGACAAAAACAATCAGAGTAGGAATGTAATCTAAGTAGGTAACGAGTCTAACATCAAGGACATACAAAAGAACAGCAGTCAGTCTTCTACAGAGGTATTTCTTTTTGCAACATGCAAGTAAACTATTACCATTCATGGTTTTAGGGCCACAGTGAACTGTGATGTGTTAGTTCCTTGTCCTACACAAAACGCAAACAAAAACAACCTCTCAGTACCTGTATCACTGCAGGCATTGTTGTCACATATTACTGATACGTCATATTTCCTGAAGCACACACAATGTCAGTAACTTACTTGCTTCCAGTGACAAGAACAAAAAAAGACAAGAAGTATAAAATGGGATTGCAACTTTAGGGCACAAAATACAAAGATCTAGAAAGTATTCACATTTGATTGGACATATTTGAAGTCTGAGAATTGATCACAATGTTTGAAGTAACTTACTCATTTTAAATCTGGAAGTAAAATACAGTATTTAAGCAACGCTGCATTAGTCACTGTATCTTTACAACCACATTTTTCAGAGTAGAGATTTTTCCATTTCTTAGAAATTTGTAGTCAAATCTAAAGAAACCAAAGATTTATCAGAAGGTATTATTTTTAAAACATAGCTCACCTCTGGGTAAAGATTGAACCTTTGTAAGGTGTTAATCACTAAAGGATATTCAGTTATTCTGTCATTCATAATTGCCCATACTCCATTCCAAAACGATGGTGCCTCAATAATGATCTTGAAGTAGGAATAATAAAGACCCTGCAGGAGAGCAGAACCATTATTTACAATTAAAGAGGTCACTTCTGCTTCATGAACTGCCATATACAAGCTCGGTTTTTAAATCAAATTTTGTAATAAAACAAATAGGACAAAATGATTTAAGACTACTATCCAGTTTATCAAATCTCTTCTATTAGTGTCACCGAAATAAGCAACTTGCGTTTCCTTCCACCTTGTTTCATTGCACAACTGGAAGCCTCTCGCTTGGGCTGGTAATTATGCACCAGCACAGTACTTCACAATTCTCAACACAAAAACAGCCAAAAGGTGTATAAATTAATAAATATTTGCATATGTACAAAATTATTAAAAAAAATAACAAGTCTGCATAACAAGACTATAATTGAAAATAAGCTACAAGGTACTTGTAGTTTTGTATTCTAGGTCCTCTGGAATCAAACTTTTAATTTACTTTTTAAGTAAAAACTGTGAAGAGATACAATCACAGTGAGCAGCTGCAAGACACACAAACGCCCTGCATGTAAAAGTGTAATCGCATGCTATTTGCAAGATATCGGTATCTTTACTTAGCCAGAGGTATTAAGAAATTTTAGAAAGCCCACGATAACAAGATTACAGACAAATATTTTCCAATCATTGAATTTTTATTGAAACATAATCTAACCATTTCCGTGCGAAAAGCCATTTCTCTTTCTAGTGTTGACAGGTGAGAAAAATGACGGTCATTTTCAAAAAGAGTTGTTATGTGACACCTGTTAAAAAATAATAATTAAAACTGAGTACAGGATCTACAACTCTTGATTAAGTCATATATACCAAGGAACAGCAGCAAAACATTCAATGAAGGCCCAAAGTTTACTTACAAACTGCTACTTTCATAGAATCATTGAATAGTTTGGATTGGAAGGGACTTTAATGATCATTGAGTTCCAAACCCCTGCCCCGGGCAGGGACACCTCCCACCAGACCAGCTTGCTCCAAGCCCCATCCAGCCTGGCCTTGAACCCCTCCAGGGATGGGGCAGCCACAGCTTCTCTGGGCAACCTGGGCCAAGCACTCACCACCCTCACAGCAAAGAAGTTCTTCCCAATATCAAGTCTAAACCTATCCTCTTTCAGTTTAAGCCATTACCCCTTGTCCTGTCTCTCCACTCCCTGACCAAGAGTCCCTCCCCATCTCTCCTGTAGACCCTTCAGCTACTGGAAGGCCGATATAAGGTCTCCTTGGAGCCTTCTCTTCTCCAGGCTGAACAACCCCAACTGTCTCAGCCTGTTCTCATAGCAGAAGTGCTCCAGCCCTCTGAGCATTTTCACCGCCCTCCTCTGGACCTGTTCCAACAGGTCCATGTCCTTCCTGTACTGGGGACTCCAGAGCTGGACGCAGTACTCCAGATGGGGTCTCACCAGAGCAGAGGGACAGAATCACCTCCTGGCCACGATTCTGTTGATGCAGCCCAGGATGCGGGTGGCTTTCTGGGCTGCCAGCACACATTGCCAGCTCATGTCCAGCTTCTCACCCACAAGCACTCCCAAGTCCTTCTCCTCAGGGCTGCTCTCAATCCCTTCTCCACCCAACCTGTATTTGTGCCTGGGATTGCCATGACCCTGGTGCAGGACCTTGCACTTGGGCTGGTTGAACTTCATGTTCCTTATTTTAATTTACTCATATATTATACCAACATTCTCCTCTATTCAGATTATTTTACAAGGAAAAAATATGACCCGTATTTATTAAATTCTATTGTGGAATTAGTTATAACACTCTGATAAATTTTAACTTAAGTGCAGACACTTAAGGATCAAAAGTTTAATGTTATTAAAACTATCAAGTATCCATCTCAGGAAAGTGAATTTAAATATTTGACAAATGAAAAGAAACACAGATTAAAAACTGGATGGAACCTGAAACACAAAGATAAGAGACTGAAAGGCCATTCTTATGTACACAAAGAAAACAGTGGCCAGACTTCTCTGAAGAGGTTAGAAAAAACATGATGTAAAACTAAGAAATTAAAGCAAAATCTAAATAAGCAGAACATAGGAGAACATTGAAATGATTTACCTGGACTTTCAAAAGCCACCGAGTAAAAAAGTC
Organism: Tringa tobata; assembly: GCA_033628505.1. NCBI lineage: Eukaryota > Metazoa > Chordata > Aves > Charadriiformes > Scolopacidae > Tringa > Tringa tobata. Next base: position 770,842 of record JAHREE010000324.1, on the reverse strand, counting down.
TGTTAAATACAGGAAATACACCTGAATTTGTACAGCTAAGCAACAATTTTCCAGCTGGATGGCAGACTTTACTCCTCACTGAAGAGGTTTAAGAGACCTTTCATGTTAGTTTCCCAAGAACGGAATTATTCATCTTAGAGACAATTTGGTTTTGAGAGGAAAGATCTAAATATAAATTATCCCAATGGCTTGTATAAATAATAAAAATATCATTTTGACTTATATTTTAAAATACTGAATTACTCTGAAGCAATAAGTTTAACCTTACCAATGTAGGACTCCTGCAAAAGCAGCTGTAAAGGAAACAAAAGGTGTCAAGTTAACTCAAATATTTTAATAATTGAACATGAAATCATGTTCATTAAACTAATTACAGTACTACTTCAGAGATGCACAGAAGGTACTCAGCCTCTAGCGGAACAGAAGAACAGGAACACCTGCATTAATTTTCATAGTCAGCTCTTTGAAAATCTGAAATGAGGCTGACGATCTTCAGCAATAGGCAATGTTCCCACCTATATCCTCAAGTTGGTCCATCAGAATGTAATGCAATTTCAGCCACCAATGAGAAAAGTGAATTATAAGCTTCTTTTTTAATAAGCATAAATATTTTTAACATCTTTAAAATAACCTACTCAGATTTTGGCTAACACACAGCTCACGCTAAGACCTGATACATGCTAGGGGTAGGACCCAGTGGCCAGAAAGAGCTAAAGGTCATTATGTAGTCATTATCTCCTGCAGCCATAATGCTCACATATGGCTCGTCTGGCAGTTTCTACAGAATCTAACTTATGGAAATTATATAGATCAAACTTCCAGACTTCCAAGATGGAACGTATAAAATACATCATCTTATCCAAAAAAATTTTTGAAGCTTAGGCTTTCATGCTTCCCTGTGAGATACAGGGGACACTTGCACTATGATGGAAGAGGAAGGATGAGCACTCCCACCATCAACTAGGTAGCCATTTTGCTCATAGGTGTACAAGTTAGAAGTAACAAGTTATGAGCTCGTGAATTAGAGAACTTGTGAGTTAGAAACCTCATGCCTTAAGTGATGAATTAGTGAATTCCCATGTTAGACTACTCTGTACAAATGGATTGAGCCCTTGTTTCTCATGTTTGTTTGCTTTCCTAGTGAGCTCATAAAATGAAGTTTAATTTACAGAGTACATTATCCTGTAAACTTGAAAGATCCAAACAGACCGTGATAACCAACACAAGCCTAATTGAGACTATACTTGGACGTATTAACATCCCATTTGTCCATTCGGAGACAATGTGCATTGTTGTTACACAGGTACAGAAAAAGGGAAATAATCTGAGGGACAAAGGAAAAGGAGAAATGATGATAAAGCAGTGGGTAAACAGTCTGACTTCTTGAGCACGACAAGATCTGCAGAAAGCAGAATTCTGCTCAGTATTGACAGTATTCACAGGGCAGTATTCACAACATATCCAGAGCTCACCACGGAAGCAAAGCCAGCGTGAGTGAGGGATAAAGAGTAGGCATTTAGAGAGAACGCAGTGCTCCTGCTAGACTGAAGGTGTCTAGGCACACGGTGGCTCTCTACTATGGTCAACGTTGAGCTCTCTCATTCACAGGGGCTAGAGAGGTGGTTGCCCTCTCCACTTCCAGAGAGGACAACCACCCGGAGAGGATAACCACCCTTCCTGCGCACACCCAACTGGAAGGGGAGGTGTTGAGCACCGTGCCCCTCTCCAGGGTGCTGAACTGCACACACCTCCCACACTCGGCACCGCCCGCCATCAAGGTGCTAGAACTTGGGTAAAACACATCCAATTCCGACACGCTGCTGCAGAACATCATCAGAGAGTCAGCGAGCGCGCACGTGTTCATGTTACATGTGTGTCTCTAGAAAGCAGCTGGGACAAGAGGAAAAAAAGACACCACCTTTGCAAAACCACCAAACATATGTGGAAGAGGAGTGGGCTGAACGAACACTTCATGGCCCAGAATGTATCCCCAAACCACACGTTCTACCAACCCAGGGCCTGGAAGTACTGCTGCTGCTGGCAGTACTTGTTACAGAATCATAGAATTATCCAGGTTGGAAGGGACCTCCAAGGTCATCTAGTGCAACCATCAACCTCACTCTGATCAAAACCATCTCTCTAAGCACTATGGCAACCCGGCTTTTCAATACCTATAGAGATGGGACCTCAACCACTGCCCTGGGCAGACCAGTCCAAGGCTTAAGAACCCTTTCTGTACAAAAATTGTTCCTAATCTCCAATCTAAACCTCCCCTGGGGCAACTTGAGGCCATTTCCTCTTGTCCCATCCCCTGTTCCTTGGAAGAAGAGACCGACCCCCCCTGGCTACACCCTCCTTTCAGGGAGTTGGAGAGAGCCAGAAGGTCTCCCCTCAGCCTCCTTTTCTCCAGGATGAACACCCCCAGCTCCCTCAGCCTCTCCTCACAAGACTTGTGCTCCAGACCCCTCACCAGCTCCATTGCCCTTCTCTGGACCCACTCCAGACCCTCAAGGTCTTTTTTTCTTGGAAGGGGCCCAAAACTGGACCCAGCCCTCGAGGTGAGGCCTCACCAGTGCCCAGGACAGGGGGACCATCACCTCCTGAGTCCTAGTCCCCACACTGTTCCTGATTATCATTGTCACCACAATGCTGCTGCTGGCAGTACTTTTATCATTGTCACCACAGGTCATAATGCAACAAACTACAGTTATGAACCTCAATTTTAATATTAAGGTTTTGTATACACTGGTGTGTCAGGTGACACAGGGTAAGATGGAAAAAAAAAAAGGAGAAAAAAAAAAAAGAATTACCCAAGGGGAAAAAGAATTTCTAAACTACCTACCTGTACAGTTTAACATTTACCTCAAGTTACATACTTCATATAGTACTTCAGGTTGATACAATACCACACTGAAACTTCCTTAGGAGTTTTTCAGCTCCACTTCAGTCACTGAAGTAGTTTTCTTATAGAGAAGCCTGGATTTCAGTTACAAAATGAATACTGCAAGCTTTCATTTAAAACTCTATATTTTTACATATACTTTCTAGGAAAAAAAAGTTAACTGAAAGATTGCCCAGTATAGTTCACATTAAATAGAATCTAATGTCTTAAGAATGTCTCTGGAGCTAGAGAGTTGGGGAATTTGCAGCTCTCCATGAGAACTTTTTCATAAAGGCAGATCTGGATGTGCTTCCCTGGAATTCCATATCGCATCAGCTGTATCAGCAGCATAGCAAACGATATTCCATAAATAAACACATTTTGCAGTAATTGTATGGAAATAAAGAAAGCAGTCCCTACCTTTCTTAGTTACTACTTATTGTGTCTCACATTTGCACAAGGCATTATTTCATTTCCCAGCAACGTTTTTCAGATTTCTAATAAGATTCCCAATTAGATGCTGAAATATATTTACATATACAACTCAACTATAAAAAATGTATCAATTTTAAGAGAGATTACACATTAGGTAAGAACATACAGTAAAGTCAAAATAAATGCACATTAGCTACCAATACTGCTCATGATCCCAAATTCATGTGGTTTCAAACAAGCAGCATTTTACTGTTGCAAGTAATTTATCTATTAATACAGAAATTACATTTCAGATTCAAACATACCACTTACTCCCTAGAGAAAACAATGTATTTAAATCTGATTCTTCCCTTCACTAAGTGTTTTATTTAAAGTCGATGCATTAAATGTAAATACATTCACTGATATTTTGGAGAATTTCATACACAGTTTTATGAAACTTCACAGCATCGCTCTATTATGAAAGACCTTTTATAATCATGCAGCAATTCATGTAATTACTCGCATTTCAAGAGACAATTCATAGACTTACACTATGAGTCCAAATCGAGGTTTTTCAACAGAGTGCACTCAGACTTACCTTAAACTAGTTTCTGATGGAAAACATGAAGATTAGGTCTCTTAAATTACCTTCCTTTGATCCCACTAATGTTACCGGGAAGGGAATGAAGGTGAGGAAAAGTGAGGACTAATTACACTACAAAGACTTACACAGCTGCTATGGACTTGAACTTGCAGATGCTATTTTCTCACCCAACCTAAGAATCCCCAAAAGCAAAGCACAGGATCAGATTTTTGCAGACTAGGGCTATTACGTAAAATCTGACACTTTATTCTTCAGCTTTCCTATTTTCGCCCATGTTCTGTTCCAAGAAAAGCAGTATGAGTGGCTTATAAAAAGCATTCTAATTCCAGAAATTAAATACTGCAGAACACAGCCATAATATACAGAACTCATTTACCAAGGGAGCAACGAATGGTGACATTCTGTAACACAACAGTATGTGAAGCATATAGAAACTGATTAATAATTTGGAAGTATTCTCAAAGTGACTAGGTAGGAATACAGCAGAACTGGGAACAACGAGGAACGTGCAAGTATTGACTATTCCTGCAGCTTAGTCAAGACATTTCATTGTGAGATTGTGTGTGATCTGGGAAGGATGTCTTTGAGAATAAGGCCTCAATTCAAGGTAATTTAAAAAAAAAAACAACAAAACCATAACATAATGGGGCAAAGTGTTGTGTAAGACTGTGCTTGAAAATCTGACAACTTTACTGTTGCACATAAATTGGAGATAAGAGGGGGAAAAAAAATCCATGCCCTATAAGAAAACTAGCTCCAGCTGTAGTTTTAAAAATCTTAAAGAACAAAAATCTTAAAGAACAAAAATTCAGATAGCACTAAAAGTAAGAAAAAAACAGTTTCATATTTAGAATATGTACATTCTTTGCTACTGCAAATACTGTATGCTATTACATATTTTGCTATTAAGGGTTTACTCCTACTAAAAATGTAAATAGCTCCCTGAAGTATTTAATTGGTTATCTGGGTTTCACAGCCAACTTCAAAGTCCAGAAATGATAAAGCTCTCGACCTAATCTGCTCTCCAGTTTCAATCAAACGAAGGCATTTTTCCAATTTTGACCATCATTTTAACGTTTCTATGTTTTTTAAGTAACTACTAACCTAGGAAACGCTGAATAAAGAGAGGCAAGCAAAGCAATTCAGGAAGAGTTTATTCATCAATTAGTTTGCAAGCTAAGGGTTGTTTCCCTGCTACTACTTTGCAATGTAATTCATCCGACTGAAGAAACTCCCTTTAGCGACAAGGACTACTGGTAGAGTGATTAATAGCACCAGCATCTTTGGAATACCCTGACAGTCATTTACTATAATACCTTTAACAGTACATCTAGTCGCACATCTGACAGATCTCCTATTATTATTTAACATTTGTTAACTTCAGAAATATATTTCGGATTTAATTTCGCAAAATACGTTAGGTGCTTTTTCCAAGACTTTGGCCATCAGCCATTTTCTTATTCATTCCAAAATATTCCCAAAGATAATAACATCTGAATTTTCATCCTCCTACAGTTGTATGTTTTTGCACAGGTAATCCTTACAAAACAAGCTGTTTTCATTATACAACTTAATAAGAGCTGCTTCCCCCCACCGCCCCCCTGGAAATTAATGACTGGAGAGGAGAGATCCATAAATACCCAGACAATTATTTTCCTACAAATATTGTGATACCATGTCAGCTGCTACAATAACAGCTTTATAAAAGTTACTAGGTAGGAAGTTATTTACTGCCCCTTTTCAACATCAGCTATGCTTTTTTGCTTTTCCAATTTATACTTTGATACAGTTTACAATTCCAGAGAAAGAAAGGTAAAAAGAACAGCATTTTCCCCTGATATATTCCTTCTACTTACCCAGAAGGAAAGTGAGCCATATCTTGCTATCAGCTTTTATGATGAAGGCCTTTCTGTCATCAACAAATACTGTTGAAAGAAAACAAGTATCTTAAGCATCATTTAAGAACAGCCTCTGTAAAAAGAAATCTGTTCGAACGCTGCACTGTTAGTTTTCTGTAAAAAATTTCAACCAGGCTTCAAAAACGCTGAAGAGAAATTTCACACAGCAAGTCAGCAGCTACACATAAAAGCTTTGAACATTACAGGTAGATACACAAATCACGAGGTTTTTAATTCCTGAAGTAACTTTTTACAAAATAACTTGTCCAAGGAGCGATACAGGGAATAGATACATAGGTGCCTTACTGACAAAGTCATCCTTTTAAAGGATAAGCAACCCTTTTCAGCAAAGCCTTACCAAGAAACGAACCGCTCAGGCCAAACACACAGGCTGAGCTGCTCAGCGCGACTGGAGAGGCTGATTTAACAAGAATTAGTTGCAGAAACACCACGCTTTCCCCATTTCCCCCCCCCCCCCCCCCCAAAA
>JAHREE010000324.1:727352-764176 GCA_033628505.1 Tringa tobata | reverse complement strand
GGGGGGAGCCGTTAGTGCCTCACCACACAGACACACACACGCACCGCAGCGCACGTGCTGCCCGCCCGCCCTCAGGGGAGGCGGGAACGGGGGTCTGCCCGCGCGCCGCTTTCCTCGCCCGGGAGGGACGGGGGGGGCCTTACACTGCCCCCCCCCTTCCCCTTCATAGGATCATAGAATGGTTAGAGTTGGAAGGGACCTTAAAGATCACCCAGTTCCAACCCCCCTGCCCTGGGCAGGGACACCTCCCACCAGACCAGGTTGCTCCAAGCCCCATCCAGCCTGGCCTTGAACCCCTCCAGGGATGGGGCAGCCACAGCTTCTCTGGGCAACCGGGGCCAGGCTCTCACCACCCTCACAGCAAAGAATTTCTTCCCAATATCTAATCTAAATCTCCCCTCTTTCAGTTTAAAACCATGACCCCTCGTCCTATGGCTCCCCTCCCTGATCAAAGAGTCCCTCCCCATCTCTCCTGTAGCCCCTTCAGGTACTGGAAGGCTGCTGTAAGGTCTTCCCGGAGCCTTCTCCAGGCTGAACAACCCCAGCTCTCTCAGCCTGTCTTCACAGCAGAGGTGCTCCACCCCTCTGAGCATCTTCATGGCCTTCCCCTGGACCCGTTCCAACAGGTCCATGTCCTTCCTGTGCTGAGGACTCCAGAGCTCTGTCTGCTCTGTTTAGCTCTATAAGCATCGCCTCAGTGAAGTCAAGCCCACGCCCAACGACAGGACATGTCTCCTGAGTGATGTTTCCCCCCCCCCAAAATTCCCAAAATTTTAACTGCCAGGAGGTGTCCTGGGGCCACAGAAAACAATTCTTCTGCCTCATTTTGGAGTTGAGGCGTGGGCTTGCCTCACTGTGCACCAGTTGTGAGGCAATACCTGGGGGGCTTCCACCAGAGATCCAAGAGTTGGGTCCCAGGGCTGCCTGGAGGCCCAGGGCTTCCAGCGGGACAAGGCCACAAGCCGAATCATGGAATCACATGGGGTTGGAAGGGACCTCTGGAGATCATCTAGTCCAAACCCCTGCCAAAGCAGGTCCACCCAGAGCAGGTTGCACAGGAATGTGTCCAGGTGGGGTTTGAATGTCTCCAGAGAAGGAGACTACACCACCTCCCTGGGCAGCCTCTTCCAGGGCTCTGCCACCCTCAAAGGGAAGAAGTTCCTCCTCATGTTGAGATGGAACTTCTAATGTTCCAGTTTGTGCCCGTTGCCTCTTGTCCTGTCCCTGGACATCACTGAAAAAAGACCAGCCCCATCCTCCTGACACCCACCCTTGAAGTATTTATAGGTGTTGATCAGATCCCCCCTCAGCCTTCTCTTCTCCAGACAAAGAGACCCAAGTCCCTCAGCCTCTCCTCAGAAGAGAGATGCTCCAGGCCCCTCATCATCTCTGTAGCCCTCTGCTGTCCCCTCTCCAGTAGTTCCCTGTCTCTCTTGAACTGGGGATCCCAGCACTGGACCCAGTGCTCCAGATGGGACCTCCCCAGAGGTCCGGCTTCAGCTACTGAGGTAACGGACGTATTAGAACAGGATGGCCTTTGCTCTGTTCTTTGTGGCAGGAGGAATGTTGTAAGCAAAATAAGGGTATGAATGTACAAGCTGGTACAGTCGCATAAAACAAACAAGCCTGTGGGACTGACAGAGGGTCTGTGCGTCCACAAGTGCTCTCGGCTCCACCTTTTCTTGCTTGTTGAGGGAAAATGGTCCTTCTACCCCCAGCTGTTTGGGGGAAATAATTGCAAAGGGCACTGATCTCAAAAAATGAGCAAGGAAGAAACAGTATTTTTCATTTTACCAGTTTATATATTTATTTAAAACTCCCAAGCACGCAGGACCTTCTTCCAACAGGAATTACCTGTAATAGTTTAATATTTCAAGAAACATTTATCTGTGGTTACACTATTTGAATCTTTGGAAGCTCCTTACTTTTTTCCCACCTGCTTTCCAAGAGAAAAAGTTCCACAATCTGCTCTTTTTTCATATTTGCTTATCATGAACTTAGTAACCAAAGGAGTCTGTTGCTGCTGGCTGAGTGACTGAAAAGTACAGGCTGCAGATAGTTCAGGAGTTCCGCTTGTAACTGGCATAGAAAACAGAGCAATACGGTACGTTCTGCTGATTTTTAACTCCTGAAACCTATTTTCAGCTTTTGCCAAAAAGCAACAGGGGTCGGGGAGCACTTCAGAACTCGGAGGGTTGAGATGATTAAGGTTCAAATGAATGCTGCGGGACGGCTCAGCCATTAAGATTCACTGGGCCTGCTCCAGCTGCAGCAAATCAATTACTTTCAGGCTGGTTTCTTTTTATTAAAACCCTTCAGGCAATTTATTTCAAAAGATACCACCCGCAGAACCCGATTACAAAGGCACACGCTACAAAACTAAAGAACTCTTAATGATTTTAAAAGTTATTATCACGGTGCACCAGCAGAACGTCACATTCTTAAATGTAAAGGTGCCCATGTTCAGCATGGGCTGAATCTTCTGAATTGCTGAAGAACTTACTTTCTCCAACTCTGAATTTTTCTCCTAACTTATTTTCTCCAGGGACAGCAAAATGCATAAGGCGTTGCTCCACAGTTTTCCAGTGTCCCAGGACGAAGCCCACCATGGACCACAACGTTCGTGTTTCTGCTGAGTCTTCCCTGTCTCTCTGACCACACGTTTTCTGCCATCGCTGGACTGTCTCTTCGTGTTTCCAAATTACTCTGCTGGAGATCAGCAGCCTCAGGCTGCCGAGTCGGACGGTGGTCGTGACACGGAGGTAACTCACAGCCCTCAGGTATCATGCCCACTTGGCAGTCCCTATATATTCCCTGGTGGTGTTCATTCCTCAGGACGCTGGGCGCGCACACCTTGTCACCAAATATTCCCCGTCTTGCTTTCTTTTCCTCCATTCATTCTCATCTTTTCTACTATTTCTTGCCACCCGTTCTCTCCTTCTTCCTCTGGCCTCACGCGAGACCTTCCCTTTGCATTTTATTACCCATCCCAACCCCTTCTCTCTCCCCGGGTGATCAGAGTGAGAGTGTCTGTAGAGAATTCCCTTTTTATAACTGCAGTGGAGTTAAATAAAAGTTAGGGAACTTCAGGCTCCCTTTCCTTGGTTGATTTAATCCAAGGTTAGCATGCAACGAAGGCATAATGTGGGAAGCAAGCCTCTCCAGCAAACATTTGTGTGGCTGCTGCCTGGTGAGACGTACTCAGCCTACCATTTAGTTCCTAGCAAAATGGAACTAGCCATTTTGAGTGCTGACAGCAACGTAGCTGCAGCGACGGGGAGCTCGGAGCCTTGGGAAACCAGCCAGGCAGTTAGGGCATTTTGAGCTCCAGGCCACGTGGCCGGATCTGACTTAAATCATTATTAATCTTACTAGAGCTCCAGTCACAGAGCAGACAGCTTCTTACCTAGGGAAAGAACTTCACGAGAACAGGAATTGTTGGGACCTCCTCTGGTGACGAGCGGGCTGAGTAGAAGTGCAGAAGGTTACGGAGTCTTCTAAGGCAGAAGTAAAGGAGCGGGATCGCCCTCGGAGCTTGTACGTGGAGGAATCTGCCAGGAAAAACCAGCAGAATATAGTGGCAAACAAGTTTCAGTGTGTACACTGTCCTATTTAACAGCTCTGTGGGGCCAGTTCTCCTTCTGCAGGGTAGGAATAACCCCCTGGAGTTAACTCCTTTAAACATGTGTTGCCTGTTCAAACTTCAGTGGATTTTTTCCCTCAGGAGGGAAAAATACTCTCCTGGTGAGTCAGTAATACAGCAGTCTGATCTCTACTTGCATATCTCTGTTGATGTCTATCTTCTCTTTTAAAACTGCAGTTGTATTTAACTATATATATCTATGCAACTATATATAACTAGAGCAACTGCAGTTGCATTTTAGCTATATATATAAAAAACTATATAGAACTGGAACACCTATGTCTGTATGGCTTACTCTCATACAAGTGAAAGCTTGTTCGTACTAGAAACAAATGAGAACAATTTACCCAGCTTGCCTACCCTGGCAACAAAATAAATAAATAAATAAATAGAATCACATTTTTAGAATGAGAGGTCCTGAAGACCTTTCTTTCTTTGACACAGAAATTACTTCCTTCATTTCTATAAAGATGATTGTAAGTTTCAAACTGCCTTGCTGCCGGAATAAGGCTGAAGAACGCTAGTGACTCAGAGAACCCAATTATTCTCTACCAGACTGGTTCTGATTTCTTGGCTTTCAGTTTCCCGCGCCACTTTCATGCTCCCCTTAAGTGCTCCCCTGCAGCTCTGAAAAAAAAAATAGTTAAAAAAAAAAAAAACAAAGAACAAGAAATACTATGAATATCAAGAAAAAAATGGAAGCCACACTGGTAACCTCATAGGTCTAACGCATCTGCAGTTGCCCTTCCTTCCTGGCGGCAGACAGAACGATCGCAGCAGCCCATCCATCCCATTGCCCTGTTGAGCAGCTGGTTTGGGAGATTTGCCAGTGCCCCTTCTGATGGCATGGAGAGCGATCATCTCCTCCCGGCTGGGGCCTGGAATGTTGCTGTAATTCTTCACCATCCCGAGGACTTTTAACTCCCCTGCACGACCTAATCTCCTTACAGCTTTCGAAATGAAGGTCTCTTGCTGTACGCTCCACGCTCTCGCTGCGTGGCGTTTGGCCCCAGCAGGTAGGCATGCTCATTTGGCACCAATACCATCATTCACAGCCACAGCAACTGTGTCTCATTCTGCTTCTATTTGGAGGAGCAAATTATAGAGCAACTTACCCAAGGACCACAGAACTCGCTATTACAAGCAGAAGGGACGGATCCTAACCTGGTTTACCAGCCGCTGTGGTTTTGCTTCAATTTTTTTTGCGGAGTCAGTGTTTACCTGGTGTGTCTCTAAGTAGCTGCTGCCAAAAGATGCGTCGGAAAAGACGGAGGAAACAGCTCACAGTGACAAGCAGGAGCCAAGTGACAACAACAAAACAGATTCAGGTGAACACGGGCTGTGCTATTACTATATTTCATGGCAGATGCCCTCTATGTGAGAATGAGGATACGTGCACTGTTTATGGTGCACATATCTGATGGAAATGGTGGAAATACAGGAAGGCAGCAAATGGATTTAGAACAGAAGCATGAGAAAAGCAAGGAGCTGGAAGTGCTCACAGAATGTGAGAGAATATATGTGAGAAACAGTAGGGCTCTTGAAATGTTTTGCCGTATCAAAGTTAGTAAACTTACGCTGCTGGGGATTTACTGGCAAATCTGCTTTGGCAAGAGGGTGACAGAAGCTTGTGGACCACTGTGAAATGCTTGCAGACAGCTGTATCGGAAACAGCAGCAGGGTCTAAGTTTGCCTCTTCAGATGTCAGCAAGTTTATTTCTGTTTCACCCTTTGCTTACCCTGATATTCATAGAATCATAGAACTGTCTACGCTGGAAGGGACCTCCAAGGTCATTCGGTCCAACCATCAACCTAACTCTGATCAAAACTGTCACTAAACCATGTCTCTAAGCACTATGGCAACCCGGCTTTTCAATCCCTCCAGGGATGGGGCCTCAACAACTGCCCTGGGCAGCCCAGTCCAAGGCTTAAGAACCCTTTCCAGGGAAAAATTGTTCCCAATCTCCAATCTGAACCTCCCCTGGGGCAACTTGAGGCCATTTCCTCTTGTCCCATCACCTGTTCCTTGGGAGAAGAGGCCGACCCCCCCTGGCTACACCCTCCTTTCAGGGAGTTGGAGAGAGCCAGAAGGTCTCCCCTCAGCCTCCTTTTCTCTTTCAGTTTATCTCTTGCTGCCCTGGTTAATGAAGGTAGAGAAAAAGCAGATTAATTACCCAGAGAGAGTAATTGAAAGTGCCTTTGGCAAGATAGGCAGAAAGGCAGACCAGACTGAGGATGATCCTATGCATCAAACACCCCCTTAAAGGACAAACAAAGCCCTGCCTTGGGAATGTTTGCTTCCTGCATACAACTGAGCAAAGGTGAATGTTTTGTGACTGACGTGGTCACCTCGAGGGCTGCAGGGCATTCTTCCTTGGTAAGTTTTTGATGGAGACCTTATTAAGGAGGAGAGAATGATGCTGAGGCTACAAACCCTTTAATTTAGAACCACACAAAACTAAAAAAGTAATACAAAGTTTACACACAAAAATTTTGAAAATCCTATATGGAGTCCTTGCTGGTGACTGACAGCAGCAGTTTATTTTCCTCATCTCCTTCCTCACCTTTTCAACTTTTTGATAATCCATCTCAAATCAAGATCCCGACTATTTGAGCGCTTTCATTAGACATTCTGAGCCCTTGCTAATAAAGGCACCCAAATCAGGCTTTGTAGACTGTGTTCCCAAAGCATCAAGCCGTGCCACAGCGTCAAACAACTTGATGGAATTCATCCGTTTCCATTTTCCACGTGGAAAAGACAGTTCATTTGTAGGCATCATTCCTTTACATGACCTATCGGGTTGTCCTCCCTTACTTTTTCATGTCACCACGCCACTCTCTCCAGCAGCTGTGAAACCAGTAGCGCTCCCTTTCCGTTGGAACAAGGCATTTTGGCTGTGTCCCATTTGCTGACAAATAGGTACAACCACCAAGTCCTACTTCGGAGCTTATTTTTGAGATCACAGTGCCCTCTGCTGTCTAAGGCGACCTCTTTACTTCTCCATTGTAGTTTAAAAACAGTATGCCAAGTGTTTCTATATATTCACTAAAAAGCAAGATTTTTTTTTTTCTTTTTTCTTCCCAGAATTAACACATTCATTTCTGTCCCGACACACGCTTTCATCCAGACTAGGCTGTTGGACTGGACAGAAAACGGGTTGTCCGGGCCGTAGTCATTCCTTGCTGACCCTGAGGCTGCTTTGTCCAAGTCCCTGTTAATTTAAACTAAACCACTGATCTAGGCAGAGCTTGAATCACACCTGACTTGTAAATGCGGAGTGGTTCCACACAAGGAAGCGCTCTGACATACATGCAAAGTAAGAACAACCAGGCCTGCGTTGCAAGTACAAATTGTAAACACACCTGCCACGGGTTTGTATTGCTCCCGGTGATCACGCCGACTCCCCAGATACAAATCACCTATTGCATACGGAAGCGTTCTCTACAGACTCTTCTCCTGTTCCTGTTTGCCTTCACCATCTCTCTTCATAAGCAATATGGGCTGCTTTAGGTGGTCTCGCTCCCCTGTCAGTGTCCTCTGGAGCACTGCCGACTGTCCTGCAAGTGAGCCTGGGAACATCCCTGCTCTCCCCCAACCCATCTCTCATAAGAAACTACAGACCCCTTGGGACACTCCCTCTCTCACCCCCAAAGCCCCATTTACCTTCACACAAGACGTAGGCTGCTCTGCCCACCCTATCCCTAACCATCAGAAAATCCTGCTTGCTTTTGGTTTTAGCAAAGAGAATTCAATTCAAAAGACGCATCTGTAGCCAACAAAAAAACCTAGCCTGACCCAATTCTTCCAAAACATGCAGCAGGGAGCACTGAAAGGGTGGGGGGAGATCCTTCTTTTAAAAAGCATAGAATTGCAGAATGCTATGGTGTTGGAGGGGACCTCTGGACATCATCTAGTCCAAACCCCCTGCCAAAGCAGGTCCACCCAGAGCAGGTTGCACAGGAACGTGTCCAGGTGGGGTTTGAATGTCTCCAGAGAAGGAGACTCCACCACCTCTCTGGGCAGCCTCTGCCGGGGCTCTGCCACCTTCACAGGGAAGAAGTTCCTCCTCATGTTTAGGTGGAACTTCTTATGTTCAAGTTTGTGCCCATTCCCTCTTGTCCTATCCCTGGGCACCACTGAAAAAAGACCAGCCCCATCCTCCTGACACCCACCCTTGAAGTATTTATAGGTGTTGATCAGATCCCCCCTCAGCCTTCTCTTCTCCAGACTCAAAAGACCCAAGTCCCTCAGCCTTTCCTCTTAAGAGAGATGCTCCAGGCCCCTCCTCATCTTTGTGCTCCTCTGCTGTCCCCTCTCCAGCAGTTCCCTGTCCTTCTTGAACTGGGGATCCCAGAACTGGACCCAGTGCTCCAGATGGGGCCTCCCCAGGGCAGAGCAGAGGGGGAGGATGACCTCCCTCCACCTGCTGGTCACACTCTTCCTGGTGCCCCCCAGGATGCTATTGGTCTTCTTGGCCACAAGGGCACATTGCTGGCTCATGGGCATCCTGTTGTGTTCCAGGACACCCAGGTCTTTTTCCTCAGAGCTGCTCTCCAGCAGGTCAGACCCCAGCCTGTACTGCTGAAAATATACTGTTTCTTTCATATTCTGACATTTTTGGGTTTTTTTTCCCAGCTTGACAGAACAACTCATTATGCTTAGAGAGCAGCAGCTGACTTACTGTTTCACGAGGCAGGTGCAACCACTCCAGCTCTTCATGGGGCTACACCTTGTTTCCCGGTAGGGGATCTTGTAGCGTGATTTCCCCATACCATGACACGTGGGAGTTCAGAGGGTTTTCCTTCCAGAGAGATTGCATTGATGTTAGATATCGATGCATATGTAGATTGTGTACTGAAGCCTGAATACAGTACAGCATTCATTTTCCTATGTTAGTGTGATAGCAAAATGAGGAGCGTTCACTAAGCAATGTGCTTTTGAGCATACACATATTTATATAATTGTGTGTGTTTGCATGCAGAGAATCATAGAACTGTCTAGGCTGGAAGGGACCTCCAAGGTCATCTAGTGCAACCATCAACCTCACTCTGATCCAAACCATCACTAAACTATGTCTCTAAGCACTATGGCAACCCAGCTTTTAAATCCCTCCAGGGATGGGGCCTCAATCACTGCCCTGGGCAGCCCAGTCCAAGGCTTAAGAACCGTTTCTGTATAAAAAATTGTTCCAAATATCCAGTCTGAACCTCCCCCCGGGGCAACTTGAGGACATCTCCTCGTGTCCCATCACCTGGGACTTGGGAGAAGAGACCGACCCCCCCTGGCTACACCCTCTTTTCAGGGAGTTGGAGAGAGCCAGAAGGTCTCCCCTCAGCCTCCTTTTCTCCAGGATGAACACCCCCAGCTCCCTCAGCCTCTCCTCACAAGACTTCTTCTCCAGACCCCTCACCAGCTCC
Organism: Tringa tobata; assembly: GCA_033628505.1. NCBI lineage: Eukaryota > Metazoa > Chordata > Aves > Charadriiformes > Scolopacidae > Tringa > Tringa tobata. The sequence goes on along the minus strand of JAHREE010000324.1, from coordinate 755,115 downwards.
CTTGCCCTTCTCTGGACCTGCTCCACCCCCTCAAGGTCTTTTTTGTGGTGAGAGCCCAAAACTGGACACAGCCCTCAAGGTGGGGCCTCACCAGTGCCCAGGACAGGGGGACCATCACCTCCCGAGTCCTACTCCCCACGCTGTTCCTGACACAGGCCAGGATGCTGGTGGCCTTCTTGGCCACCTGGGCACACTGCTGGCTCATCTTCAGCCCACAGTCGACCAACACCCCCAGGTCCTTTTCTGCCAGGCAGCTCCAGCCACTCTGCCCCCAGCCTGTAGCGCTGCAGGGGGTTGGTGGGACCCCAGGGCAGGACCCGGCACTCGGCCTGAACTTAATTCAACAGTCAGACTTTACAAGGGTAGGGTGTGGGTTTGGATTCAGATGGCTTCTGTCTTAATAGCAATTTAGATCTGGGCAAACAGTGGAAGGAAAAGAGGACAAAACGTGAAGACCACTGCAAGAGAAGAAATCATCAACTCTCTGTACAGCTCACTGTCATCACGCTCTCTGAGACGCGAAGAAAAGGTCTGCAAAAGTATGCAAATTGTTGCCTCAAATTAAAATACGGGCAGCTTTATGCAAATACTCAATCTCCACGGTTTTGCTGCGAGTAAAGGGGTTCGGTGGGACACACGCACCCGGTTCAGCAACAGCACGTCCCAAACAACCAGCCGGTTCCAGAACTCCGGCGTGGAAAGAAGGGTTTAAGTGGGTGCAGACAACTGCTCTGGGCCTCGCGAGGCTTCCTGAGTGTTATAAATTGGCTTTTGTGTAAATGAAAGTCAGGCTGTGTATCTTCTGCCCGGGCATAGTGTTGAGTGCCTGTTCCAAAAGTATTGAAAGACACCTTCTTTGTTAAGATATGGGCTGTTACACTTGCTTTGTCTACCAGGAAGAAATTAGAAGTCGTGCATGTGGATACAAGCTAATTATTTTCTCTTTTTTTTTCAGGTAGGATTTGTTACAGAAAACGCTAATATTTGCTGAAAATAAGAGAGTTGGAAAATACATATATATCTTAACCACCCATAATCCAAAAAAGACATTACAGTTTACACCTGTCTGGATGCCATCCAACCAGTAGAAAACAAACAAGCAGAACTAGAGATAAAACCAAGCCAGAGGAACACCTAATCAGCTTCAGAGACACAGCAGGTAAGTGATGCAGACCAGCATCCTTTCAGTCACCATGTGGATTCTGCACCTGAGGACCAATCTGAGAAGATACGCTCAGTGCAGGCTGTAGGTTACCTATTGGGTAGGGGAAAAAAAAATATGCATTTTTCTGCCTGAAAAATGCTTGAAGAAATACGATGAAATTTTGCAGCAGTGACAGAGTAGGTTCCTGGGGAGACAACTGAAAAAACACTGTTGTTGCAGGGACTTGAGGTCAGAGAAGCCAGCGGGAACAAGGGAATTTGGGGAACACAAGTAGCGGCATCTGGGGCACATGGAAAAGCTTGGATACACCAAATCTTTTTTTTTTTTTTCACCTCCTGATTTGTCACTCTCCCTGATTTTCCCACCTCCCTGTGTCTCCCAGAAGAGACGACAGGCTGAGCCACCGGGAGCCCAATGCCCAGGGCAGTGGTCGCTGCTGAGGAGCTGTGGTGGCCCATTACCAGGCTGGTGCTGTCGGTGGCCCATCACCAGGCTGTCGCCGGCAGGGGGTGCAGGACGCCTGTGAAATACACCTCTGCAATCCCCTGCTTGAAATGAGACATTTCTCCCTTCCAGGTGGCCTTTTTCCTACAGGTGTACCCAAGTGCAGGAGGGGAATGGTCAGGTGGTGTCCCAAAGACCGTTATTTTTTAATTAGAAACAAAAGGAGGAATTTCCTGTGTCTCTGCAGCTGCGGGTTAGCTTTGAAGTTTCACGGCAAGGTTGTGCTTGTGAGAGTGATGCCTGTGCCAGGAACCCTATTTGTGCACACGTGGGTGTCACCATGAACATCGGGCAGGCAGAGCTGCCAACCACTGCATCATTGCAGGGACACAGGCTTGTGGCACGTCAGCTGCTGGCCCCAAGCAGAGCAGGCAAGAGGGAACCATCTCTCTACCTCTAAGAGGAGGCTGGTGGAAAAAGACAGGGCTGCAGCAGCCCAGCCGTGTAGGAGACCTCCATTCTCCAGCACTCAGGACTCCACACTCATAGAATGGTTTGGGTTGGAAGGGACCTTAAAGATCATCCAGTTCCCACCCCCTGCCCTGGGCAGGGACACCTCCCACCAGACCAGGTTGCTCCAAGCCCCATCCAGCCTGGCCTTGAACCCCTCCAGGGATTGGGCAGCCACAGCTTCTCTGGACAACCTGTTCCAGGCTCTCACCACCCTCACAGCAAAGAATTTCTTTCTGGTATCTCATCTAAATCTCCTCTCTTTCAGTTTAAAACCATTACCTCTCATCCTATCATTATGCTCCATCGTAAAGAGTCCCTCCCCTTCTCTCCTGTAGCCCCTTCAAGTACTGGAAGACCATTATAAGGTCTTCCTGGAGCCTTCTCCAGGCTCAACAACGCAAGCTCATGCGGCGTATGGGGAAGCTGGGAAGGAGCAGCAACCCTCAAAGCACTCATCCTGCATCTGCAAAAAAAGGGTCTAAATCTATCACAGTGTCCCAAGCCATAGAATGGCGTGTGAAATTATATATATACATCTATATAGTCTTGGCCTTGATGATAATCAAGACTTCAATTTTATGTTAGGGTGTGGTTGTTGTTTTTTTTTGTTGGGATTTTTTTTGTCGGGATTTTTTTTGTCATCTAACAATTAAAAAGTATGATGGAGTGGAAGTGTGTAATAATGTAAAGGTTAGCCATTCCAGTGAGGGCCTGTAACTTAGGAGCCCACGTGGCCAAGGAGTTCAATGATGAGTGAATTTGTCAAAAGAAAGATCTGGTTCCTTGGAACTGAAATGAGTTTCTAATTCAGACCAAATTATTTTCAGCTGGAAATAAAAAGAGGAAACTATATTATAAGTTTAAAAAAAAAAAGTGGGGTTTTGATTGGTAATAAATTGTTTTAATATTTCATTTTGAAACTCTATGTAAATGAATAAGTTAAGGAAGCATGATCACTAACCTGAGGACACAGTCAAGTATTTTCAGTGAATACAACACTGTGCATTTACCAGAAATGTGTGGTTTTTCTTTTAAATCAGCCTTTTTATACTCCTCCGAATTCCATTTTTGCATTTTCATTTCATTCTAACTTTCCCTTATTTTTCTAGTTCATCAGCCACCCAAAAACCATCCACAAGCCCATTATTCCTACTTGCAGCTGCCTAAAGAGTGACAGTGACAAGTTACTTTGCCGTTGTTGTTTATTTTGGTTATATAATTGGAATAAATCGTGTTAGAAATAAATGTCTTTGCTGGCTTAGCAACAACAGCAAAAGTTATTCTGTTATTTCCAGTCCCAAATATTAAAATAGAATAAAAAAGTAATGACTTAACGAGAATCATAAACTGGTTTAGATGCTATTATTATTCTGAATTTTGGAGTAGATTTACTTCACCTGTCCCCCCCCCCCTTTTTTTTTTTTAATAGAAGCTGTGGTTCTCATGAATATTTTTTTTCTTATGGGCCTGTTTTTAGTAAAAATAGTGAAGCATTACAAAATTCACAATAAAATAACAAAAGAAAAATTAGAGGGTCTCTTTGGGGGGGAGGGGGAGGGAGGGTGCCTTATTGCTGAAATGAAATGCTTTAGTCTTAAAATTAGATTATGGGGATTGCAGCCATCCCATACTCAAATTTAAAATTAATCTTGTACCCTATAGCTTTACATCTGGATATCTTATACCCGTGAGGTTGGGGGAGGCAAAGTGCAAGAACTAGTTTATAAAGTCTTGTAGATATAAATAAGGAAACCCAGTAAAAATAGCTAAAACCACATTTGTGTTTCATGAACGATCTCCCTGCTACAGTCCTATCCATCGCAGAGATACACAGCACTTAGAGAATCAGGTTTATGTGTGAAATTTATCGTGTTTAAAAATCATTGCTTTCTTTACTACCAAAAGTGCAGACCATCACGTAACATTTTTTGCAGAGGCTTACTTTTTTTTTTTTTTAAAAAAAAAAAACTTGTCATTTCCTCACTCCCTTAAAATGCTTCTCGCAAGTGCTACTTTGCAAAGTGACTTCACATGGAGGAATCTATTTCGAGGCATTTGTTAATTCAACATCAGTGAAGTGTGGAGGAAAACAAAAATGAAGTCATTGTTCATTTTAAGATTATTTATGTCATATTCAGTACTGGGGGAAATTTTTCAGAGCTCTGTTTCTTTTCTGAATTTTGTTCCAACAGCTTGGTGCACTTATTAATTCTTATGGCTTTCATTATTTAAATGAAGATGATATACAGTTCTCTGTTTCCTTTTCTGGGGTCCTTTTTGTCTTCTCTGAATAATTCCTCCATCTGGATGCATGTATCAGCCTTTGTCATGTGTCACAGATAAAGCAGAAATCCATTATTGTCACCCCATTTGTTGGCTTTGGGTGTTTAAATAACTACTTTAGCCCCAGCCGTGCAAATTATCGTGTGTGGACATACTCCAGAACCCGAGCAGCAAATAGGGCATTAGCAGTGCTAACACAAAAATTAGGATGAACATTCATTATTTCTGTGTTTAGGCCTGGTTATATAAATAATTTTTAAGGTTTTCTTCGATCAGGATCTGCTATAGCTGAAACTTGGGTGCATGATCTGATTTTCCTTCAGGTTACGGGATAATGGAAACCTCCTTCCTAGAGTTGTCTTTAACCGTACTGCAGTTTTGTTTATGATTATATTGCACGTGTGACTTGTAGCAAAGCATTCTTTTTTTGTGGCTTGCAATTTCTCATGTGATTTTAGGTTTGAAAACGTCTCCCCTAGCCTCCTGGTACCATGCAGCTCCTAGTCAGTGCGAAGTTTTATGCTTGGCTCATAGAGCAATTCATCTCAAAATTACATGTTATTTGCTTAATTTGGTATTTCTATTTACACTAACTCTAAATACCCACTTGGGTCTTATGATCAGCTTCCAATTTATTTCTACTGCAGCATCCGGACAGTTGCTATTTATGTCTTTCCGCTTTCTCCAGGGTGTTCATTCTGCTGGATCTCATCACTGCTGCATTGTAGAATTCACGTTTCCAGAATAATACAAGCGTTAAAAATATTTTAAGTCATAAGTTTTTTGTATGTGGGAGAGAGACTTGGAGCTTGCAGCTCTTGGTTTCTAGGCTCGTAGATCCCCCAGCTTCTTTTGTGGCAAGAATTTGTGGCTTTAGCCCACCTCTCATGGTTTTGGACAGCAAAATTCCATTTTGCCTATATTGTCAAGATGGCAGCTCTGCCTTTGGGACAGATACACAGACTGTTCTTCTGCAAAGCACGAAAGAGCTAAGCTCCTAAGAAGAGGATCCACAAAAGCAAACATATCACAACCACCACAAACAAACAAATAAACAAAAAAAAAAGAGAAATTAACCTCTGCGTTTAGCTGAGCGCTCTTATTATTGAGGTAGCAAAAATAAAAGAAGGAAGTATCTATATGTTCTCTAACAGTTTGGCCAAGGTTGAAAGAACAGGAGAACAAAGGCATGATATTATGGCATGAAGCAAAAGAAGCTTTAAAACACTGTTGCAGGAAGGGATGATAAAACGTTTAGGCTGGTTTCTTGAAAAAAACCATGAACCTTTCAAAATAGCAAACACTATAGCTAAGACTTTCAAAACAGGGCTCAGAAGCATGACTCCTGCTAAAATTAGTGGGAGCTGTGCATCTACATCTGCAACGGCTTTGAAATCTCAGCCCGTAACATTCCTTGTTAGTCTTTCCCCTCATCGGGCGCATAGGAAGGAAAACATTTTCTGGGACTGAAAACACAAGTAGTTGTCCATCCAGAGCTAACAGCAATCATGCCAAGTTGTCTTAAGTGCTAGGCAGGCACATATATATAGTACATATTCATTTAAGAACAACTGGAAGATATTTAAAGTCTTGTAAAGGAAATTGGGGGGCGCAAGCGTTCATGCAAAAACGCATGAGGTTCCTTGTGCATTGTAAAACGAAGGAGCAAAGAAGGGCAAAGGCTTTAACCATCTGAAATAATTTAATTATCCTCTGGAGATGCACTGTTTGGGGTGACTATGTTAATTGAAAAGGGAGTGATGAAGTAAAACCCCGGCTGATAAATCTCCCCGGCACTACTAATTTATTCATAATATCATTGAAGATGAGCAGTACGACTGGTGTCTCAAGTCTAAAAGCTCTGACATTCAGGGGGAGGTAATTGAAGCCTGCCATTCCAAAGCCCTGGGTACACGTTCAGGCATTATCAATGCAAATTTCACTGCCAATGATTTGCATCAAGATACAAATTAATTCTTCGTTTGGCTGCCTCGGGATCGATCCATGAGAGAGCACAGGAAGAAATAATGATAGACTTGTTAGTGACTACCTATCAACCGTGATTTTAAGATGAGGAGTAAGATAAACAGGAAAAACCTGCTCTTTCCCACACTCAGCTTTCACACCAGAGAACACCGGTGAAGACCAGTAGGCTTTTTGTCTCATAAAAGCAGAGGAAAATGCAGGTTCAGGCAGAACAGGAGAAGTGATTTTCAACAGAAAGACCCCTGATTGAAGGCAATCCAATTCCAGCAGCCTCTGGGAAGCACAGACTAGCAGTTTAGGAATCATGGCTTATTCCAGCTCTCTGAGAACTCAAAGAGAAAGAGGGAGAGTGGGTCCTGATGACACCAAATACCCGAAAGATTGAACATTTTGTAGTCAAAACTGCGGTACGCGTTGTCCCTAGAAGCCGACTGGAAGACAGTGCAGAGTGTACATAAAGGCGTCATAAACTTCTGCGATTCCATATTACTGCTTTCAGAACATTTTAAAATGCCTTAAGACATAACAGTGCCTTAACATCCAGGTAAAAAGAGCAGCAGCAATTCTGGTCTGAGCTGAGAAAGGCAGAGGAATGCATCGTCTCTGAAAGAGTAGATAACAGACTTCTGATGCAGAGAGATGCCACAGATTTTATGCTACCTACTTGTTCCCTTCCATCGCTCTCTAAGAACAAATGGCCAGACATTAAGCATCTGAGCAGAGAAAAGCTGCAGTTCTTCATTCAGGGAACTAAACCCTCCAAAAGGTGGAGTGATTTTTTTTTTCTAAATGCCATAAATTACAGATTCGATTGCAAGTATTCACCCTTCTTTAACTCAGGGTTCTATCTGAGCTAGTCCCCTGCCGTATCTGGCTGAAGTAAAACAGATGAAGAGTCCCTTGCACGGGAGTGGCCTTTGCATGTGTGGCCCTTGCATGTCTGAAGGACAAGCATTCATCTCATCACCGTTTCTGCTGACCACCCATCTCCAGGCACCGGAGAGCGCAGAACGTCGACGCAGGTGCTCACGAAGTTGGTGAAAACCCGACCGAAACCCAGGAGGTTCTCTAGGGCACAGAAACCTGAAGCCACCCAAAAGTTCCTGCACATACTCCTGGCAGGCTTCACAGCGACAATGCAGGCAGGTCGAAGTCAACTCATAGACCCAAATGATTCAAAAACATCAAGCACGGTTGCTTGATTTTAATTCAGCAAATTAGTTAGTTAATGCAGTCCCTGTATTAGTCTGTTTTTCAACCTAAAAAGCCTTAAAAATACCAGATTTTGCTGGGTCTGCTTGTAAAACCTCTGGCAAAATTTTCTGGTAGGCATCCCCATCGGCTTTTCTTAGTTCTTTTGGTTATTACTATGGAGAACAAGGACAGGCTTCTCTAGTTCCCACAAAAGTCTCTGAGAGCCTCACTAACCAACCCCGATATCAATGACTTAAATATGGATCTTGGGCATTAGAGCACCGACAGTTTGATTCTTTATTCTTAGAATTATCATTACTAATTATCATTAATTTCTGAAAATGTATATGATTAATGATCAATGTAATGATTAACGGAGCAGGTTCAAGCTGGAGGCCTGTAACCAGTGATGTCCCCCAGGGGTCAATACTTGGTCCAGTCCTGTTCAACATATTCATCAGTGACCTGGACGAGGGGACAGAGTGTATCCTCAGCAAGTTCGTTGATGATACCAAACTGGGAGGGCTGGCTGACACCCCAGAGGGCCGTGCTGCCATCCAGGGAGACCTGGACAGGCTGGAGAGCTGGGCAAGGAAGAACCTCATGAGGTTCAACAGGGAAAAGTGTAGGGTCCTGCACCTGGGGAAGAAGAATGTTAGGCATCAATACAGGTTAGGCATGGACCTGCTGGAGACAAGTTCTGAAGAGAAAGATCTGGGGGTCCTGGCAGACAGCAAAATGACAGTGAGCAAGCAGTGTGCTCTTGTGGCCAGGAAGGCCAATGGAATCCTGGGCTGCGTAGGGAAGAGCGTGGCCAGTAGGTGGAGGGAGGTCATTCTCCCCCTCTACTCTGCACTGGGGAGGTCACAACTGGAATATACTGCGTCCAGTTCTGGGCTCCCCAGTTCAAGAGGGACAGGGAACTGCTGGAGAGAGTCCAGTGAAGGGCAATGAAAATGATGGAGGGATTGGAGCATCTCCCTGATGAGGAAAGGCTGAGAGAGCTGGGGCTCTTTAGCCTGGAGAAGAGAAGGCTGAGGGGAGAACTTATCAATGCCTATAAGTATCTAAAGGGTGGTTTGAAGGAGGATAGAGTCAGACTCTTTTCAGTGGTTGCCAATGAGAGGGCGAGGGGCAACAGGCACAAGCTGGAACACAGGAGGTTCCACTCAAACATGAGAAAAAACTTCTTTTGGGTGAGGGTGCCAGAGCCCTGGAACAGGCTGTCCAAGGAGGTCGTGGAGTCCCCTTCTTTGGAGATTTTCAAGCCCCACCTGAATGCCGTCCTGAGTAACATGCTCTAGCTCTGGGCAACCCTGCTTCAGCAGGGGAGCTGGACTAGATGATCTCTGTGGTCCCTTCCAACTCTAAAAATTCAGTGAAATTCAGTCAGTGAAATGAAATATATATTCTGGATATTTAATGTGTATTTGAAATGGTCTTTTTACTTACGATTCAAAATATCATTTAATCCTCCACATTTCTAGCATACCATTAAAGCCGTGCATTCGTCACGCTTCCGCACAGGAAGTTTAGAAAAATATCACTCTCCAAATCATTTCTGCACTGCTTATCTCCTCCGAGACGGATAATTTGGATATAAATCTCTTTTCTAAATGCGAAACACAAGGCAGCCTACAGTCATAGTGACCGCTCCTCAGCCTCTTCAAAGCAAGCCTACAGCGAGGAGCTTCAGAGTCTTCACTTTATTGAACCGTCTTCGGGCAATAGCAAACAGACCTCCAGTTATAGGGGTGTTTGTTGCTTGGACAGCTTGTTCCCAAAGGTCTCGATTCTACAAAGCACAAGGAGTTTTACAGCTGCAGAGCCACCGAAACGCTTCAGCCCTGGTTTAACTTTTAAGCCTGATGATTTGATTGAGACCATTAGCATAACAAAACCTTGAATGGGCAAACGGCTGAGATTTTTGGTTCAGGAAAGTGCCAACACACCCACTTTTTTTTATGTGTCATCAAGAAAGCACCCCCCCTAGCCTGAGGTTAAACAAAAGACTTAGCACTGAATATCCATGAAAGAATACACGTTTTTTTGCCACCAAGACAACGTAAAAATGTAATACAGAGACAAAAGGCATCACATAGGGTTACTGACTCGGTGAGCCGTCCTCGTTTCCATATATTCCAAATGTAAAAGGCGTACATTAACGTATGGTTGCAACCCAGCATAGTTAAAAGTGGATTTGAATTACCTCGGGCTGTTCTCTCCTTGCTTGTAATCACCGGCAAAAGCAAATTAAGGCGATGCTGCTGCTGTTCATTAGGACCTTGCAGCTCTTCTGTAACACTGAGCTCCTCTGTAAGGCAGCAGCTCCTGTGAAATAGCTGTGCAAGACCCAGCAGCTGATCTCAATTTGAGGACGAGCTGAACCACAGGTGCATAAGAAACACTGCTGGAGCAAGGTTTTTGTCAGAAGCTGCTTTAAGGGATGGGTCTCACAGGAAGCCTGGAAGCACCTCAAGAGATGGTTTGGTTGTCCCAAGGCAAGATTAGCTCTAATCACATCATTCTTGACTAATGCAAGTTCAACCTGTTCTTAAAGACTTCTGGTGGTAGACATTGCTCCTTATCTTCTCCAGGCAATCCAATACTGGGCTTCACTAGCCCTCTTCTTTGAATATCTCAGGTATCTCAAGTAACTCTCCCTTGCTTAATATATGCTATTAAAATAGGAATACAATCCTGTTAAATAAAAGCCTGCAGCAGATATGGAGAGGAATTTATTCCTTGCTTCTTTACATTCTTCATACAGTTGAAAACTTTACTGAATCCTCCTATAATCTTCTCTTCTCTCCACTAAACAGACCTAATTCTTTTCCACTGTCTTCTTAGGCTGTGTTTCCCAGGTCTCTGTTTATTATCTTGGGGATCCTGGGAACCCCATATTTTGGCCACTTCTTTGGGTTCCAGTGGCAAACCAAGCAATTTCTCCGAGTATGACTGCAAAGCACTTTGAAAAAAAAAATCATTTGTGTAACTGTATGCAAACTACTGAAGTATTTAACTACAGTGCAGCTATCGCTCCGTATGGATCCAAGATTCGGACCTTTTGCAGCCAAAAAGCCCTACTGGATTTTTTGGACTCTCAGAAAAATCGGTGAACTGGTTCCACTGCACTCAGTGACTCGGTCAGAGGAAAATCAAAAGAAGCAATAAGCTTTGGCTAAATGAGAATGATATATCAAAACACCCAATGTTTTAATGAAAGAAACTGAATATCCACACATTTGCACTTCTGTACAATTTTCGTGATATATCTATATAATTTTAAGCTGTTTACAAATAACATTTAATGCTTCAAATATTACATAATGTTGATATTATATTTCTAGCAGAAATAAATATATTGCACTTAAAAAGAAACTTTTCATTAGATGTTGTTTCATAGTTTATGTTCATAACTTCTTCTTCCATAAAAAGTTTTCCCCCTACCCCCACCCCGTACACACAAACACACACTTCAGTACATGGTGAATGTGCTCACGCAATGCATTATAAACAACAAAGTCAACACAGCAAACAGCAGAACTGTGGTGCATTCTGCTAAAGAGGTTACATCCAGTTTTTTACCTTTTTTTGTTTTTTTTTTAAACCAAATCTTTCCTCATGTTTCTGAAGGTATAATAAAATTTAAAAAAAAAAAAGAAAGAGATTGTTTAAATGTGCTAAAGGTAAAATACAGAAAACTGTATTTTTTGTCCTTAAACTATCATAAAAAGTTACTTTAGAATTTACTTAAATCACTGCTTAGTTTTCTTTTAAAAAGATAAAATAAAGAAAAAGAAGTCGTCACTTGATAAACTAGAGACTATATGCAAGCAGAGTTTATCACGGAGTAATACATAAATCCTCTGGCCAGCAAGTCGGTGGTGAGTGAAGAGAAACCACATCTCCTGCAGCAGAAAACGCTCTGTAAGGAACAGCGAGAATAAGATCTCACCAAACCCAAAAATAATCTTGCAGCGAGTGAATGTCACCCCTCTGCAGATGACGGGTGCGAGCGTTGCGGCCGCGACTTCCTCCCAGATAAGGAGCCCTAAGCGTTAGGCTCATCTCATTGTTGCTTTTACCCCTTATCTAGGGGGGAAAATTACCACAATTGATATCAGCTTACAGTTTTGGAAAGCTCCCCAAGTCCTTGCAATGATCTTCATCTCTGGTAGCTACCATGAGATGTACCACCTTCGAACTACCGAGGAAACGTTTCCCCTCAGAAACCCGGCACCTTCATCCATCTCATCAGCCTTTACCGAGAAGAGGACCACCAAAACCAGTGGCATCGATGGTGCCTCAGGCCATACAAAGCAATACTGCAAGCCAAACAGCCAGATTTAAAAAATGTTAGGGTTTTTTTTTTATGCTTAGCTCCCCTCAGGGCTCCAAAGGTAGAAGAAAGAAAAAAAAAATAACAATTCATACAAATCAGATGCACCTAAGTCAGTTTTGTTAGTCTTTGGGATGCTTTTGTTGGATTAAAGACCTGAGGCTGTTGACTACGGATAAAACAGTAATCCAGAAAACACCCAAAAAGTACTTGTAACACGTTGGAGGATAATCTTATCATTCTCTTTGAAAAGCATATTCAGGCATGTTCTCCCCAGCCTTTTAAAAAAAGAAACAACATAAACCAGCACCAGTTTGCTCAGCCAAGAGAGCTCATGAAGGTAAAGAGCGCTTCTCATGGGATATAAAAAGGGAATTATATTGGAAAATAAACTCTAGATTACATTTGGCATTCCTAGACCATCTACCAGCAACAGATGTTCTGTCCTGAAAGTGATACCATTTTGACAGCAGTACAGCAACTCCTTAAATAAATTACTGAGTTATGGTCACAGTAATACAGATAATTTTAATATTTTTTTTTTTAGGAAAAGCTATTTCACTCTTTGAGCAATTAATTACAAACTTATGTTCATTTTCTCCCAATTGTGAAATCAATGCTAAAGCTGATTTATAGCCGGTTTTTAGTCTTTTCTGTAGAGTTCCTGTGTTGTTGCTGTCACTGCAGTCACTGTTCTTACAGTTAGACTTTATTTTTAGGTAGGAACGCTGAATGAAATCCCATCCCATTGCAGTCAAGAAATTTGCAGCTGACTACAGTGGGGGGCAGGAATTTTGTCCCTGGAATCCCTCCCGGTGCTGCCCCTTGCCCACGGGACAGTGAGAAGACCTGACCTGGCTGGAAAAATCAAGCCGTGGATTTTGACAGATAGCTCTGCATCTCCTACACGTGTGAGACTCAACACGGAGAATCTGGATGAGGATTTGGCCTCATGTTTGGAAAAATGAGGGGACAGCCTACTGACGCTTTTTTTTTTTTTCAGATATGAGTCACATTTTATTCATAGTGAAAAGCACTTATCTTCCATTTAGTTTTTTTGGTAAATGATGTTGTCAAAATGCAGTTTCATTCTCCAGGAAGAGCCTGGAGAATTTTCTCTGAAAGAGCACCAGGGGGCTTTTCTCCGGGCCAAATATTGGTGTTTTCTGAGCAGAGGCTGGGACGGGGCTAAAGAGGACGTGCAGTTTAGTTCCTTGAATTTCCTTCTCAAAGGAAGGACAGGTCACTCTATGAGCAGGCTTTATGTGACTCGTAAAGTGTGCCTGAATCAGCCTACCTCCTCCAAACTTTGCTGGAGTCAGGTAAAAGCCACCTACTTCCTTGACCGTTTCCAGATGGAAGTGCCAGCGTTAAAGCTACTGGCTGGAATTCTGAGCCCAACCGTATCCCCTGCAGCTCCAGAAGAAGTTCATGGAGCTGCCAAAGTAAACAGGTAAAAGAAACAGAATTTCCCCACAGGCCTTGGTGCATCACAGTCACCACAGGGCCTTCGGTCAAGCAACTGAAGGAGAGGATGTAAAATTTTCTTCCAAATCTCCCCAGAAATTCTCATTTCTGTGTATCCCTATATGTACCTGAAGGGTTATGTTGTTGTGGGGCCGGTATCACCTCATTTTCTGAAAAATAGGGGGGGGGGGTTCTATCAAAATGGATCAGAAAGTAGACACAACCTTGCAACATGCACTTTTCAGGTGAAACCTGTAGCCTGGAGCAAAATCTAACATTTGGATGCACCAAGCCAAATTCGGTGTCTGATACCAAGCCATTTAAACACTGCTGAACTTGGCCTATTACCTTCACTTACGGAACACCTTGCAGTAGCTCTGAACCCAGAAACTATAAATAAAAGTTTGTTTTCATTCACATCCAGAGCACAGAAGTTGCAAATTGCCTCAGGTCTTTTTTTTTTTTTTTTCCATCAGCAGGTCCAACAGCGAGTGAAGGGAAATGAGGATGACACTGCAGAGCTGGGGTGATTGAAATGGCCAGTTTGACGAGATTTTAAATTCAGCTACTGGGGAAAAAACACAAAGATAACCCTTATCTGTGGGATGCAAATAACTGGCCTACAGTAGGAACTGGGAGAAGCCTGGAAGGTTGTCCTGGGGTGTTGCCAAGTGTGATGGGGCGCGTAAGACGAGGCAATGGGACAAGGAAGGCGTGTGACTTGCCTCGCACTTGATAGGGATGGGAGGGAGGTGACTCGGTGTCCTGCACTCCTCTTCTTACCATACGATGCCAACACTAACTGGCCAAAAGTAAAGGAGAACAGTGCCAAAAAAACAAAAAAAAAGTCCATTTTCCATTCCATGTTCCAGCTCTACGCCAATCTTTAATACATGAGATTGGGCTGCTAGTTCTTTTTTTATCGGCAGATGTCTTCTCGTCTATAGCTGGGATGTGACCCTACACAGGAGCTCTGTGTTGGCTTCTTTATTTACAGTGAAATCCCAGCTCCTGCCCTGCAGAAAGCCAGCATCGCACTGGGACTCTTTCCAGGAGCGCGAAGGATTCACGCTAGCTCTCTGCAGAGAGGGCAATCACACCTCTGCAGTTCCTCTGCTGCATCAGGCATAGCATACCAGAGAAGGTGGACAGTACTTCGAATGAGAACCCTAATTACTAACTGAAAAAGAAGGCAGATAGGAATTTAACAAAAAACATACGTGTGACATTCTGCACTGATATTTTCCCAAGGAAACTCCACAATTCTACTGGGAGGTGGGAAAACAGACACTACAACCCTCATTTTCCTGGCCAAAGAGCGTGTATAATAACCGCCGTGACCAAACGCAAGAAAATCGGAACAAGCAGACAGACACCCCAGTGCCACTCATCTTCTACCAGTCCACCCATTATAGCTCCATCTAGAGAGTCTGGAGACTGATCCAGCCTGAAATTCGGGTAATTTGGTGCACTTTTTTTCAGCTGGAAACAGGTCTCCAGCCACAAGCGCAGCAGCACACGAGCACTGATTAAAAGGTTTGGTGCCTTGGGTTTCTAAGTTGAAGTAAAGGATTTTCCCAAATCAACGTTTTCCTTCATCATACCTTCATACAGAGTTGAACTGCTCCTCCTTGGGATATAGGACAAGCTTCTTTTTTAGACTGAAGGGACAGAATACAGCATTACTGCTACAGTCCCCTAACACAGTTCTTTTTTGGGACTGGGTAGTGTCTTGTGAAAGAAACAAAGGAAGGAAGAAAGACTTGTTAATAATTTTCTCTTTGGGATTATAGTAGCAACTAAGAAATACTGCTTCGGGTGAATACAAGCCAGTCTTTTATAAAAAAGGACAGTGGCCTTCTCCACATCGTCCCGCTCCCCAGCAACCATCTGCTGAGTTAGCCTACAACATGCTCAGAGTTACAGCAATACATTGTTCTGCTGGGGTGCTCACCAGTCACAAGAAGAGATGACGAGTCAGAGTACTTCTGTTTTCAGAATTCTTTTAGCGTACGAAGAAGAAGAAGAAATAAAAAAAACAAACCATAATCTCTTGCCGCTGGGTGTGACGGACCTGTGGAACAAGCTGCAGGCCACCAAAAAAATCCTGGGAGCTCTGGGGTGGTCCCTTTGGGCCGTGGGTCTGTCAGCAGCTCCAAGCTGCCGAGCTCTCCCCTCGCGGTCCCCCGACGGAGGAAGGCCGTATCCCGTGAGGCCTCACCTGGGCTGGTTTGCCATGAGGCCTCACCTGGGCTGGTTTGCCATGAGTCCATGAGACGGGGGCCCCCCTTTTGGGGGAAGGTCCCTCAGTCTTTCCCACACCCGAGCCGCCATGTTTAAAATCCGGTGCTTCCCTCCTCCCCTCGCTCATACGAAGGGCGTCATGACGGCGGAGGAGTGACGCAGTCCCTGGATGGCCGCGTAGGGGCCCTGCTGGAAATAGTGGTGGTACCTGGGCATGTGGAAGGATGGGAAGGTGGGGCCGCTGCCTTGCATGGAGCTGGCTATGGCCGAGGGTGTAAGAGGCATCCCCAGGCGGCCGTAGGGAGGCAGAGAGCCTTGGATGGGGTGAGGAATGGGTGTCGCTATGGAGGCGGTGCTGGTCCCCAGGGCGCTCAAGGACTGCGGGTGCTGAAAGCCAGGGAAACTGGTGGAGGAGGACACCCAGGAGCTGAGGGACAGGTTGTCAGAGGTTGTGAAGGCTGAGCCTGCAAGCAAAGAGAAAGAATGCCTGAGGTTCGCGTCGCAACGCACAAACCTGGTCCATCAGCAAAAAAGGGAGGAAAAAGAGTCTTTCACAGCAAGGCTGATTTTAATAAGTCGACGTTCTTTGCTGTGAGGGTGGTGAGACCCTGGAAGAGGTTGCCCAGAGAAGCTGTGGCTGCCCCATTCCTGGAGGGGTTCAAGGTCAGGCTGGATGGGGCTTTGAGCAACCTGGTCTGGTGGGAGGTGTCCCTGCCCAGGGCAGGGGGGTTGGAACTGGATGATCTTTAAGGTCCTTTCCAACTCTAACCATTCCATGATTCTATGACATTGGGAATACTTCCCAAATACTCCTCTCTCCTTACATCTTTCTTTATATTATTATTATTCGCCGCTTGCTGTCCTTTGTCACTACATCTTAGACAAATTTCCCTTTTAAGCAGCTGATCGCAGTGGCTTGAATAGCAAAATCAGCTTTGCTCATTGGACATTTTTGGTGTTAAACACTGAAGAACCTTGTAATGCTGGACTAAACACCGAAGCTTCTGCTCTGACGTGTAATCTCACTGCATTGCATCCCTGTTTTGAAGATGTGTTTGTAGCTTTTTACATCAGATCCTCAGGAGAACCAGTTATTTTTTTCTAAAAATATTCTAAATAATATTCTAATATTTTTACCTAATTATTATCTATTATCTAACATTCTAATTTTCTAACAAATTTCTGCAAAAATGCAGAAAAATGTAACTTGAGCTACAAGTTCTCCTTTATTTTTTTTTTTACCCCAGTAATAATTTTCAACACTGCATCTTTTCACTCAACCTGACTTTTTCCAAAATATACAACAAAAATTTTAAAATTGTCAAAGCATTTGATATTTTTCCACCTGTGTACAGTGCTCTAAGAAACAACACTAATGTGAAATCATAGTAAAAGATGCAGGGGTTTTAGTTAAATGGACACAAATACTTGCTCTCAGGGTAGTTATCTGCTTTTCGTCAAATAGAAGTGGTTTCTTTGGCATTTTTTTAACCTGAAAAGTCCCAAAAATTGTTTCCACAAATCTTCCACCTCTTTAAAACCCTTTTTCTCTGAAGATTGCAGAATCACTAAAAAAGGAGAAATGGTTTCTTTAAGCTAGAACTAATTACTTATTTTATTTTGATAGTAAAATTCTTGGGAAACAATGAATAATTTCTTTGGGTAATTATATATGGTCATTTTCAAATAATCTGGTAATGACGTTGCCCTTCACCTCTGCAGATCCTCTATGCATCTGTTAATCAGACATCATCAGATGTCTGATTTCTAGAAATGGGGAATACAATAAAAACCTATAAATAAACTCTTCATTTTTATTCCTACTCAAACAATAATTCAACTCATGTCCCTTCTGTATTCTCCTTCTTGTCCAACTTCATCCATTGAGAAAACGTTTCTTACTTTAAGAACTGAATTTACTGGCAAGAGTATTTGACAAAATACAATTTCAAACCGGTATTGCCAAACATTCTGAAACTACAAGTTTTACAACAGGTTTAGTTTCTTAAATCTGATTCTTTTCATCCAAACTGTGAAAAGAAAGAACACAAAGACATCTATCTGCCAAGGTAAACTTTTTGGAATTGTATATACTAACCAAGTGCAGCCACACACGCAAAACAAAGCTACAAGCAAACAACAATAGAAAGAAAAAAATGCAAACAATTATTTTTTAGAAATAATCATAAATCTCTTCAGGGATATATTCTCAAATCAGAAGAGACATACTCTTGATTAACTCCTCCTCTGCTTAATGAAACAAGTGAAATGGCCCAGTAAGGGGAAAGAGAAGTCGTGTCAATTCCACAGCAGGAATGGACTTGACCCAAATCCTGGCCCTACCACTGAACCAGATCCTAATATCTGGGAAGTTAGGATCCGGAGCCAAATTCTGAGGATAACACCGTACCCACGGACCAGAGCAGAACCCTTTACGAGTCAGAGGACCCTTGGGCATCGTTGCAGTGCGGGGAGAACAGGATATGAATCTGGATGTGCCCACAGGGTTTACATATGGCTCCCTCCCAGGTCGCGACTGTGAATCCAGCCTGTGGATGCCGGAGCGCAGGCACCCAGGCATTATGCATTAAAGAGTTTTAATTGGATTTGCTTATTTCATAACTGTTAATTCCCCTGGAAATTTCTTGTGATAAATATATTACCGAAGGCTGGCTACTTCCATCTTCAGCCGGCTGAAATCAGCTGCTCTGGGTGGCTGCTGAAGTAATTAGGGATAAATAGCAGTGATAGACTTTCTTTGTTCTACACAGAATAAAATACTTGATTCCTTCTCATGAATGATCATGAAGTGGTGAGAGGGCTGGAGCACCTCTCCTATGAGGACAGGCTGAGAGAGCTGGAGTTGTTCAGCCTGGAGAAGAGAAGGCTCCGGGCAGACATTATTGCAGCTTTTCAGTACTTAAAGACGGCTCATAAGAAAGATGGGGACAAACTTTTTAGCAGGTCCTGTTGCGATAGGACAAGGGGTAACAGCTTTAAACTAAAAGAGGGAAGATTAAGGTTAGATATAAGGAACACATTTTTGACAAGGAGATTGGTGAAGCACTGGAACACGTTGCCCAGAGAGGTGGTTGATGCTCCATCCCTGGAAACATTGAAGCTTAGGTTGGACGGGGCTCTGAGGAACCTGATCTGGTTGAAGATGTCCCTGATCATTGCAGGGGGTTGGCCTAGATGACCTGTAGATGTTCCTTCCAACCCAAACCATTCTATGATTCTTATGAGGAAACTTCCATGAGCTCCCTTTCCTACTCCAGCAGTAATGGTCTCTAATTGCAACTTATTGCTCCGAGAATTTTCACATATCACATTTGCCAGCACCAAGGAAACATGGTCAGGTAATTCTGAGGCAGTCAAGGCCTCAGAGAGCTTCTGACACACACTAGCCAGCAACATGTGTGTATTTGTCTGTCAGCTCTCTTATCTATGGAAGGACATCCCTCAGTTTTGCATGCAAGGTAATTTTAAAATGCATCAGAAGAAATGGAAATATCTGTGGAGCTTCAATAAGATCATTATTTCTCCCTGGATATCTTGGAGGGCTTTTCTTTATTTAAGGACACCAGACCTCAACAGGGAGCGAAGGCAGTACCAGTGACTCATCTGCAAGAGCAGTGTGTCTTACCCTCTGTGCATGCCTCTGGTTGCCCAGAGCAATCACGTCCCATTCTAGCATATGGCTCCCAGATTAGAAAAAAGTTGGTTGCCACAACTCATCGTCTTTCTCATTTACTCATTTGCCATATTGCGAGCAAATGCAGAACCGTATCCTGTGTATTATACGTAAAACTAAGTGTAATCAACTATCCTTTCCTCCTACCACACCTTCCTAGTGATTCTCTTGAGAAGAGAAAGGTTTTGATGGCCAGTTCTCACAGTGAGGTTCACTTTCTTTGCTTTGCCACTCCCGAAGGAGGACATCATCCCAGGGAGAAATTTAATTCTCGGAGGGAAGGTGCCTGGCTCTGAGCACTTCTGGCAAAGGAAAATTTAAGTATTCAACAATAACTGGCCTAGGATCTAAGCTGACGTGAAGCGAGGTAATCCCCCAGAAGCACGTGAGAGGATGGCATTGTGCCAGCTGAGGAGTCGCTCCAGAAACTCCGCAATCTAAGGAACCATTCTTAGAATAGACGTGTGTGAATAAGCCCACCTAATCACGGTTTGTCGAAGAGCAACCCACAGTTAAAAATAAGTGGTTGGTTTTTTTTTCCCCCTGCACAAGTCCAAAGAGCTTATGACCAGAAATAATGCTCTTATCTTAGCAACGCCGCATGGAGCTAGAGGACAAGACAAGGGCACTGCCCGTCGGGAGGCAGATAGGACCGCTTTACCTCAAGTGGCTGTTGCCTATCGGGCAGGTCACCGAGTCAACATGCAAAGTAAAACACCACACAAGTTTATGCTGGTCATAGTCAGCCGTCCCACAGGTCGGGTCTGAGATCTATTCCCAGGGGCAAATTTGTCCAGCCAGTATCCCCACAAAGAACAACTCTATTTTGCTGCTACTTTTTAGGCTGCTAAAGTAGACAACTCGCCTGTGACAGCGTTTGAGGTGAATTGCCTCAGCAGGAAAAGCACCTTTTAGAGACCCAGAGACAACAGTTAAATATCACTTTTCCAGGGAGCTAAGGACTTTTCTTCCCGTAGAGGCAGAGCAGGTTAACCACGGGCTGGTTGAGGATGGTCAGAACCAAGTCTGCTGGTTCACAGAAGGCTGGAGGGGCAGCAAATGGCACATCTACACAATACTTTGCAAATGGTGCTGAGCCCCAGCTAGTGATGATGGAGAGCATAGGCTTGTTCTCAGCACCGTGGTAATGAAGTTGCCTGTTTTTCAGCCATCTTGAAGAGGAAGCAAGAGATAGCTCTCTTCTGATGGCAAGGGTTGCACAGGCATCTCTAGAGCTGCCTCCTGAACTGGCCATGCAGACCAGTGCCACGGGCATATCAGATGTTCAGAAGAACCATAAGCTAACAAGTATTATTCTTCATTATAGGACTTCATGGTAGAGAGACACATCAGAGAAATGCTTCAGAGTACCACTGTAGTCCTCCTTTTCTCAGGCACAACTAGTTTACTAGCCCCAAAGTTTACTAGCCCCAAAGTTTACTTCACGAGCACGTTTTCCTACCTCTGCTTTGTGTTGCCTGGCTGTCATCTCCCAGATCATCTTCTCCTCCGTAGGTCCGAATGGGGGATCGGGCATAGGAATGCTTTTGGATAAGGCTCTCCACACTTTCTCTGTGAAAAGGAAACAACCCACTGTATCAACACCCCCTATATCATTAGGTTAAATACAACAAATACGTTGCCTTTTCCCCCCATTCAGACGACGGCTTTCTCAGGCAGACTCTCCAAAATCACTTAATGGAAGGGTTACCTCGAAGCACGTTGCTGGAAATGCCGGACTCGGCCCGCAGTGTTGCAATATGGCCTCTTACCGGTGTGGCACTGCTGCTTCAGCAAAGCAGAGCGAGCTTCCCATGTCCCCATTCCCGGCCGTGGTTCCAGGCAGGGAACACAACACCAGCCCTCTTCACAAATTTGGAAATGCCAGCTCTGGGGGTTGTTTGTGTGGAGCCACCCATCTGCGTTCAAGCGGACCTGTGTCGTCCGGCTCCTTCCAAGCAAGCTTTCCCATCACACGTGACCACCTTATCTGGCACTTTCCCTTTTTTCCCCGAAATTGGGGGCATGAGGCAGCTGTGTCCAGGGACAGCTTGGCTCTAACCATGCTCTCCCAGCATCGTGGCTGGTTTGTAGCAAGAAGTCTACTGATACTCCCGGTCTCGTGCCACCTCTATTCTGGGAGGTTGGACGTGTCTGCCAGGCTCCCGCCTTGCCGGTGGCACAGAGCACTGAAGTCACCCAAACAATTTTTAGATAGAAGGAAGGCGTATCTGCGCGATAAGCCATAGCAGTTTGTAAGGAAGATCCAACCTTACACGTTCCCAGCGCGTTTTCCATGTAAGTAGGTGGCATTATACCAAGGATGAATACTATCTAGGCATGTTTCCAAAATGGCTTTGACCTTCTGTTCCCGTTTAAGAAATCTAGGTAGCGACAGCTGTCTAGTTCTGCTGCTCGGCGAAGGTTTTGTCTGAATTTACCATTTGGCCCTTCATATTTGCTAATGCCCTTCCCTCGGAGAGCATGGCTGTTGCAGAAATTCCCAGGAAAAACATTTTGAAAGTAACATGATAAATCACGATGGTACATGTTTTCCTTTCCTACAGAAAGCCCATTATGGTCATTTTTGTCCTTGGTCTATCACTGGCATCATTACTTATGCTAGTCTCCTCAGAAAAAAAAAAATAAATAAATAAAAAGGGGATCTTATCAAAGTGATTTACTTGTGTCAGGATTGGAAGTGGACTGAAAGCAATGGCAGTTCCTACATAGAGGATGATATAATTGAATTACTGCCTTTTAAGTGATTGAAAACAGTAGGCATATTGGGGCTATCTCAAAGAAGATTTTACAAAGAAAAAGACAGATGGCATTGTTTACATTATGTGCTGAATGCCTCTCAAAACTTTTTTTTTTTTTTCTGAAGCAGAATGTGAAATGCAAAGAATTTTACTTAACCAAAAAGACTCTCTCAGATGAGGACAGAATAATAGAACAATGAATTAGACGGGCGCTGTCGGAGTGATTTAGATACCAGTCTATAAACATATTCATAACCAAAGAATTACTAATCTCAAAATGTCTGCAAATAAATGTGATTCAGGTGATCATCTGTATTGTTTCTATTTACTTTATTTCTAATAAAGGTCTGCTTATAACGACAGATATTACAGCGTGAAATAATATCCTGATGCAACAGAAATGATGCGGGCTCCAGTTTTAGTGTAGTGGGCCAAATTCGTCTCTACAACATTGGATCCAATGGCAGTTTGGGGATAAACTCACCCCAATAAATTTACATTTGAATTACCTACAGGGATTTAAAGCTAAATCAAATGCCCACAATTATTGCAGGCTAAATTCTTTCCAGATGGGCTTATATGCTAGACAGAGAACTCTATTATTCTATAGGGTTGTCGTCTTTTAAAGGAAAAAAGAGAGATGACTTCTTAGTGAACCCAAAATCTGCAAAGTCTGAAACCGGGGAACTATGCGGTAGATTTATTTGTTTATTTGTAACGTTGCAGGTAGTGTGCTAAAGGTTTCAGAAGATTAATCTCATTCATTGGCACAAGAAGGAAAGGCCTTTATGGCAGGGGGAATGGTGTAATGAGGAAACTTGGATCAGGGAAAGCAACTGATTTCACAAAAGCAGCTCCTTTCGTGCAGCGGGGATTTCATCTTTGAATCTGTATGTGCTTATCTTGCCTAACCTTGTTGGTGATTTATGCTATAATCGAAACACACCTACTAATTTTTCATTCTAAAGGCCGTGGTTCACACCATGAGTGCAAAGCATTGAGATTCACACCCGAGTTTAGGTACCCGGTCCCCGCAGCCTTCAGGTGGACACTCTTCTCTCCACAGAACACCACAGGCTGCGTACAAACCTCCCAAAAGACCTATGAAAGGCAAAAGGCTGAGCAGGAAACCAACTAAGCATGCAAAAGGAAAGAAAGGAAAGCAAGAAGCGGCGTATTTTCTCCACTCAGTCAGCCTATATCTGAGTTATCCCACCAAGTACTCTCTCTTCCACCCACCAAAACAAGAGCTGAGGTCTGCACCCAGGTCTCCCCCCCTTCTCCTGGATAAATGACCTCACTACAAATTAAGGCATAACCTTTCCTTCCTTTCTCATTCAAAGAGGTGGTGGCCTCTGCACCACACTCAAATATCTCATGCTCAGAGAACGCTACCCAGGGGCCAAGTCTTCACAGAGAAGAAAGAGTTTGCAAATCATCTATCTATGGAAACGTGGAGTTTCCCACACAGGTTGGAAAGAGGAGCTGAACCTCCTCCACCCTTTAAAGACAGAGGTCTTGCTCCAAAATAGATGTGTAGGAGGAAGCAGAGCTTTAACAGCAAGATTTAAGTGCCTGTGAAATCTAGTTGAAAAACACAGGAACAAAGCTGGTAATCTGGAACATGGGTTCCTGCTTATACCCTTTTGTCAACCAAGGTCAAAAGGTCTTAAATCTCAAAATATTCCTGAAAATTCTGTTAATGGAAGCGTGAACTGTTCAAGATAGCCAGAATCATAGAATGGTTAGAGTTGGAAGGATCATCGAGTTCCAACCCCCCTGCCCTGGGCAGGGACACCTCCCACCAGACCAGGTTGCTCAAAGCCCCATCCAGCCTGGTCTTGAGCAGAATATGGTGCTCTGTAGAGTGGTCCAAATAAAAGAGATTTTTTTTAAGTCCCCAAATATTATAGTAATACTACTAAAGGGCAAAGACATTAATTTAAACCTCTGGCTTTATAGTTCTGCATGCAACATCTTCAGATATCTCAGTGTGGTTCAAAGGATTTATGGAAATAATTGGATAAATTACCGAATGATAAAACATAATTTGCCAATTTATGATTGTGATTAATTAAAAAAAAATTAAGCAAAGAGCATGGAGGAGTTTTTTTAAAGCTTTCCTTTAGTTTTTTTCAGAGCTGAGCCACACTAAACTGGCTGAAGAACAAAGTGACTTCCAGTTACTCAATGGTCAACTTCTGTACTTCTGTTCCTCAGTTTGTGATCAGATACTTGTTATCTAATTATTGGATCTAACAATTTTTAACTTTAGATGTATCTTAGAACTCCACAGTTTCTTCTGTTAGCAATAAGTTAGCAATAAACTTTGTTTTGAGAGGTCACAAACTGCCAGCTGGACAAAGGAAAGATGTCTTCTCTCTGTCAAATTCTTCTGTGTGGTCTACCAACAATTTTCAGTCTTCCAGATTGCTCTTCAGCTCGCAGATATCTTGTAAATACCCAGAGGAGGGGGAAAAACACACGCAGAGGCATAATATATTACTATGATTAAGCTGTGCTGTGTGTACAACTGGATAATAAAAGCAGATGACAGGCTGGAGGAAAGCACGTCAGGGGCTGGAGCTGTTCGAGGAAAAGAAGAAGGAACCATGTGCCAAATGGAGAGGAAAAAAAATAAGCTGGAATTGGCTAGCACACCCAGAGAGAAGATGCTGAGGCAGGACAAACGTGAGGAGAAGGAGTAAGAGAAAGGAGCTCAGGCTGTGCCCAACGATCTGCACCCTGACAGAAGAACACCTTCAGCCCAGACCTGTCAATAGAACCTCTGCTTATTCTGAATTTCTCCACTCTGTGCAAGAAATAAAACAAGGGGATTTTGAACCAGGAATGGAAGGGAACGAAGGGTGAGAATTTATCAATGCTCCAAGGTTTCAGGCTGCATGGGGAACATCTTGCCGTTCCAAAACTAAACTTCCAGCTAGGGATGCTTTCTGCCTTGAGCAACAAGCTAAGCCTTCCTCCTTTTTCGGTTAAGAGTGCCCCTGTAGGTACAGAGCAGTCTCAGAGGACCACAAGGTAGAGAGGAGAACCATGCTGTAGCTGTCAAATGATTCACCAGCACTTCTCGGGCTAAAACCGAGATCTTGCCACGGATACGAGCTGAGAGATGGTAGAAAAGAGAGTGGACTTGGGAAGCTGTGGAGGAGTGAGGCCTAGCGTGTGGATGCTCGCTTCCTTTCGCCGTAGAGCTTTCATCTTTCAAGATAAAAGAGCAGCGCTTCTTTGTAGGTGGAAGCAGGCGTCTCTTTGATGCATCTTAGTGTCATTTTTTTCCAGCTCCTTTTGCTATTACTGGGCTTCAGCTGTGCATTCACAGCAGCCTGGAGGTCACCATGGCCCTGGCTCTGAAGCGCGGGCCCAGGAGACCTGCTGAAATGGAAGAGGGCTCACCGTGGCCACAGCGCGCTGTCAGCACTGGTGCTCCTCCATGCACTTGGAGCTATGGATTTTCCTGAATTTGGCAGCGAGAGCACTCTGGGGATGGAGACAGGAAGCCTACCTTCTCCCTTTGGGATGGGGAGGCTTGAGGCTGTGTTGGAACAGGTCCAGCAGAGGGCCACGAGGATGATCAGAGGGATGGAGCACCTCTGCTGTGAGGACAGGCTGAGAAAGCTGGGGTTGTTCAGTCTGGAGAAGAAAAGGCTGAAGGGAGACCTTATAATGGTCTTCCAGTACCTGAAGGGGCTACAGGAGAGATGGGGAGGGACTCTTGGTCGGGGAGTGGAGCCATAGGACGCGGGGTCATGGTTTTAAACTGAAAAAGGGGAGATTTAGATTAGATATGAGGAAGAAATTCTTTGCTGTGAGGGTGGTGAGACCCTGGAAGAGGTTGCCCAGAGAAGCTGTGGCTGCCCCATCCCTGGAGGGGTTCAAGGCCAGGCTGGATGGGGCTTGGAGCAACCTGGTCTGGTGGGAGGTGTCCCTGCCCAGGGCAGGGGGTTGGAACTGGATGATCTTTAAGGTCCCTTCTGACTCTAACCATTCTGTGACTCTATGATTCTACTTGTTTTGGGCAGCAGATGTTAGAAAAGCTAATCCAGAACCAGCCTGTTGGAGCCAGGCCTCGGGTAGTACCCATCTTAGATCTATAAGATGGCTCCGAAGAGGATGGAGTTGATGTAACAGGCAGCCACTCATTGCACTGGGAGCCAGGTTTGGCATCCTTTGGAGACAATGTGCAGAAGCCAGACCGTGGTGAGGAAGAGCAGGTGGCAGGAGCCAGACACTCTGAACCCATATCCTCTGCAGAAGCTACTGCCTGAGGAATGGGTACAAGAGGTACAAAGTTTTGAGCAACCTTCTTAGTGTGTCTTTTTTTGCCCTTACTACCCAAGTGCTAGGTAAGCAAAAAGGTAAGGATATCCTCAGAATCCACTCCCTCATCCTGCTGTCATGGGGTTTGTTTTTTTCTTTTGTTGTTTTTTTTTTTTGTCTTTTTCTTTTCAAGAAAAAGATAATGTTAATTAAAAAAAAAAATCACAGAAAGAAAAAAAAAACAACCCCCTGACAACCATGTTTTGCTTGGCCATTCAGTTCTACACAAAGAAAAATACAGAACAGGATATAAAGTGTATGAATTATCAGTTTGCAGCCTGAATGACTTCTTTAGTTCTGCATTTCAAAGGTTTCCTTTTTTTTGTAGCTGCCAGTTAGTATGTTTGGAAGAAAGCCCAGATAACAGAAGACATCAGAAGTGAGGTGAGGTGGAGACAGAAGGAATAAATGGGCTGAGAAGGCACAAAAATAAACTTGTCGGAAGTCGCACTGTAGTAGAAATTTTTTTTTTTTTTAAGGGAAAAGATGACTAATTTGTCCAAGACACAAGCGCTAAAAACAAGTCTGTAAAGTAAACAAAACAACAAAAAAAAACCAAAACAAACCTAAACCAAAAAACCCAGCACAGCAGGAGGAACAAATACATTTCCATAACAGCAGCAATGAGCCAACAACAAACCCTGTCAGAACCACTATTCAGATATCACTCAGCCTTCACGTTCCTCTGGCTTCCAGTTGCTATTTTACACCAGCACAAACATGCAGACGTATTAATTTCCTACATACAGCTGCTCTTACACTGGTAGATGAATGTTACGGGCTGAACTGAGGAACCTAATTCAGCTCTGACACGGTACGGACCAAATCCTTGACCAGAACAAAGTAGCTCCATTCCACTGAGCTGAACCACTTCCAACTGGGAAAGAAGAAACCAGGGCCCGTCAAACTACATCGGCTCACGTAAGCTGAAGCTAAATTTGACCCAAAAGCTAATACAGAAGCCACCAAACACTTTCACACAAAGTCAAAATCATTGGGCAAGTGCTTAATAAATGCGATACTCCAAGAACACATGCAATTGACAGAAAGAAGTGAAACAGGAATGAAGTTATGAAAAAAAAAAAAAATCTACATTTCAATCATTGCAGGAGACAGAACAAGTTTATCTCCAAAGTGGTGTTTACTGGTGCCCTCACAGAAAACATCTGGCTACCGATGGCAATTCTGGAAGAGCCACAATATGCATGGAGCTGGCATCGGCTGGCTGAAGCCATGCCATGGGAGAAGTAATGACACTTTGGAAGAAGGAGCATGAAATTATTAAATATACCCACCCTGCTTCTCTCAACTACAAATCAAAATGAGAAAAT
>JAHREE010000324.1:714881-726994 GCA_033628505.1 Tringa tobata | reverse complement strand
AAAAAAAAAGGGGGGAAGGAAAAAAAAAGGGGGGGAAGGAAAAAAAAAGGGGGGGAAGGAAAAGAGAAAATTACATTTCTCTGACTTGGAAAAAAGCACACACTTGCAAATATATGTCAAATCTTTTTCTCTGTATCTTTTTTTTTTTCCTCAGATATAGTGACACACTTAACTCTAACATAGCCAATCCCCCAGAGCTCCACTCCATCCAGTGACAGCAACCGTTTATTTCTGACTGCCAGGCAGGGTATGAGAGGTGAGACCAGAGCAGGGCTGTGAAGCTGGGATGGGGGGGAAACCCCTGAAAAACTGCCTATGGGGTGGAAATCAAGTGTCTGATCTGACATCATCCTTTCTCCTTATACTCACACTACACCTGCATGAGGAGATTGGAAAACACTAGCAAAATGAGGCATTTTTATACAGTAAAAATGTACAAACTTTGCGTTTGTACAAAATGTAAGAAAAAAAAGATTGTGAAAAAAAAATGCACAAGTAAAAAGAGAAGTAACAGAACACCTAAGTGGAAAATGTGCCAGGGTATGAGTGCTTAAAAGTTTGGGAACTGAAGAGATTTTATCTGGCATGGAGGGTTTTCTGCTGGTGAAAAAGAACGATGGCCTGGCTGTCAGTAGGCAGAGTTGAAGGGACCAGATTTGAAGGGAATGCTTCAGGTGTCTAAAGATAGGCAGGTAGTGCTTTCTAGATATCTTCAGACATCCAAGCCTTCTGCAACAGAAGGGATGATACCGAAAATATCGACAGTCCACCTACCCTCTGGAGCAGCAGCTGGAGTAACCTGAGCACATCTGGAATGGCACCAGATACCAAGTGTTTTGGCACTGGAGTCCCTGGTGTTTCTCCCTAAACTCAGGACTTCGCTTCTTCTCCCAGCCTAAACATCAGAAATGATCTCCCATGACTGGTGGCCAACACTCACAGGCTGAGAACTGACTGAGGATAAAAGATCAGCTGGCTAGCTTGACTTGTTAGAGGAGGACCATGACAAAGCTATGGACACTGGAGTAGGTCATAGAGACAATATGCTTCTGGATGTTGAGAGCATGCTTTCCAGAGCCAAGAAAGTTCTGCTAGACCAACAGTAAGAAGTGGGAATGGGGAAGAAGGCAGGTCTGTGGCGTGAGCAGGGAAGGGATGGAAGAAGAGGACTGCTGTGGACAGCACATCGTCACATGCATGGCTTTGCTACCACGACAGAGCAGTGCCCGTATCCAGGCATCAGCATCCATTTGGCTTACAGCCTTCTAAGCTCATACAACGTATTTCCACATCTCAGACCTGAAGTTCCTCGGGCGGAAGTTCAGAATCTAATTCCCATGCAAATCCAGCCGGGATGCTGAGCTGGCAGCTCTCTTTCTTACTTCCCCCACCCCACAATCCTTTCTTTCTCTAAGAATTTCTTGGCTGTGCAGCCGCGCTTTGCCCTTACCCAAGATATTGCCTCCTGAAGCATGTATCTACCTCCCAGGAGCATTATTGGACTTGTGCAGACGGGTGTACTCCCTCACCTCTCTCTAACAGTTACAAGTTCACCTCCCCCAACTTGCCTATCACGTCATGGATCAAGCAGACAAGCAACGTTCAGACGGCGATTACGATCTGTCAGTTCTTGTTCAATTATTGTTCTACAACTCAGTAGCTTTGTTGACTCATGCTCTTGAAATAATCCCCCTTTTCATGGGATTATTTGCTTGATATTTCATTGTGATGGTTTTATTTGTTTACCTATATGTTTTTAAAAGGCTGGTTCTTCATAACAGCTCGAAAGATAAATTCAGGCTCAAGATTAAAAAAAAATTGTGTTGGGTTCTGGATTTTGCATCCTTCGCATCTTTGGCAGTTTTTTCTTAAGTAGGAATATAAAGATGCTCCCTTAAAGCCTATCTCCAGAGTGAATTGCTCATAAAACCAGCATTAGTCTTTCTCACAAAGGTTACCATTAAAAAAGACCACGTTCATCCACATTACTGCTTTTGGCATCCTATAGTCAACACCATGGTACGTTAAGCTCCACATTCTGACAATTGCTGCTAAATGCTCAGTTTTTCAATCGCAACGACTGTGGGAGCCTTTTTATAATAGAGGAAATGTAAATACCGCATGAAAAAGATCAAAAGGTGAATCGGCAACTTATCTCAATCACAGAAGCCCCAGATAAAGTCTGCCCCATTACCATAAATAGATTACCACAAGTAATGTATGGGAAGAGCTGGTTGGGGAAGGCATCTCACATCCTACTGAAAATTCGATATATACCAAACTCACCAAAGATTTTTTTTCAACAGTTAAAAGCCTTGCATGTCTAGCTATGAGTATAAAGAAACCATTGTAAAGTATTTAGCCAGGAACAAAGGAAAATACAGACACTTCAACCTCCTCTACCATTTTGCTAATTTTACTGCCTTTACATAAGTTACTTTAACTCCAACACATATAATGCAAACAGGCTTAATTCTAAAGGCATTTATTTGCAGCTTGAATTTCCTACACGGGGATCGTAAATCTAGAATGGGAAGCCTGAAATCGTTAAAGTCACATATTTATAAAATCATATTCAATTAGGTTAAAAAAGTGCAATTTCTGTCATCATGTCATAAAAAGATGTGTTTTTCTCTCAGATCTACTATAAAGAAAAGCTCCCTATATTGTTACAGATAGAGGCTGTTTTCAATCAGTTACAAGGAGCAATCCAATTACTGGATGGTTTAGTGCAGTAACTGACTCCAGACTAATTTAATTTCTTTAGGTCTCTGAAGATCAATTGATCTGATTTGTTTCCCTCCCCAAAGGCTGTTTAGGAAAAAGCAGGCTTAAATACCTGGAAATGAAATACAAAGCTCTGTACACTTTCACGCTACTTAGGTCATTCGGAAAAGCTGGAACTCGCGATAAATGAGTGCTCTCTTGGCCCTAACATCACAGGATGCTTTAGAGGAGACCATTAGGACCACAGCCCAGCGCTGCCAGATTAGGGATGCACGTGCTCCACGCCGGCCTGCTTAGGAAACAGCTCACAGAAGGTATTTCCACAGCTCCTAAATAACTCTTCAAATTTTCAAGAGCTGTGCGAGTGTGCATTTGGCCTGCGTGGTCAATACATTTTAATACAAATTACATACAAATACATTTTAATTTTTTTTTTTTTCTTCTCAATGATCTTACGGAAATAACTGAGTTTCCCTCCAGAACGAGCGAGTGTCATGCTGTGCTATTCGACACGTCACCCACATCCTGGGATGCCTGTCGCCCTTGGCATCAGGCAAGAAATTCTTCCTGTGCTCACACCTCACTTTCCTATTGCTTGTGCTCGTTGTTACATTTCCTTAGAGCAATTTTGCTGGCACTAAGGCAAAATCTATAGAACCAGTGGGCACTTAGAGAACGCCGTTCTCGTCTGCCTGAACATTTTAACGTCGGAACTGAATAAAACCCTTGGTGTTTCTGGGCCATATCAGGTAACGTGGGAAGTCCCCAAACAGCCTCTTAGCAGTCCTCTTGTGTGTTACTATCTCATTGCCTGATGTGTTGTACAGCAAGCCTTATTTTTGTAAATATTGTTGTTCCCTGATCAGGGCTAAGATTTCCCATTTAAGTCTAAGCAAGACCTGACCCACACTCAGACCCTCAAATCCAGAGTTTTAATGTCATTTCAATACCCGCCACGTTCTGTTTCTTGTATTTATTGTAGGTTTCACACTTGGCTACCTTATCTCCCATGGCAGCACTCGTGCCTGGGCTAAGCTGCCTCTCTCAGTCTCTGTTCTTAACACTTATCAATAAACAAAAGGGCACTGCAGTTTATGCTCAGCGTTTCTGACTCCACGCCATGCCCTGTTATAACAAGCTGTCCTCTGGAAAAAAATTCCCTTCCTATCCTGCCCCACGACAGTTGGTTTGTCTGAGCAGAGGCAACTCGGTTTTTCTCCCAGCTTATCTCTTCAGGCTCCCTCAGCCCTTGCAGAGCTGTGTCGTTTGTAAAACGAGGGATCTGAAATGTCAAAAATCAAAACCTCTCCTCTTCCCACAGGGCGTTTATTGACTATTTATTGCACACAAACACGAGCTTTAGATGTCGTTTACCTTAATACTTTGTCAATACAGCAGGCTGGGCTATTTTAATTAAATCTGCTTTGGCTTTTTTACCCGTTTTCAACTAAGACTTTCGCTTAGGAAGCGATTTTTTTTAACAACTCTGCAGCCTACAAGCTTGCTTCCCAAATTACTGTTCTTTCACCCAATTCCTCAACGGATGACTAACGATCCGGTCACTAATAAGGCATAAAATATACTGCTATTTCCCAGCCATGTACCTGCTGAGACTGATATACTTTTGAAGCGCTGTAAAGCCTTCCTCTAGCTGTACGAACATGACTTCATTGAGCAGTGTGTCCCCTGTGAAGACTGATGCACAGACACATCTGGATAACCCCACATAGGAGCCTAGAGGGTTTTGGCCTCTCCAAACTTTCCTCCACGATTGTGTGCTCACAGGAGAATTTGGATGCGCTAGATCCATCCCCATCCCGTCCTCTTCAGCCCAAAGGACACAGGCAGCTTAATTTGCTTTGTTTGCCAAACTGTTTGACACGATATCATTAAAATGTGACGCGCTGGAGGGCTACCAAGAGATCGAAGTTGATTTCCTACTCAAGTGTGGGTTAATGCTTCTGTCCCTACGGCAGGAGTTGCTTATAATGAGCTGCACACACAAAACTCAGCAGTTCCCAGATAAAGCTTTCCCCCGTCGCAGCCTGCAGCACAATTTTGGTGAAACAAAAAATGGCATCTTTGTCGTCAGAGGGGGAGTTATGGGATTCGTCCCGATGGCAATAATTGCTGACTTCAGTGTCTGGGACTGCTGAAGTGTATTTTGGGAAGCTCCCCTCTCTCTTTTCCGCCGTGCGGGGCAGCGGGGAGCTATAAAGATGTTTTTCACAGGACCACTGCCCTTGTTTCCCAGTGACCCAATTCACAGCCCTCGATAGGATTAAATGGCACGATAAGAAAAAAAACTTTTCATTCCAAAGTTGTAAAACTGACCTTCTCCCCCCTTCAAGAAGCCCCCTCAAGACAACGAATATATCAACGCCAACTGAAACAGATGTCAAAACTCAAACCAGCTCTTTTTTCATAAAGTTTATGAGTATTTTTAAAGGAGATGAAGGAGGCTTACTCCATGCAACAAGATAACATTAAAATGCATAGCTTCTCAGGAGTTGAAAGGATGCTTTTCCTACAAACTCTCTCTTGTCTTTATCTTATCTGCATGGAAAGTAAACAGAATGTCCCCATTACCTCTCGATATCAGTGAGTCTGGAAGAGTCCCGGAATCCTTTAGCAAACGGGTTGCTGTCAATTTTCAACTTGGTTATCTGGAAACACAGAAAAGAGCAGGGCAACATGAATACAGCGCTGGGGTGCTGCAGCGTGCAAAGTGTTAACCAATCCATCCTCCTGACTTCACTGCTAATTTTACCCGTGCTCCTGTGTGTGTCTGTGTGTGTACGCTATTCTTGAGACAAAACAAATCTGGGGAGGCAAACCAGGGTGTATTATAGGGTGCATTATGCCGATGGCAATGGAAAGACCAAAGGCACAGAGGGCTTAGCCTTCATGTTACCCAGAACTTGAAGAACCCACCCACATACAACGTTACTGACCTACCAGCCCTCACACAGGGGCAATTTAACTGGTTCTGCAAGGAAAGAGGCTGAGGAAGGGAAGGAGGGAGGGAAAATGAGTAACGTCATTGAAACCATCGCTGGCTTGGAAAAACAGAGCTCTTACAACCAAAACTCTCCTCCTGTCTTCAAATGCAGCTACAAACCTGCCCAGTGTCAGCCTTTCTGTTCTGCCAGAGTAACCCACTGCCCAGGAGTCCCTCTGCCCCAGAGCATAAGGGCTCCCCTTAACTTTGCAGGGAAACTTTTGCAGGGGTAGGTGGTGGCTTCCACCATGCTCTTTGAGAGCAGGGAAAAAAATACACCATAGCCCTCATGAATTTTTCTACCTGTCCAACCAAATAAGATTTGGTGAATAAAACCTGAGGCATCGTCATAATATTCAGATTTTTCCAGCCGTACTTCTTCCAAGGAATAAAAATAAAACTGTAAGTGGGAGTTAGAGCTTGGCAAGGGACAACACGGGACCTGTCCTACAAGGCAGCAAATGCCACCAACTCGAGCTGAGGACCATGAAAGCTCTCAGCATTTCATACTGAGCACCTATGTCAACTGGGCTTTCTTCAAAAAATGCTTATATTGCAGAGGCCACAACCTCATTTTTAATAGCTGGCTCTTGAGACTCAGAAAGAAAAGGGAGCTCTTCCAAATCCTCAAACAATCAAATGCTCTCATCAAACAAAGGTATTTCAAAGCAGGGTGGCTTCCGTTCCAAAAATTGGGGAAAAAAAAAGAAAAAAAGAAAGAAAAAAAAAAAAAAGAGGAGGAGAACTGAACCCAACTTTTCATTTTGAGAAAGAGGTCTTCTGGGAGGGAAAGCCAGAGAGGCAGGGACAGACTTACAAAGACAAAATCTGAGTACATAGTATTTTGTTAGCGGTCTGCAGTACATGAACGCTGTGCTGAGTGGCCACCAGCGACCTGCTCTGTGGCCCCAGGAAACCCACTGTGCCCCTGGGCAGCTGCCTTCCCTGCCCAGCGTGTCAGGTCTGTCCAGGGGTGAGCTCTCTGGGGAAGGTCCTCGCTTTGGGGCACTACGCAAGAGGCAACAAGGCTCACCATTTGTTCCTATGGGCTGGTCAAGTACCATGGGACCTCAACAAATGCCCGTGAAAATCAACAGCTCTCAACATTTCATACCGAGAAGCTTCATAGTGAGGGTTTGAGGCTGTTCTCGTCATGCCCAGTGATGGAAACTACCTTCAGTGCTGGCCTTACCACAGGACCTCTCCTCATCCTACTCCCAAGAGATCCCGAAGACATCCTTGACCCGCGGTGATGTTGCAAAGAGCGGCGGGTTGGTGCCTCACATAGAGAAAATGTTTTCAGGGCAGCGTTTTGAAAACTACCTTGAACAAAGACCAGTTCTAACTAGTTCCATCGACTTAGATCACTAACACACCGAGCCAACTGCGCTGCAGAATAATGACATCTATTCATCTCTTGAGCGCATTTTCACCAATCAAACTTCCATTTTCCTAATATTAAAGATTTGGTATGACATCACAAGAGAAACTTTTTCTATCCACCCAAGCCAGATGAGACTCACAATCATTTATGGCCATATTTTTCCTGAGAGACTGTCTCACAAACAATCAGAGAACATCTGCTAAAAAGCATTTTAAAATGAAATCTGACCTACAATTCAACTCTGTGGCAGTGGTTTGACTGTTTAAATAAATGCATGCCCTTTAAATCTTAAATTATGAGATAGTTTGTTGAAAGTGTAATGTATTTAGCTTTTATCTAATAACCTCCAGAAATGTAATCAACCCCTCCTTAAAACAGTTCTGAAAGAAATGGCAAAAATGAAAAAAGGCTCCATTTTCATTAGTCATAAATAAAATGACAGCATCAACCTCTAGGTGTTCCAGAGATGTTCCATTGAGAAATTTTCCAGTACTCAATGTATGTGCTTTGGGAAGGATAGTTTAGAGACATCTCTGGTGTAACTATCGTTGGTAAACACAAATCCATCCTGCAGAAATAAGTTCCAGGTTTCCCTAGTTTTATGCCCATTACTATCGCACGTTACTAAGCGTGGTTTCTACAGAAAGTTACATGGAAAAACCTAACTGCCTGTCCAAATGTTATATTCTTGAGATTGCCAGGTGTTGAATGAATTTTCTGCAGGATTCGGATACAAAGCTGAGTTTAAAAATCGATATATTCTGATATTAAAGCCTTGGAGCACGATGTGGAATCTGTCGTAAGGAACCAACTTAATGCTACTGCTATTACCTTCATAGCTTATTTGGCCCCCTATCCAGTAGATTCATTTTAATCACAGCATTTAGAAATTAATTACTTTCTCTTCTTAATAAGAAATGCAGACTTTTTTATATAAACCAGCAGGCACATTGACTCTGTGATACTGCCTGCCCACGTGTTTGGACAGTATTTATATTTGTCTTAACTTGAGGGAATTAGAGAGGGAAAAGAGGTTGGTTTTTTTTAATGCTGTGGTCATTAACCCCTAAAAAAACACTCACAATCGCACTGAAGCCAACAACATATTTCCACTGACTTAAATATTGCAGTCTTATCCACTGTCAAGCAGAACCTCTGCTCTCTGATTGTTTATATACTTCCTAAAATTACTCATTAGCAATCCATTGTTATGATCTCCTCCATTTTGTATATATTCTTCACTGGCATGCAAATTGAAATTCAGACATCTGGATGTAATCTGGGCAGCCTCTGAAAAGCATATCTCTGAATGATTTCCCTTACGTTTGAGCTTTACAGCTTAATTAGTCAACTTTTTAAGCCCGTGAAATCATCATGTGCAAACCAGAGTGTCTCTCAGCTAATTGCTCGTGGTGTGAAAGATCGCTGTAATAAGAGCGGTTCCTTAATGAGCTATAATTAGAAAGGACTAAATGATAATACACAAACAGCTCTGTATAGACGGGGGGGGAGAGAGGGGAGACAAATGAAAGCCTCTTTCATGTCATCTTTACTTCCATGAATAATCCTTATGGTCCTGTGAAATTAGCAGTGCTACCCGTAATAACTAAGAATATTATAGTACCTAAGAATATTATAATATCCTGAATATGAATCAGGTTGGGCAAGGTCACTCCAGACGTTGGCATGGAAAGGTAGGGTATATCAGACAGTTTCCTAGTTTAGACTGGGAGAAAAGGGAGTTTTCCAGCAGGGTAGGATTTAGTTAAATCCATGGAAATTGGCAACCGTACTCACCAATTGATTCTGGTAGGCGGTAACAGCTGTGAAAACTGTCTCTGGAAAGATAAACGTCCTGAACTCTTCCGATTTCAGATTTAGCAAAGAAGCCGTGTGATCCTTCTTCTTAATAATGTGGACCCTCGGCTGGTATTTGTGCATGGAGTTCAGAATGATCTGCAAGAGAAGAGGGAGAAGGCACTGCCCTGAGAGGGAGGTTAACAGGACCCTTGAAGGCTACAGAGCCACAGGAGAGAAAATAAAAAGATCTAGTTAACACAGCAGGGCGGGAACGCACATATTTAAAAATCTAACTTGTTGATTTTCAGAGCAAAGCCTCCGGCTCCTTCGGGCAGCTCTGGGAAACGAAGCTGGAAAAGCGGGCGGCCTGGTGGCTGGTTTCCTTTCCACGCCTACGCCACTGGTGAGCACGTGTTTCTGGAAGCATAAAGGCCTGTTCCTCCAGGCGAGGTGTTTTACCTGCAGGGCTTGTTATTGCCAGCCTGCGGCCCAGCGCGCGGGTGCCAGCGGCAAGTGCAAGCACATCGCTCCCCAGAGCCCATCACCGGGAACTCAGGCTTGGCAACAACGGGCAGGTGTGGAATGAGAACAGCCAGGAATTCCACCAAAAAAAAAACAAACCCCAAAACCAAAACATCCTAGGGGAAAAAAAACAACAACAAAAAAAACCCAAACCAAACCAAAACAAAAGCCCAAAACATCCTAGGGGGGAAAACAACAACAAAAAAAACCAAAATAAAAACAAAAATAAACAAACAAAAAACAAACAAACAAACAACCCACCACCAGCAACACAAACCAACTGACCAAAACCAAAACTTCCCAGGTCCTTCTACAGCAGCAAACCTTTGGAGCAAACCACTTCGTGGATGCTCCTCACTGCAGACAACCAGAAACGAGAGCAAGGGAGCGAGGAGGAGAACAAGTACAGAGCCCCCAAAACGACCAATTTTGCCCTTTTATCCTCCTGAATAATTGTTTATGAGCTTCCAGAAGGATTCTAAACCTAAGGTACCAACTAGCTCGTTTCAACACTCGCCAGAGCCAAATGGAGAGTCCTACTTGCTCCTGCCACCGGCGGCTGGAGGCCTGGTTGGGCCTCCTCTAACCGCAGCCTCGCCACGTAAGAGGAATTAAACACAGAGCTCGGCTGACACCAGGCCTTGTTTTTGGGTATAATCGCAGTCACGAGACGAAATTGGCCACAGGCATGGGTGGTTCTATTTTGCCGGGGCCGTCAGGACGCTGCAGCCAGCTCGGTACATCTGGAAGAGCTCACGTGTGTTCCTGAGGAGGCCTTAGCTCCAGCCAAGAGCCAGCAGAAGCCGTGCGGGGTTTCGTGCTGGCTCAGTCGGGAAGAAAGGCCGCGCGCCGCGTTGGAAGGGGGGAGCTTAGAGACAACCCCGTCTCAGGGCTGAGATTCCCACCGACCACCTTCTTGGCTGCTCCTCGGGGGCCAAATATTGCTACAACTCGCGGTGGGGCTTTGGGAAAGGCAGGCAGGGAGCGGGGAGCCATCGCAGTGATGGGGAACCGAACGTTTTCATGGAATCGTTGGAGTTGGAAGGGACCTTCTAGAGGCCATCTAGTCCAACTCCCCGGCCAAAGCACGCACGGTTGCCCCTCACACGCTCAGGGCCGCATCCAGGCAGGTCTTGGAAGCCTTCAGAGAAGGGGACCTCCCCAATTTTGCATGTCCAGTTTTACTAACTCAAGGTCTCTCTAAAACCATTTTATATATGTGCACTCACCCCAGCCATGGACCCTGCTGTTAATATCTCCAGCACATTTCCCTCTCTTCCTAAGATGTTGTCTTACAAATCGAGTCGCTTAGGACTGCTCTAAGCAGCTGGGAAAGACATTTTGAAGAATAATGTGTGGATGACGATGAGCCTACTGAGGGCTCAGCCCACAGAGCTCGACGCTTCCCATTGCCTTTCATGGCCACGTTATCCACCCCCGAGGCATTACATCTGAGCAGCAGCCGAGCGGGAGGAGGAAAGGGCTGCGACAGACCAGCTCCCACACATGGCCTTTCCCTTCTCTCCTCCGTGAATGCAGGTTGTGATAAGGAAACTCAGTTTCTCAAACAAGACCACGCAATCCTTTAGGGAAGCTTTCCCAACACCAAAAGTGCACTTGGACAACATCCCCTGCCGCAACGCTCTACCCACGCGTTCCCACCAGAGGCAAGTTGGGCTCTTCAGGTACAAAACAGGTAATGAATGCAGCCAGGAGGTCACAAGAGACCCACGGCTGTGGTTAAGGTCACTATTTCCTTTTTGTGAGGGCCTGTGTATGAAGTGCTCTATCTACATCCCCACACGCTCTGCGGACACTTCAGTGTCAGTCAGGAGGACACTGCACAAAGATACCTCTTAATATCCATGCATCTTCTTATGTTATAGCCTCCAAACAACTGAAGAGAGCTCGATACACAGGGTGCACCCAACGGTGGTCTCAAAGTCCCCTTCCTGCATGGTGTAGCTATCAGAAAATCCCTGATGCCAGGTCTGCACGCTCCTACTGGTGTGCCCAGAGAGAAACATCAAGTGCACACATACTCACAGCAGCCCCCTGGCACACACTTACGGGCAGTAAAATGTGTTCACAGGCCCCCCTCAGCCACCTCCTCTGCCTTTGTGCTGACAGCTTCTGGCGGGGGAGATGACCAGGATCTATCCTCACAGGATCCTGCTTGTTGTAAGTTCAGGCAGGTTTGTAGGCATCTGGCTCCCACCGACTACAGACCGGTCACCAGAGGCAATCTGGATGCCAGCTGCCAAATCCCTGAGGTGGCTTTGAATTCAGGAACTATGCAGCTTCCATGTTCACTGAAAAAGAGTGTTACCAGGCAAAGTTTGCTTTCCGAAAGCACGGAGGTTCCTAACTTCCGCCAGGTTGACCTCAAAAAAAAAAAACCACAACCAAAAAAACCCCTGGGTGTAACTCCTTGTGGGTACTCTGAAACCCCTCCTTTCACAGTTACTTGTTGGCCGTGTTCACACCTTTGTGTTTGCTTTCACAAATGTTCACGTGTTTGAATTTTGCTACCATAAGAGCCAGAAAAGCAATTACTATAACGTATACACTCATGGTTCACCTCACCATAAACCAGAAATGATGCTACCCCACCCAAGAGCAACCAGAAGTCCAAAAAGAAGCAGTCTCTGAGAAAAATAGCATTAGAAATATGGGGGG
>JAHREE010000324.1:703178-714562 GCA_033628505.1 Tringa tobata | reverse complement strand
AGGGGGGGGGGCGCGAAAATCACATTTATAAATGTTCCACAAGTAGCAAAATGGGAATTTACTAGCTTGACTAGTAAACTAGTCTACTAGCTATGGGGTTATACACACTGCTGAAGACACACCAAGCAGAGATGCTTATGAGAGCTCCAGAAGTCTCAGAATAGGAGAAAACAAACAAGTGCTAAAACAAAAAAAAATAATGCCTCTCTTCAGATTCTTTTTCAGGAAATGAACCACCCTACAAATAAAACACTACCATTACCTTAACAACCCAAACTGTCTTCTGGAGGGTAGAGAAAGCAAGCAACTAGAACACACTGGAAGAAGGTCTGAACCAGCTTCTCTACCTACAGCTAACCTTTTAATGACCTAAATGATGCATTTAAACTTCCTCGGGAACCAACATACCTTATCAAAAGTAATTACGATTTTAGCAGGTCAATTAAAAAGATCTTGTCAGTGAAGAAGGGCTCTTTCAACCCGAAGGGAGAGAGTTCAGGAGGCATTTAAATTCTCTCCTCCTCTTAGCACACGGGAGCTCAGAAATGCCATTGGCCACCACACAGGGAGTGGATTTTTTCCTTAATTCTGCTGAGCACCCGACTGTTGGTATTCACATAGCTTCAACAAGGTAGCACATCAAACCTGGCACCTTAATTTGGAGCATAAAAAAAAAAAAAACCACACAACCAAAACCACACCTTAAAAAGGTCTAAAACCTTTGAAGACATTAAAAAGGGAGTGCTCCACCAAGGCATAACGCCTGTCCCATAGATCTCAAGGCAGGCTCAAACCTTCGGGGCTTATTCTCCGCTGAACGTGCAAAACTTTCCACTGACTCGGGCTCTCCAAAGCCTTCACCTAAAGGATGGGATCCACCTCCTCCTCTTCTTGGAAAGTTAATCAGGAGGCCACATCTCAAACGCTACAGATCGTTTTCTTTCCCCCCTGCCCTGCGTCTGAGACCATTACGTCTTCTTGCTCTGCTACGTGTCTCTGTTCCCGACAGCTCCTCGCTCCGACTTCTCCTTTGTGCTCATCTGGGCTTCTGGGAACTGCACGGCTCCTAACTGGTTTGCAATACACTGCTGCGAGCGCTTTATTAGAGGCACACATGGCCCCTCTGATGATGAAAAATGCTCCTTTTTAAAGGCGCGCGTATACTGCTCTATCATCACTCGGTGATGGAGCCCACAAATCTTCAGCTTTGCCCTTCTACATGTTATGAAATAAAAGAGAGGGGGGGGAAAAAAAAGAAAAGAAAAGAAGACACGCTCCGCTAGTCAGGGGGGGAGCCAAATTCAAGAAAAATATGCCCACGGACAGACTTCACGAAAGTCATCTATCTGGGGTCTTTTTTTTAAAAAAAAAAAAAAAAAAAAACCAAAACAAAAAAAACCCAAAAAACTACTTTTGTTGTCACTGTTTCCAGGATGTATTTCAGTGATCATGGCTGTGGTTCAACTTTTAGGTCTTGAAATGAGTAAAAACTGTCTCTCAGCTGAGGAGCATTTTGTGCAGAACGCAGCCGAGATGAACGGCCGCTGTCTCACAGAGTCCAAAAAGGCAAATAAAACCCACGCCAGGGGAGGGGTTCCTGACACCGTGCACGCTGCGATCATTCAGCTTTACAGGTTGGTTACCCCTACGCAGGCTTCAGAGTTCAAAATCATTCCTCTCTTCCTGACACCTTATTTACTAACGCTGCCTTTATGCTCGCTCCTCTTAACTGCCTTCTCAGCCAACAACCCTTCCAGATAGGTCCCCCTGCTCCTTCAACCATCCCCACCGAGCCTGGAGGCAACACTTTTAGATCTTCCTGTGCCATTTGGAGGTGCTACCAAGCCGTTTCTGCACTTCACAGGACCTTTCCGGGAGGGGACAGCACACCTTCTTACCACCTATGGTCAGAGAGCTGGGTAGCTAAAGGAGGTGTCCCCGCTGATGCGGCACAGCAGGACCTTGTGGCCACCTCTGCATACTGTTTACCAGCTTCCAACCTCAAGGTTTGTGACAACAATCTGGTATCGATCAGAGCTGGGACCCATCTCCTTTAGAGGCCCAAGTCCACCTGGTTGTACCCTGACTTGCAGGTAGCCTACAATTATTTCATGGGCAACTGAGGCGCACTGGTTTTTATAACTCAATAGCCCTTGCTTTGATGTCACATCACTATTTTCTGCCGACTCTGTGCCCGTGCCGTGCTGACTCTGGACGTACAAGAGTTCTTATTGATGGTTCTAACCCTGACAGGTTGCCTGTAACAAGAGGGACCTTCCGTGCAGACATGAAGATGTGTATGAGCTCGCTGGCCAGTGCATGTGGCAGAGCATACTGCCAAGCCACAGCAAAACGTGGGCAGAAACATGACAAAAAGCTCACCTGCTACCCTTCTCTCCTTCACTTTGATGCTCGACTTCACCCTGGACTTGTCCCCAGTGTTCTCCCTCTGACAGCAGCAGGTGGAGGGAGGTCATCCTCCCCCTCTGCTCTGCCCTGGGGAAGCCCCATCTGGAGCACTGGGGCCAGTGCTGGGCTCCCCAGTTCCAGAAGGACAGGGAGCTGCTGGAGAGGGTACAGCAGAGGGACACAAAGATGATGAGGGGCCTGGAGCATCTCCCTTGCAAGGAAAGGCTGAGGGACTTGGGTCTTTTGAGTCTGGAGAAGAGAAGGCTGAGGGGGGATCTGATCAACGCCTATAAATGCTTAAAGGGTGGGTGTCAGGAGGATGGGGCCAGTCTTTTTTCAGTGATGCCCAGGGACAGGACAAGAGGAAAGGGGCACAAACTTGAATATAAGAAGTTCCACCTCAACATGAGGAGGAACTTCTTCACTTTGAGGGTGGCAGAGCCATGGAAGAGGCTGCCCAGAGAGGTGGTGGAGTCTCCTTCTCTGGAGACATTCAGACCCCGTCTGGACACGTTCCTGTGCAACCTGCTCTGGGTAGACCTGCTGTGGCAGGGGGTTGGAGTAGATGATCTCCAGAGGTCCCTTCCAACCCCATAGCATTCTGTGAACACTTGCGTTGGCCTGGGTTCTGCCTTCTGAAAGGTAAAAAACCCTGATTTCTGAATTCACCTGTTCCTCTACAGCAGAGATTAAAACCCAACATGTTTAAGCTTCACACAACATCCTCCTCCACCACAACAGGAAAGGCTGGCCCAGAAAGGTGTAACATGGGGGCCACAGCAGCCATCCCCAATTGTGGTCTCTCTCCCAT
The DNA here is from genome assembly GCA_033628505.1 of Tringa tobata. Lineage (NCBI taxonomy): Eukaryota > Metazoa > Chordata > Aves > Charadriiformes > Scolopacidae > Tringa > Tringa tobata. The sequence goes on along the minus strand of JAHREE010000324.1, from coordinate 711,342 downwards.
AAGCTTAGTCCTGTGGTACAGGTGAGCGATTCCCTTGTTGTGGTTCCTTCACCCTTTCCCACCAGGAGGTCTACTCACGTGGCCGTGCTGGTCCAGCTCGTTATTGGTGAGTTTGACTTTTTCAAAGGACACCATCTGCTTCAGCAGTTGCTCTCCCGTGAACGGGGAGTCAGGGTGCACGTACAACCTGAAAAACACGGGAAAAAGGCCTGCTCATAAAAATCTCACCCCTTGGCTTGCGCGCAGACACCACCTCCGTATGAAATGAAAGAGCCCGTGATATCTCCCTGTCAGGATAACGTGGTGGTTTCCCAGACGTGGATTTCCTGAGAGCTTAGGGTAAATACAGGGCTACTACTCAAACAAGACACACGCAGTCTCCCCCAAGTTAATGAACGCCTGAAATGCAACCATTAATGAAAGACAGTACAGCAGATGACTGGAGTTGCTTAATTCACTGGAACCTAATGAAGAATCCCGTGTCCCAGTGCTAGATTGCTCTCTAACCATACCTGTTATTTTATCTAGTTATCTAAAATGGAGACATTAACATTGGCCGCTGCGTCTTTTCCCAAATGAAAAATTGATCGTGTCTTTCCCCACAGCTGTACTAACAAGCACTTAAAATAACAATGACTACAGCTCTGAGAGAAAAAACATGGTGTCATTAGAGAGATAATGGGGGAATGTAGATAAAAACGCATTTTTCTTTATATGTAACATTAAGCCATGATAATGATTTTAACCTGCACTCGATCACATGTTAGCTGTCGTGACGTCTGTTTATAAGAGGTTGAAGGCTGCAGTCCAGCACAGTGGTCTGACATGAAAAAAAATTAATTGCAGCTCCGTAATTAACGATCCACCATTAGGGAAGTTAAGCAGGAGAAAAGGAAGCGTGGAAGATACGTAGATACAATAATATAGACATTATGACTAGACTAATTACAAGTGCCAGTCTATTTTAGAAAAAAAAAAAAAATTTATAGGAATAACATATTGCTGAAAATTATTTAACCCGAACGTTATTTTCTGATGGTGAATTAAGAGCCGAACTAGACCTTCAGCTAGTGCAAAAGATACCTGTTGAGGTTGGTTATCACTCATTTTGGGTGGTGTCTTTGGCCCCACGGATGGATTTCTTCCGTTGGGCGAGCGGGGCAGCGCTGAGGCGTCGGGTTATAAAGATAAACATTTGTTGTTGAGCTACGATTTTGCTGAGGCAAGAGGAGAACGGGGAAAAAAAACACCAAGCAACGGGGCACAGCTCTCCGATAGACTACGCTGGTCCCCAACCGAGGAATGCCTGAAGGAAAGACTCCAGGGAGCACCTCAAAGAGGAAGGAGGTTTGATCCCGCACTCTCAGTTTTTGCCAGCAGAATCCCCCCAAGACAGATGGAAATTAAAAGTTTTAGCAGCACAGCTCGCTTCGTATGTGCGGGGATTTTTCCTCACGCCAATCTGAAGCAGGCTTGGCTGGTTTAGCTACGTCCACAGGAGGGATGCTGAGCTGGGGTTCCAGTTGCAAGACAATATTCCGAGCATGCAGGCGTCCTCACTGCTGCTGGTTGCACTGCGAGTCCCATGAAAAATACTGATGTATCTGAAAAGCCAAGACCTGGAATCCTGTTAGGTCAAAAGGATTTTACCTCTCCTGGAAATTAACTCTGCCTTGCTCTAAAAGAAGTGTGAAAGTCTCAATCTGTTTAGGCAAACACAAAGAGTCCCAAACACATCCTGCAACTTTTCAACCAGTCTTGTGATCTTTTTTAAATATTTTCTTCTTTTTTTTTTTTTTTTTTTTTTTTTTTTTTTTTGGAGTCTGACTCCTAATTTTGTATGTCTGGATAGCTGATAATGTTTACTGTGATCACAGGGTGTCAGGCTCAGCAAGGCTTGGCTAATTGGGACCAAAAAGTCAAACTATTTCAAATATGACCTGGGGAGTGAACAAAGATCTTCACGTCTCCAAAAGCTGAGCACAATTTGCTTTACACCGTAGGCAGTCAATGCTTTGGCACTGCTTTCAGACTATGAAGTGCCTGGATATTAGCGGAGCACTAAGGGGAAAGTCACAGAAGGATTGGCACCTGAATATCGGTTGCAGAAATCATCATAGAATGGTTAGAGCTGGAAGGGACCTTAAAGATCATCCAGTTCCAACCCCCCTGCCCTGGGCAGGGACACCTCCCACCAGACCAGGTTGCCCCAAGCGCCATCCAACCTGTCCTTGAACCCCTCCAGGGATGGGGCAGCCACAGCTTCTCTGGGCAACCTGTTCCAGTGCCTCACCACCCTCACAGCAAAGAATTTCTTTCTGGCGTCTCATCTAAATCTCCCCTCTTCTAGTTTAAAACCATGACCCCTCATTCTATGGCTCCACTCCCTGATCAAGAGTCCCTCCCCACCTCTCCTGTAGCCCCTTCAGGTACTGGAAGACCATTATGAGGTCTCCCTGGAGCCTTCTCTTCTCCAGGCTGAACAACCGACCCCATTGCAACACATGGTTCCACCTGCAGAGCTACACCCATCTGCCAGCTTCTACAGCCTGAGCTGATACACCTCAGAGAAGAGAGTTCGAAACTAGAGAAATCACCTTCTGAAGCAGGAGTCAACAAGACCACGAGCACGCACAAGCAAAGGGGTTAGAGAATTAAACGAGCCCCTTCCAGCCCAGCACAGGAGGCTCCCCCAGAAGTTTGGGCTGGCTCCGCTGCCCGAAGGCCAGCCAGATGCCAGGGGCTGCTCGCTCCCGTTCATAAAGGCTTCAGAAGCCACAGCAGGATGTGAACCTGCTCCAGAGGTATATAATGTTTCATGATGTATGCAAGGTTTGGGTACGGCTTCCTTCTTGCCTATTTTGGCATGCGAGACCGCTCTCCTCTTTAGCTTAACAGCTGGTCTGGTCCTGCAAGCCCTGTGCATGCAGCTTTGAGTTACATTAATGGCTCAAATAATTTGCAAAAGAGGATACCTTTTAAAGGTCTCCTACCTAGAGCCCTCTGTAAGTGTGTAAAGACTATAACTGCGTTAAGCAAATGACTGTAGCCAAACACAGAAAGAAAAAAAAAAAAAAGAAGGAATTAAGAAAAAAAAAAAGGAATTAAGAAAAAAAAAAAAAGAAGGAATTAAGAAAAAAAAAGACAGAAAGGAGGTGAAAAAGGAAGAAGAGCGAAGAAAGGTACATGCTGCAACTTATTAAATTGATGTTTCACACAGTCTTAGCAATTTGGAAGAACAAACATAAAACCACCACATCGGAATTCTATCCTCAGATAGCACTTTAGGTGGTTTACAAAAGACTGCCTGAAAAGTATTTTTATGTAAATGTTTGTGGCAACGTAAACTTGTCTTAAATGCTGACAGCAGGAAGACAGGGCTCTGTAGAAAGCTCCCCGAAGGGCTAATCTTTCAAACAGAATCACAGAATACTTATTAACTTAGGGGGAGGAAATAAAATAATAAGAAAAAAAAATAAGAAAAAAAGAAGTTGTCTTCGTGTTGTAAGTTATTTTTTATAATGGAAAGAGCAAAACATCTAAGGGGTTGGATGTGCAAAGTCTTACATCTGTGCATAACGTGACCCCCCCCAAGCAATGCCCTGTCGCCGTCGTGCTCACGGGGATGGGAGTAGCCATTGGGGCAAGGGAGGACTTCACACCCGGGTACCAGCACCCACCAACAAACCCGTGCCCCCTCATTGAGGCATCTCGAGGGAGGAGAGCTAAAACCACCCATTTGGAGGACAAGAAATCACGAGCGACATCTTCACCGAGGGCTCCCGTCGCTGGCACGGGACCAAAGCATCTCCAAAAAAAAAAGTACTACTTTTTAACCCGATTGAGCAAGACCGAGGCTTCCCCTCCTCAAAGATGGATCGATGCTCCAGGAAAAAAAAAAAAAAAAAAAAAGCCCTGGTGATGCAAAATGAGCCTCTTGACACCCTTCGTTTCCTCACCAAGAAGGAAGAGTGGGTCCGTAAATGTCTATTTAAGTAATGTTCATACAAAGAAAAAGTCATCGGTCTTTTGGTTAAGCCTCTCGAAAACGTGGAAGGAAAGGGAGGTGGTTGCACCTAAAACAGCCCGAAAACACCCCAGGAAGTGAAAAAACGCAGGTGTAGGTTGGCACAGAGGGGCACTGACCTGACAGACACCTTGCAATGCGATGGCCATAAGTATTAAAACCCCAAGGAGGTTTGAGCTCGGCTCTACAGCAGCCAGGAGGGCAGTGGCTAATTACTCCAAGCATCCATCTCCTCTATCTCCTCGTTGGAGAAGTCCATGCTGGGCAGTGTGAATTAGCTGCCTATTTAAAGGCATCCCAAAAAGCACTCGCACAGAAAAATAAGAAGGGGAGAACCCTGCCTTAAAACTATTTCTGTCCTTCCCTTATTTCTTCTTTTGATGCTGACTCTTTTGGAGCAGAATCCATATTTTTTTTTGTATTTTTATATTTTTTTCCTTCCCCTTTTGGATTCTGATCAGTGCCCGTTACCATACGTCAAAACGAAGCCCTCGGGCGGCCGCCGCATGGCGAGAAGGAGCTTTTGGCCCCGAAAACAAAGCCAGCATAACTCCTGGGTTTGCTGCCTTTAATCACAGCTTCTCTGCATGCGCTTATTTTGTTTTGTTAAACTTCCCCCTGGCCGCCTCCCAGGGACGGGCAGTCAGCAGGATTTCAGGCAAACTATTTATACCAGGAAAGCCTGCGGGATTTGGTCCCTATACTCACACACACACCCCAAAAAAAAAAAAAAAATTAGAAAAAAAAAACACAAAAAAACCCCAAAGCGCCTCCGTTTCTCTTCTAATTTCTAGCTCTATAATAAGCAAGTTCTTAACCCCCCCGGGGCGAAGCCACCTGGAGAGGATCTGTGTGCCTGCACCAGAGCCCTCCCTGAAAAGTTTCTTTGAAGCCAGAGCTTCAATAATAATAAGAATAACCCCAATCCAGGTTATTTCCATATTTCCAAGCTCTGACTCAGCAAAGCCCTTCAACACGTGCCTCCCTCTTGCTGAACCCAGGGGCTGAAGGCAACGTGGGGCTGCGCTCTCCCACCCTGCAGCCTCGTGCCACGGCCACAGCCTCACCGTGATGGAAGAAGCTGGCCATTAATTGCATTAACAGAATGATTTTAGAAAACAATTATTTTTTTTTTTATAGAAAAGGGGAAAAAAATTACTTGATTTTTCTTTTTTCTAAAAATCTCAGAGAGCATCATGACTTCTCCACACAAAAAATATATATATATATATGTGCTGTAGAACTGAGCCATACTTTGCCTGTTATCTAAGAGACAGCTAAAGTCAAAGTATTGATTATTGATTCAAAGCAGTATTAAGTCAAAGTATTGATGATTAAACACTGGCTACGTTATCAAGCATAATCAGCATTGAACTGGACTTTTGCTTTAAATTAGAAGGACAAATGCCGGGTGGAGGGGGCAAACCCGAGAGACAAATCTATAATTTTTAATTTTAATTTAATTTAATTTCTTTTTAAGATTTTTTTAACCGAATCGAGGCAAACTTCGCTTCCAAAAAAAATAAATATATATAAAAGAGCCAAATCCTGCAGACCTTGGAACACCCAGTATCAATCACGCCTCGAGGGGAGATTCGAGGCCCGATTCTGCGTCGCGGGAGTCAATCAGAATTTTTGCAATCAACTTCTCTCGAGCACAGACTCAAGGTCTCAGAAGGCTGGAAATTCTCAGAACCGAGCACGGAATGATTAATAGCAGGAATTTCTTGAGGGGAAAAAAAAAAAAAAAAAAAAAAGAGGGGGAAAAAGAAAAAAAGAACCAAAATAAAAGAAAGGCCAGCAGTAAAAAAATAAAAATAAAAATCTACAAACCTTGCAGGGAGTGGAGGGTCAGCTTTTCCAGCCACTAACCAGGAAGACCTGTGGTAGGCGTATCTATATCTTTTATTGTCCACAGGAACTATATCCATTAACACAATGTACTTGGCTTCAGGATCCACTCCCGAGAAGGAAACCCTGATGGTAGGAAACATTCTCCTGAAATAAAGGCAAAAAAAAATCAGAAAATAAATCCACGGCCGGAGGACAGAAAGGAGAGAGCTTCTGTAAAGCTGCTAAAAGCAAGAATTCTATTTAAACCACCCGAAAAAAAAATAAAAAATATTAAAATTAAAGCATCTATTGATTCTGCTTCAGCGTGATACAAGTTAAATCCCGTGTCTCTCTCCCTCTGATGGGCACAGAAAGAGCAGCTTGAAATTGGAACGAGGTTTTGGAAGCAAAAAGATAAAATGGTAAAAGTAAAAAAAAAAAATAAGAGAAAAAAACCCATATTTTCGCCTGTTTGTTAAAAGGGCGCAACAATTTCAGAAAATAGTGGTACCTAAAGTGCATAAGTCCTTAGAAACACTGATTTTTTTTCTTTTTTTCTTTTTTTTTTTTCTTTTTTTTTTAACGGGATCTGTACTGGTGTTCGGGAAATAGTGCAGAACTTATTTCTGTTAATATTCTCACATATTTTAGATGCCTGTTCTTTTCAGCCCGCTCACAGGACTTCCGAGGGGGATTTTCCGAAACTAAACTTTCCCTTCTTCGCTTAAATTTGGACAAAAACCGCAACTTTTAAACAGGAGGTTGTGCCGTGGACCAGAAATGGGTAACTCTGAACAGTTTGAAATATTAAACTTCAAATCGCAGACATTTACACAGACTATTTTTTATTCTTTTTTAAAAACACTGGTAGAGCACAGTGTGTTTTTTTCGAGACGATGGTAGAGCTAGGTAATTAGAGGGAAAAAAAATATTTAAAAAAATCATCCTACGTTAACAACAAGTAACTTTTGGGGATTGCAAAGCCCGAGAAGACATCTGGCTCCAGCAGACTGCGTTTTTGACTGCCCCAAAAAGCTTTACCGGGGAAGGGGCACGGTTTGAGGTGGGACTCCTTTTTGCGCATTATTTGACACCGAGAAAACTTAAAAAAAAAATAAAATAAAAAAAGGCAAATCGAACCAAACTAACCCTGATGGAATTATTTCCCCGCAATAACGCCCACCCGGCTCTGCAAAAAAAATAAATAATAAATCACTGCCTGGCACTAAGGAGCTTTTAGCCACAGAGGGGATGGTTTGGGAGACAAATTTTCTCCCCCAAAACCGGGATCAACCCTCACACACACCCCCCCGGGGGGTTGATTTCAGCCCGTACCGCACCGCCGCCTCTCCGCGCCTCCCAGCGCATCGCACCGCGCCGCGCAGCCCCCGCCCGAAGGGCTGATGAGCATCATCAGCGCGGCGGCAATTAAAGGGGGGCTTCACCTTCACCCTCCTCCTCCTCCCTTTAGCCCCATCCGTGCTGCTCCCCCAAAATAAAACCTACGAGGGGGTTTTATTTCTTTTGCCTTCCCCACCAAAAAAAAAAAAAATTAAAATTAAAAAAAAAATTAAAAAAAAAAAAAAAGTCGGGTTTTTTTAGGGGGTGCCCAACCTTACCTCCCGGATTTCGTGATGATCATCTCGGTCCCCAGCTCGTGGAATTTGTCCCAAAGCTCCTTGGTCTCCAGGCTGCAGGAGATTTTGGCCATCTCCTCGCTAGGGATGATGGGGGTGGTGGGGATGAGGGGTTCGGTGCAGAGGGATGAAGGGCTGGAGCTAAAATCCCCGTGAGGGTCCAGGCTGGATAAGTCGCTCAAGGGCTGGGCGCAGGAGGATTTCTCAACGAATTGTTCTGCGGGGGGCGGGTTGGGGAGTAATAAAACCAAAATGAATTTAAGTAAAAAATGGATTTAAAAATAAAAATAGTGAAAATAAAAGAAGTGAATAGAAAATAAAATGAATAAATGTAAAAATAAAATGAATAAATGTAAAAATAAAATGAATAAATAGAAAAATAAAGGAAATAAATAGAAAAATAAATATAAAAATAAATAAAAATAAAAAACGACAAGAAAAAGAGAGAGGATTCAGCCACGACGGGGCAACCGCCCGAGGAAAACTATTTTTTTTTAAAATATAAATAAAAATATGCATTTCTCGTTCAAGCTGGGCCCCCTTGGGTCCAGTACACGCACACACACACGCACACACACCCCGCACCCCGATCCGCGCTGTTCCTCCGGCGGCGGCTCATCGTTTGAGGACAGGGATGGTGATTTTGGGGGAGATGAGGTGCGGGGAG